>JBBDGP010000271.1:8387500-8852500 GCA_037952835.1 Lithobates septentrionalis | reverse complement strand
ACCCAGTGGAACTGGTACCATAACATATCCAAGGCTGGGGTTCCTAGCACTAAGTGGCCCCGAGATATGGGGCCCCAAACTGGTTCGGAAAATGTCATTCTCTGCTGCAGAAAAGTGCTTGACATTTTCTGAACTGATTTTTGGGGCCCTGTATCTCGGGGCCACTTGGTGCTAGAAACCTCAGCTTTGGAACTTTTATGGTGCTACTTCCACTGGGTTTGCACACCAAATTTGGGGTTCTTAGCACTAAGTTGCCCCAAGATATGGGGCCCCAAATTCGGTCAACTGTGTCCATCTGCAGCAATGTCATTTTGGGACCCTTTGGGTTCAGAGACCCCAAATTTTGGCTGCAGCTTCTATTCTAATCGTTTCTATTCAAATTTGAATTCATTCTGTATGAATTTCAAACCATCCAATAGATGGTTATGTATCAATAAATAACTAATATATATATATATACCGTGTATACTCGAGTATAAGTCGTTCTGCAAGTCGAGGCCCTAATTTACCACAAAAAAATGGGAAAAACTTATTGACCCGAGTATAAGACGAGGGTGAGAAATGCACAGCTACTGTAGGTGGAAAAGAGGGTCAACAATGCCCATTTGCATGCCTCACTGTGCCCATTTGCAGCCATAGGTCCCCTGAACTTCAAACTCGTTAGTTAAGGGTTCCTAGATGCCCCCTAGCTGCAGCCAAAATTTGGGGTCTCTGAACCCAAAGGGTCCCAAAATGACATTGCTGCAGATGGACACAGTTGACCAAATTTGGGGCCCCGTATCTTGGGGCCACTTAGTGCTAAGAACCCCAAATTTGGTGTGCAAACCCAGTGGAACTAGCCCCATAAAAGTTCCAAAGCTGAGGTTTCTAGCACCAAGTGGCCCCGAGATACAGGGCCCCAAAAATCAGTTCAGAAAATGTCAAGCACTTTTCTGCAGCAGAGAATGACATTTTCCGAACCGGTTTTGGGGCCCCGTATCTCGGGGCCACTTAGTGCTAGGAACCCCAGCCTTGGATATGTTATGGTACCAGTTCCACTGGGTTAGCACACCAAATTTGGGGTTCCTAGCACCAAGTGGCCCTGAGATACGGGGCCCCAAAGTTGGTTCAGAAAATGTCAAGCACTTTTCTGCAGCAGAGAATGACATTTTCTGAACCGATTTTGGGCCCTGTATCTCGGGGCCACTTAGTGCTAGGAACCCCAGCTTTGGATATGTTATGGTACCAGTACCACTGGGTTAGCACACCAAATTTGAGGTTCTTAGCTCCAAGTAGCCTTGAGCTATGGGGCCCCAAACTTGGTTCAGAAAATGTCAAGCACTTTTCTGCAGCAGAGAATGACATTTTCTGAACCGATTTTGGGGCCCCGTATCTCGGGGCCACTTAGTGCTAGGAACTTCAGCTTTGGATATGTTGTGGTACCCGTTCCACTGGGTTTGCACACCAAATTTGGGGTTCCTAGCACCAAGTGGCCCTGAGATACGGGGCCCCAAATTCGGTTCGGAAAATGAAATTTTTTGCTGCAGAAAAAGTATTTATATATACCCTGTTTCCCCGAAAATAAGACCTAGCGTGATTGTCGGTGATGGCTGCAATATAAGCCCTACCCCCCCAAATAATCCCTAGTTAAAGTCCTTGTAGGTCTTATTTTCAGGGTAGGGCTTATTTTTGGGGAAACAGGGTAGGGCTTATTTGGGGGGTAGGGCTTATATTGCAGCCATCACTGACAATCACGCTAGGTCTTATTTTCGGGGAAACAGGGTATATAACCATCTTTTGAAATTCGAAATTCATATAGAATGAATTCAAATTCGAATAGAAAAGATTAGAAAAGGAATACAATAGAACAGAAAATAATCTAATATATATATTATATTTTATTCTATTCTGTTCTATTGTTTTTCTAGTCTATTTTCTTTTCTATTCGAATTCGAATTCATTCTATACAAAATTCTACAATAGAACAGAAAATAATCTAATATATATATTATATTTTATTCTATTCTGTTCTATTGTTTTTCTAGTCTATTTTCTTTTCTATTCGAATTCGAACTAAGTTGCCCCAAGATATGGGGCCCCAAATTCGGTCAACTGTGTCCATCTGCAGCAATGTCATTTTGGGACCCTTTGGGTTCAGAGACCCCAAATTTTGGCTGCAGCTTCTATTCTAATCTTTTCTATTCAAATTTGAATTCATTCTGAATTTCAAACCATCCAATAGATGGTTATATATCAATAAATAACTATATATATAACCATTTTCCGAAATTCAAATTTCATATAGAATGAATTCGAATTCGAATAGAAAAGAAAATAGACTAGAAAAACAATAGAACAGAATAGAATAAAATATAATATATATATGTTAGATTATTTTCTGTTCTATTGTATTCCTATTCTAATCTTTTCTATTCGAATTTGAATTCATTCTATATGAATTTCGAATTTCAAAAGATGGTTATATATATAAATACTTTTTCTGCAGCAAAAAATTTCATTTTCCGAACCGATTTTGGGGCCCCGTATCTCAGGGCCACTTGGTGCTAAGAACCCCAAATTTGGTGTGCAAACCCAGTGGAACTGGCACCATAACATATCAAAAGCTGAAGTTCCTAGCACTAAGTGGCCCCGAGATACGGGGCCCCAAAATCGGTTCAGAAAATGTCATTCTCTGCTGCAGAAAAGTGCTTGACATTTTCTGAACCGAGTTTGGGGCCCCATAGCTCAGGGCTACTTGGAGCTAAGAACCTCAAATTTGGTGTGCTAACCCAGTGGAACTGGTACCATAACATATCCAAGGCTGGGGTTCCTAGCACTAAGTGGCCCCGAGATATGGGGCCCCAAACTGGTTCGGAAAATGTCATTCTCTGCTGCAGAAAAGTGCTTGACATTTTCTGAACTGATTTTTGGGGCCCTGTATCTCGGGGCCACTTGGTGCTAGAAACCTCAGCTTTGGAAATTTTATGGTGCTAGTTCCACTGGGTTTGCACACCAAATTTGGGGTTCTTAGCACTAAGTTGCCCCAAGATATGGGGCCCCAAATTCGGTCAACTGTGTCCATCTGCAGCAATGTCATTTTGGGACCCTTTGGGTTCAGAGACCCCAAATTTTGGCTGCAGCTTCTATTCTAATCTTTTCTATTCAAATTTGAATTCATTCTGAATTTCAAACCATCCAATAGATGGTTATATATCAATAAATAACTAATATATATATATATATATATATATATATATATATATATATATATATATATATATATATATATATATATATATATATATATGTATATATATATATATATATATATATACCGTATATACTCGAGTATAAGTCGTTCTGAGTATAAGTCGAGGCCCTAATTTACCACAAAAAAAGGGAAAAACTTATTGACCCGAGTATAAGACGAGGGTGAGAAATGCACAGCTACTGTAGGTGGAAAAGAGGGTCAACAATGCCCATTTGCATGCCTCACTGTGCCCATTTGCAGCCATAGGTCCCCTGAACTTCAAACTCGTTAGTTAAGGGTTCCTAGATGCCCCCTAGCTGCAGCCAAAATTTGGGGTCTCTAAACCCAAAGGGTCCCAAAATGACCCTTTGCTGCAGATGGACACAGTTGACCAAATTTGGGGCCCCGTATCTTGGGGCCACGTAGTGCTAAGAACCCCAAATTTGGTGTGCAAACCCAGTGGAACTAGCACCATAAAAGTTCCAAAGCTGAGGTTTCTAGCACCAAGTGGCCCCGAGATACAGGGCCCCAAATATCAGTTCAGAAAATGTCAAGCACTTTTCTGCAGCAGAGAATGACATTTTCTGAACCGGTTTTGGGGCCCCGTATCTCGGGGTCACTTAGTGTTAGGAACCCCAGCCTTGGATATGTTATGCTACCAGTTCCACTGGGTTAGCACACCAAATTTGGGGTTCCTAGCACCAAGTGGCCCTGAGATACGGGGCCCCAAAGTCGGTTCGGAAAATGTCAAGCACTTTTCTGCAGCAGAGAATGACATTTTCTGAACCGATTTTGGGCCCTGTATCTCGGGGCCACTTAGTGCTAGGAACCCCAGCTTTGGGTATGTTATGGTACCAGTTCCACTGGGTTAGCACACCAAATTTGAGGTTCTTAGCTCCAAGTAGCCCTGAGCTATGGGGCCCCAAATTTGGTTCAGAAAATGTCAAGCACTTTTCTGCAGCAGAGAATGACATTTTCTGAACCGATTTTGGGGCCCCGTATCTCGGGGCCACTTAGTGCTAGGAACTTCAGCTTTGGAGATGTTGTGGTACCAGTTCCACTGGGTTTGCACACCAAATTTGAGGTTCTTAGCTCCAAGTAGCCCTGAGCTATGGGGCCCCAAACTCGGTTCAGAAAATGTCAAGCACTTTTCTGCAGCAGAGAATGACATTTTCTGAACCGATTTTGGGGCCCCGTATCTCGGGGCCACTTAGTGCTAGGAACTTCAGCTTTTGATATGTTATGGTGCCAGTTGAATGAATTTTTTTGCTGCAGAAAAAGTATTTATATATATACACTACCGTTCAAAAGTTTGGGGTCACCCAAACAATTTTGTGTTTTCCATGAAAAGTCACACTTATTCACCACCATACGTTGTGAAATGAATAGAAAATAGAGTCAAGACATTGACAAGGTTAGAAATAATGATTTGTATTTGAAATAACATTGTTTTTACATCAAACTTTGCTTTCATCAAAGAATCCTCCTTTTGCAGCAATTACAGCATTGCACACCTTTGGCATTCTAGCTGTTAATTTATTGAGGTAAGCTGGAGAAATTGCACCCCACGCTTCTAGAAGCAGCTCCCACAAGTTGGATTGGTTGGATGGGCACTTCTGGCGTACCATACGGTCAAGCTGCTCCCACAACAGCTCAATGGGGTTCAGATCTGGTGACTGTGCTGGCCACTCCATTACCGATAGAATACCAGCTGCCTGCTTCTGCTGTAAATAGTTCTTGCACAATTTGGAGGTGTGTTTAGGGTCATTGTCCTGTTGTAGGATGAAATTGGCTCCAATCAAGCGCTGTCCACTGGGTATGGCATGGCGTTGCAGAATGGAGTGATAGCCTTCCTTATTCAGAATCCCTTTTACCCTGTACAAAGCTCCCACCTTACCAGCACCAAAGCAACCCCAGACCATCACATTACCTCCCCCATGCTTAACAGATGGCGTCAGGCATTCTTCCAGCATCTTTTCATTTGTTCTGCGTCTCACAAACGTTCTTCTTTGTGATCCAAACACCTCAAACTTGGATTCATCCGTCCACAACACTTTTTTCCAGTCTTCCTCTGTCCAATGTCTGTGTTCTTTTGCCCATCTTAATCTTTTTCTTTTATTGGCCAGTCTCAGATATGGCTTTTTCTTTGCCACTCTGCCCTGAAGCCCAAAATCCCGCAGCCGCCTCTTCACTGTAGATGTTGACACTGGTGTTTTGCGGGTACTATTTAATGAAGATGGCAGTTGGGGTCCTGTGAGACGTCTGTTTCTCAAACTAGAGACTCTAATGTGCTTATCTTCTTGCTTAGTTGTGCAACGCGGCCTCCCACTTCTTTTTCTACTCTGGTTAGAGCCTGTTTGTGCTGTCCTCTGAAGGGAGTAGTACACACCGTTGTAGGAAATCTTCAATTTCTTTGCAATTTCTCGCATGGAATAGCCTTCATTTCTAAGAACAAGAATAGACTGTCGAGTTTCAGATGAAAGTTCTCTTTTTCTGGCCATTTTGAGCGTTTAATTGACCCCACAAATGTGATGCTCCAGAAACTCAATCTGCTCACAGGAAGGTCAGTTTTGTAGCTTCTGGAAGGAGCTAGACTGTTTTTAGATGTGTGAACATGATTGCACAAGGGTTTGCTAATCATCAATTAGCCTTCTGAGCCAATGAGCAAACACATTGTACCATTAGAACACTGGAGTGATAGTTGCTGGAAATGGGCCTCTATACACCTATGTAGATATTGCACCAAAAACTAGACATTTGCAGTTAGAATAGTCATTTACCACATTAGCAATGTATAGAGTATATTTGTTTAAAGTTAGGACTAGTTCAAAGTTAGCTTCATTTAAAAGTACAGTGCTTTTCCTTCAAAAATAAGGACATTTCAATGTGACCCCAAACTTTTGAACGGTAGTGTATATATAACCATCTTTTGAAATTCGAAATTCATATAGAATGAATTCAAATTCGAATAGAAAAGATTAGAATAGGAATACAATAGAACAGAAAATAATCTAATATATATATTATATTTTATTCTATTCTGTTCTATTGTTTTTCTAGTCTATTTTCTTTTCTATTCGAATTCGAATTCATTCTATACGAAATTCGAATTTCGGAAAATGGTTATATATATATATATATATATATATATATATATATATATATATATATAAAACCATTTTCCGAAATTCGAATTTCATATAGAATGAATTCGAATTCGAATAGAAAAGAAAATAGACTAGAAAAACAATATTTTACTCAATTGTGTTCTATTGTTTTTCTAGTCTATTTCCTATTTCTAGTCTAATCTTTTCAATTCGAATTCGAATTCATTCTATATGAAATTCGAATTTCGGAAAATGGTTATATATATATATATATATATATATATATATATATATATATATATATATATATATATATATATATATATATATATATAACCATTTTCCGAAATTCGAATTTCATATAGAATGAATTCGAATTCGAATAGAAAAGAAAATAGACTAGAAAAACAATAGAACAGAATAGAATAAAATATAATATATATATATTAGATTATTTTCTGTTCTATTGTATTCCTATTCTAATCTTTTCTATTCGAATTTGAATTCATTCTATATGAATTTCGAATTTCAAAAGATGGTTATATATATAAATACTTTTTCTGATCTTGTATATTCAAATTCGATTTCATTCTATATGAAATTCGAATTTCAGAAAATGGTTATTTATATATATATATATATATATATATATATATATATATATATATATATATATATATATATATATATATATATATATATATTTTTTTTTTTTTTTTTTTCTGATCTGATCTATTGTTTTTTTATGATATTATTTTCTATTCTATTTAAATTCAATTTCATTCTATATGAAATTCGAATTTTGGAAAATGGTTTTATATATATATATATATATATATATATATATATATATATATATATATATATATATATATATTAGATATTTATTTATATATAACGATCTATTGAAATTCGAAATTCATTTAGAATGAATTCAAATTCGAATAGAAAAGATTAGAATAGAAAAAAAATAGAACAGAATAGAATAAAATATAATATATATACACATTATATTTTACTCAATTCTGTTCTATTGTTTTTCTAGTCTATTTCCTATTTCTAGTCTAATCTTTTCTATTCGAATTCAAATTCATTCTATATGAAATTCGAATTTCGGAAAATGGTTTTATATATATATATATAAATATATATTTATATTTATATATAAATATATATTTATATATATAACCATTTTCCGAAATTCGAATTTCATATAGAATGAATTCGAATATATATATATATATATATATATATATATATATATATATATAAATTGTTATTTTCCAATCTATTTTCGAATTCGAATTTATACTATTCGAAATTCGAATTTCAGAAGATGGTCATATTCTGTTGTATTTTATTAAATTCTATTAAATTCTGTTCTATTCTTTACGATTCTTTTATGTTTATTCTATTGTTTTATTATTTTATATTCTATTTTATTGTATTTTTTTTTAGAAATCAATTTATATTTTTTCTAATTCGATTCGAATTTGTTTTCGAATTCGAGTCGAATAGATTTCGAATTTGTTTTCAAATCGAATATATTTCGAATTTGGTTTCGCATTCGATTCGAATTCGATTCGAATTTCGGCCGTGGGTTTTCGATTCGAAACATTTCGGATTCGTTTAAATTCGTTAGTATTGTAATTCGGTATTTCGGATGCATCCGAATGTCCGAATAATGAAAATTTCGTCCGAATTTCGATTCGGAACTAAACGAAATGCACATGTCTAGAATCTAAGATGTCCACTGTTTGAGGATATAATGTGGGAAGAGCAGTTTCCTGCATACAAGAGAATAGAGGGTCAGCTGCTTCTCCAGTGCAGAGGGGAGGTGGGGTTCAGGGAGATTGCACAAAAGGAAAAAGGTGTCAAAATTCTTCCATGATACCTAAAGTTATATATCTTATTTTTGGAAATGTAGAGAATGAAGGGTATGGAAGATCTGGGGGTCTCGGTTGTAGAACTCTCGAGAGGTGTGTGCCACATTTGTTGGCAAGAGCATAATGCGTTTTGCAGGATCTATCCTATGCAATCAGAGAGCGGCTTAGGAGGTCTCTCATGGAGTTAGAGAGTTTGAGGAGAAAGGCTTTCATTAAATCTTTTTTTATGAAAAGATTCAAGGGATGCAATTTTAGAGAGTAAAGAGCCAAATATTGTTTTTTGAGCCAGGCTCCGTGTTGCAAGAAGGGTGCATTTTAGAGCCACCCACTTAACAAGTGGATGAGTGGTATCATTAGCATGGTTATTTGAAAATTCACAAATGGCCCAATTGATGTCTGCTGAACACACAGAGTCAGCCAAAAGGTTATCATTAAGGCTCCATGAAAAGCAATTCACGCACAAGGTGATTGACCTTGAGGTAGATAAATAGGAACGTGGTCTGACTATAAACGCAAGCCAATGGTGGCTTTAGGGGCGCAATCAAGTAGTGACTTATATATAAGAAAATAATCAAACCTGCTGTAGGAGTTGTGGGAATTTGAGTAAAAGCTATTGTCCCTTTCAGTGGGATGTATATTATGCCAAATGTCCACAAGATATAGTTTCAGGGCCATCTTTAATATTGATTGAACCCTGGGCAAAAATTTTCTTGGGGCCCCCCCCCCTCCATGCAGTTTTGCTCTCCACCTGCTCTGAGACATACAATAAATAGCAGCTAGACTCAAAATCCATTTACTGAATCAGATCAGGCAGCGATGATTGCGATTGGTTCCCAGAGGTTATAGTGTATCATTACCGTTCACTGACTGGTTGCTAGCGGTTACAGCACACATTACAGCTCACTGATTAGTTGCTAGAGGTTACAGCACATGATTTCTGCTTGTTGATTGGTTGCTAGAGATTACTGTACATCAATATTGATGAAAGGATTCTACACCAAGCACTAGGGATGAGCCGAACACCCCCCGGTTCGGTTCGCAACAGAACCTGCGAACGGACCGAAAGTTCGCACGAACGTTAGAACCCCATTGACGTCTATGGGACTCGAACGTTCGAAATCAAAAGTGCTCATTTTAAAGGCTAATTTGCATGGTATTGTCCTAAAAAGGGTTTGGGGACCCGGGTCCTACCCCAGGGGACATGTATCAATGCAAAAAAAAACATTTAAAAACGGCCGTTTTTTCGGGAGCAGTGATTTTAATGATGCTTAAAGTAAAAAAAAAAAGTGAAATATTCCTTTAAATATCGTACCTGGGGGGTGTCTATAGTATGCCTGTAAAGTGACGCGTGTTTCCCGTGTTTAGAACAGTCCCTGCACCAAATGTCATTTTCAAAGGAAAAAATCTCATTTAAAACTGCTTGCGGGTTTAATGTAATGTCAGGTCATGGCAATATAGATGAAAATCAGTGAGACAAACGGCATGGGTACCCCCCAGTCCATTACCAGGCCCTTTGGGTCTTGTATGGATATTAAGGGGAACCCCGCACCCAAACTAAAATAAGGAAAGGTGTGGGGCCACCAGGCCCTATATACTCTGAACAGCACTATACAGGTGGTGCAAACAAGACAGGGACTGTAGGTTTGTTGTTAAGTAGAATCTCTTTGTAATTTTGAACGGGTACATTTTTAACGTGTTTAGCTCCAGCCAAAAAATCTTTTTTAAGCTTTTTGGAAAACATAGGGAAGGGTTATCACCCCTGTGACATTTGTTTTGCTGTCTTTCCTCCTCTTCAGAAGATTTCACCTCACTTTTTGTCCCAATGAAAAATGTTTTTTGAAAATTTGGATTTTTTTGTGGAACAAGGATTGGAAAGCATCAGTGGAAAGGAGAAATGTTTTTCCCATATTAACTCTTACAGGAGAGAATTTCCCTTCCTAGGGGTAGATTTCATCTCACTTCCTGTTGTCTCCTTCCGTTTGCAAGTAGGAGTCGTTTGTAAGTTAGATGTTTGAAAGTAGGGTCCTGCCCTATATACTCAGCAGAAATTTGGGCCTTAGGTGTTGTTGTGGCCACAACACTGTAAGCCCTCACAGGGCCCTGCTGTGAAATATTAGATCAAGAATTGTAATTACATGCCCCTGTTGAACAGGAGCTGAAAAATTAGGCCTTAGGCACTGGTGCTGGTGCCACAACACTGCAACCCCTCACAGACACTCTAGTTGGAACGCAGGAACGAGCCCTGCTGCAAAGTATTGCATCAAAAATTGTAATTACACGCCCCTGTTAAACAAGGGCTGAAAAATTGGGCCTTAGGCACTGGTGCTGGTGCCACAACACTGCAACCCCTCACAGACACTCTAGTTGGAACGCAGGAACGAGCCCTGCTGCAAAGTATTGCATCAAAAATTGTAATTACACGCCCCTGTTAGACAGGGGCAGAAAAATTGGTCCTTAGGCACTGGTGCTGGTGCCACAACACTGCAACCCCTCACAGACACTCTAGTTGGAACGCAGGAACGAGCCCTGCTGCAAAGTATTGCATCAAAAATTGTAATTACACGCCCCTGTTAGACAGGGGCAGAAAAATTGGGCCTTAGGCACTGGTGCTGGTGCCACAACACTGCAACCCCTCACAGACACTCTAGTTGGAACGCAGGAACGAGCCCTGCTGCAAAGTATTGCATCAAAAATTGTAATTACACGCCCCTGTTAGACAGGGGCAGAAAAATTGGGCCTTAGGCACTGGTGCTGGTGCCACAACACTGCAACCCCTCACAGACACTCTAGTTGGAATGCAGGAACGAGCCCTGCTGCAAAGTATTACATCAAAAATTGTAATTACACGCCCCTGTTAGACAGGGGCAGAAAAATTGGGCCTTAGGCACTGGTGGTGGCGCCCAGAAACAAAAATGTTCTTACAAGCTATCAGCGTGATGATTGAGGAGGAAGAGGATAATTACTCAGGGATAGTCACTCAGCATCAGCATAGGCAGTCTTTGAAGGGATCTGAGATTTCAAAAAAAATTATTCGGTTACATCAGCATCAGGTGCTTGGTAGCTGGTGGTGATCCAAGACTGATTCATTTTTATGAAGGTCAGTCGATCGACCAAGTCGGTGGACAGACGCACCCTGTGATCGGTTACCACGCCTCCAGCAGCACTGAATGTGCGTTCCGAAAGAACGCTGGATGCAGGACAGGCCAGTAGCTCAATTGCATACTGTGCAAGCTCTGGCCAGTGATCCATCCTCAAGACCCAGAGGATTTTCAGTGGGAAAGGTGTCCAAGTCAGATCTTGCCCCTAGGTATTCCTGCACCATGTAAAACAGACGCTGGCGATGGTTGCTGGAACCGATCATACCTTGGGGCTGCGGACCAAAAAATTGTCTGAACGCATCGGTCAGACGGCCACCTTCTCCACCGCTCCTTCTTTGACTGACCGAAGCCTCAGCAACACGTTGTCCAGAAACAGGAGTTTGTAACCTCCCAGTCTCTGGGAACGCGTTGCACAGACCTTTCTGCAAGGCCTCCCGAAGATGTTTCATCCTCTGCTCCCTCTGCGATGGCAAGATAAGGTCCGCAACCTTACCCTTGTAACGTGGATCAAGGAGGGTTGCCAGCCAGTATTGGTCCTTCTCCTTGATACCACGAATACAAGGATCCTTACGCAGGCTTTGCAGGATCAGGGAGGCCATGCAGCGTAGGTTTGCTGAGGCATTCGGTCCGGAGTCCTCTGGGTCACTAAGGACGACAACGTCCGCAGGCACCTCCTCCCAGCCACGTACAAGTCCATGTGTTTCTTGGGACTGATCCCTTAAAGACTGCTGCTGATGCTGAGTGCCAGGCTCCACCTCCATACTGACACAATCTTCCTCCTCCTCCTCCTCGTCCTCTTCCTGTGTGATCGGCGGGCACGCAGGAACACTGTCTGGATAAAGGGGGCCTTGAGAGCTAAGGAAGTCCTCCTCTTCCTGCCTCTGTTCTGCCTCAAGTGCCCTGTCCATTATTCCATGCAGCGTGTGCTCCAAAAGGTGGACAAGGGGGACAGTGTCACTGATGCATGCACTGTCACTGCTCACCATCCTCGTGGCCTCCTCAAATGGTGACAGGACAGTGCATGCATCCCTGATCATGGCCCACTGGCGTGGGGAAAAAAAAACAAGCTCCCCTGACCCTGTCCTGGTGCCATAGTCGCACAGGTACTCATTGATGGCCCTCTGCTGCGTGTGCAGCCGCTGCAGCATGGCCAGCGTTGAGTTCCACCTGGTGGGCATGTCACAGATTAGGCGGTTCTTGGGCAGGTTAAACTCCTTTTGGAGGTCCGTCAGCCGAGCACTGGCATTATATTACTGGCGGAAATGCACACAGACTTTCCTGGCCTGCCTCAGGACATCCTGTAAGCCCGGGTACCTGCCCAAGAACCGCTGCACCACCAAGTTAAGGACGTGAGCCAAACAGGGCACATGGGTCATTTGTCCCTGTCGGAGGGCAGAGAGGAGGTTGGTGCCATTGTCGCAAACCACCATTCCTGCCTTAAGTTGGCGTGGCGTCAACCACCTCTGAACCTGCCCCTGCAGAGCTGACAGAACCTCTGCCCCAGTGTGGCTCCTGTCCCCCAAGCACACCAGCTCAAGCACCGCATGGCATCTTTTGGCCTGCGTACTTGCGTAGCCCCTTGAATGACTACGGAGCACCGCTGGTTCCGAGGAAGAGGCCATGGAGGAAGAAGAAGAGGAGGGGGTGGAGGAGAGAGGTGTGTCACAATCATTAGCATTTTGGAGGCGTGGTGGCGGAACAACCTCCAACACTACTGCACCTTGTCCTGCATCCTTCCCAGCTGCCAGCAGAGTCACCCAATGCGCCGTGAAACTTAGGTAACAACCCTGTCCATGCCTGCTGGACCATGAGTCAGCGGTAATATGCACCTTACCGCTGACCACCCTGTCCAGCGAGGCATGGACATTGCCTTCCACATGCCGGTAGAGAGCCGGAATCGCCTTCCGTGAGAAAAAGTGGCGTTTGGGTACCTGCCACTGAGGAACCGCACATTCCACAAACTCACGGAAGGGGGCAGAGTCTACCAACTGAAAAGGCAGCAGTTGAAGTGCTAGCAATTTTGCCAAGCTAGCATTCAACCGCTGGGCATGTGGATGGCCGGGAGCAAACTTTTTTCGGCGGTGCAGCAGCTGGGGCAGGGAAATTTGCCTGGTACAATCTAACGTCGGTGTACCAAAAGCAGATTGCCCACAAGTACTTGGCTGTGACACACCTAATTCTACACCTTCATTACTCTCAGTGCAGGTCTCAGAGAGGACTGGAGGTCTAGTGGGGTTGGAAATCTCAGCTGATGAGGAGCAAGGAGAGGTCCTCTTTGTTCTTTGGTGTGGGTCTTTTAGATATGCTTGCCAACGAACTGCATGGCAGGTCAACATATGTCTGGTCAAGCATGTGGTACCCAAGCGGGAGATGTTTTGGCCACGTGAGATACGCTTGAGACATATGTTGCAAATAGCAGCGGTGCGATCTGATGCACTCGTCTCAAAAAAGGCCCACACCAAAGAACTTTTTGAATAACGCGCAGAGACTGCAGCGCCCTGCACATGTGGAGCTTTGGGGTGTGATGCAGTCAATGTGCTGCCCTTAGGCTGGCCCCTGGAGGGCATCCTGCCTCGTTGGTGATGTGCCGCCTCCTCCTCCTCCTCCTCTCTCCTATCAGGCACCCACGTTGAGTCAGTGACCTCATCATCCCCTCCCTCCTCATCACTGGAGCAAACCTGGCAGTATGCTGCAGCAGGGGGAGCATGACTGCCAGATTGCTGTCCTTCTTGGGCACCCCCTCTGTCCGTGCTCATGTTACTGCCTTCATCGAGCTCAGTATCATCATCAGAGCCTTCCAAACGCTGGGCATCCTCCTGGAGCATGTACCCAACACTGTGGTCAAACAGTTCGAGGGACTCCTCAGGAGGACATGGTGGAGCTAGGGAAGGAGTCACTGATGACATTGAGCTGAGGGAAGAGGCCGCTGCTTTGCCAGACAAAGCACCCTGGGCATGGGTGAGAGAGGATGAGGAGGATGAGGACCGCTTGGTCATCCACTCGACCAAGTCTTCCACATGTTGCGGCTCAACACGGCCAGCTGCCGAAAAAACGGCCAAGCGTGTCCCATGGCCACGTGCTGATGAGGATGCACCGTCTCCACGACCAGCACTAGACACAGAGCCTGCTTGCCCTCTCTTATTGGCTTGTGACTGTCTGCCTCTCCTTCTTGGCCTTCCAGACATACTAATGGCCTGTAGCTGCACTAAGCTGGGATATATATATATATATATATATATATATATATATATATATATATATATGTACTGATACTGCAGCTAGCAAAATCAACTGCCTGCCTGTAGTATGAGAACACCACCAACCTTCTACAGGTAGCTTTAGCTGAACACTGTGAGGTGGACGCACCCCACTAACTTGTAGGTTTAGCTGAACACTGTGAGCAGGACGCACTGCACTAACTGTAAATAGTCTAGCTGCCTGACCGTGGTACTAATAGGATCAAAAGAACACCAGTCATTTTCTTCAGGTAGCTTTATATACTGTAACAAGACAAGCCTGCCTGTCAGTAGGAAGATAACAGGAACGGATCTAGCTGAACACTGTGAGCAGGACGCACTGCACTAAATGTAAATAGTCTAGCTGCCTGACCGTGGTACTAATAGGATCAAAAGAACACCAGTAATTTTCTTCAGGTAGCTTTATTTACTGTAACAAGACAAGCCTGCCTGTCAGTAGGAAGATAACAGGAACGGATCTAGCTGAACACTGTGAGCAGGACGCACTGCACTAAATGTAAATAGTCTAGCTGCCTGACCGTGGTACTAATAGGATCAAAAGAACACCAGTATTTTTCTTCAGGTAGCTTTATATACTGTAACAAGACAAGCCTGCCTGTCAGTAGGAAGATAACAGGAACGGATCTAGCTGAACACTGTGAGCAGGACGCACTGTACTAAATGTAAATAGTCTAGCTGCCTGACCGTGGTACTAATAGGATCAAAAGAACACCAGTAATTTTCTTCAGGTAGCTTTATATACTGTAACAAGACAAGCCTGCCTGTCAGTAGGAAGATAACAGGAACGGATCTAGCTGAACACTGTGAGCAGGACACACTGCACTAAATGTAAATAGTCTAGCTGCCTGACCGTGGTACTAATAGGATCAAAAGAACACCAGTAATTTTCTTTAGGTAGCTGTAAATACTGTAACAAGACAAGCCTGCCTGTCAGTAGGAAGATAACAGGAACGGATCTAGCTGAACACTGTGAGCAGGACGCACTGTACTAAATGTAAATAGTCTAGCTGCCTGACCGTGGTACTAATAGGATCAAAAGAACACCAGTAATTTTCTTTAGGTAGCTGTAAATACTGTAACAAGACAAGCCTGCCTGTCAGTAGGAAGATAACAGGAACGGATCTAGCTGAACACTGTGAGCAGGACGCACTGCACTAAATGTAAATAGTCTAGAAGATAACAGGAACGGATCTAGCTAAACTGAATACAGTGTATATATATATATGCAACACCTGGGATGCATATATATACACAATACACTGTAAGTGCAGCTAACTGACTGACTGTCCTGCCTAATCTAGCTAACTCAAATGAAATGACACTGTCTCTCTCTCTCTCTAAGCACACCGGAACACACTGCACAGGGCCGCCGTGCAGGCGGCCTTATATAGTGTGGGGCGTGTACTAAATCCCCTGAGCCATAATTGGCCAAAGCCTCCTTGGCTTTGGCCAATTACGGCTCTCTGTTCAGGCGGCGCTGTGATTGGCCAAGCATGTGGGTCATAGTGCATGCTTGGCCAATCATCAGCAAGCAATGCACTGCGATGCCGCAGTGAATTATGGGCCGTGACGCGCCACACTAATTTGGCGCGATCGGCCCATATCGTTCGCAATTCGACGAACGATCGAACAGCCGATGTTCGAGTCGAACATGCGTTCGACTTGAACATGAAGCTCATCCCTACCAAGCACCAATGTAATGAGAAGATTTACACTGATCACCAGTGTAACTGAGACATTTAGCCTGCCTTCACATTTGTGTGTGCCGGAAACGCATGCAAAATCGCTTTCCTGACACCACAGAAACGTGCTGTCCTTTAGCAGATACATAGCAGTGCCATTAATTGTTAATGACACCCTCACATATCTGCTGACGTGCCTTGGCACCGCGTGATTCTGAAAAAGGGTTTGGGATAGTCTTCTGCATAGAGCAGCCCATTGAAATGAATGGGCTGCCATACACGTTACCTACATTTTTTTTCACCCTATCAGTACATCTTTGCATCCTAAAACCCATGCTAACCTCTGCAGCTTAACCTCCCCCATCCTCTCCACTCCAATCCCCCTCCCCTTAAACTCTACCTGTCTTCTCTGCTAATCTTTGCACCCACCTTTCTTAGCTCCATGCATCCCCTCCTTGGTCACCTGTGCACCCAAAACTGTATTTCCTTCTCTGCCTACCTCTGCACACCACACACTACTAGGGATGAGCTTCGAGTTCGAGTCGAACTCATGTTCTACTCGAACATTGGCTGTTCGCAAGTTCGCCGAACAGCGAACAATTTGGGGTGTTCGCGGCAAATTTGAATGCTGCGGAACACCCTTTAAAAGTCTATGGGAGAAATCAAAAGTGCTAATTTTAAAGGCTTATATGCAAGTTATTGTCATAAAAAGTGTTTGGGGACCCGGGTCCTGCCCCAGGGGACATGGATCAATGCAAAAAAAAGTTTTAAAAACGGACGTTTTTTCAGGAACAGTGATTTTATTAATGCTTAAAGTCAAACAATAAAAGTGTAATATCCCTTTAAATTTCGTACCTGGGGGGTGTCTATAGTATGCCTGTAAAGGGGCGCATGTTTCCTGTGTTTAGAACAGTCTGACAGCAAAATGACATTTGGAAGGAAAAAACTCATTTAAAACTACCCGCGGCTATTGCATTGCCGACAATACACATAGAAGTTCATTGATAAAAACGGCATGGGAATTCCCCACAGGGCAACCCCGAACCAAAAAAAAAAAAAAAAAATGATGTGGGGGTCCCCCTAAATTCCATACAAGGCCCTTCAGGTCTGGTATGGATATTAAGGGGAACCCCAGCCAAAATTTAAAAAAAAAATTGACGTGGGGTTCCCCCTAAATTCCATACCAGACCCTTCAGGTCTGGTATGGATTTTAAGGGGAACCCCGCGCCAAAAAAAAAAAAAAAACGGCGTGGGGTCCCCCCAAAAATCCATACCAGACCCTTATCCGAGCACGCAACCTGGCAGGCCGCAGGAAAAGAGGGGGGACGAGAGTGCGGCCCCCCCCTCCTGAACCGTACCAGGCCACATGCCCTCAACATTGGGAGGGTGCTTTGGGGTAGCCCCCCAAAACACCTTGTTCCCATGCTGATGAAGACAAGGGCCTCATCCCCACAACCCTGGCCGGTGGTTGTGGGGGTCTGCGGGCGGGGGGCTTATCGGAATCTGGAAGCCCCCTTTAACAAGGGGACCCCCAGATCCCGGCCCCCCCCCTGTGTGAAATGGTAAGGGGGTACTTACCCCTACCATTTCACTAAAAAACTGTCAAAAATGTTAAAAATGACAAGAGACAGTTTTTGACAATTCCTTTATTTAAATGCTTCTTCTTTCTTCCTTCATCTTCTTCTTCTTCTGGTTCTTCTGGCTCTTCTGGTTCTTCCTCCGGCGTTCTCGTCCAGCATCTTCTCTGCGGCGTCTTCTATCTTCTTCTCCTCGGGCCGCTCCGCACCCATGGCATGGGGGGGGAGGCTCCCGCTCTTCTCTTCATCTTCTTCTCTTCTTCATCTTCTTCTTCTTCATCTTCTTCTTCTCTTCTTCCTTCTTCTCTTCTTCATGTCTTCTCCGGGCCGCTCCGCAGCCATGCTGTGGCATGGAGGGAGGCTCCCGCTGTGTGACGGCGTCTCTTCGTCTGACGGTTCTTAAATAACGGGGGGCGGGGCCATCCGGTGACCCCGCCCCCCTCTGACGCACGGTGACTTGAGGGACTTCCCTGTGACGTCACGGGGAATGCCACAGGGAAGTCCCGTCACGTCACCGTGGCCCCGCCCCCCGTTATTTAAGAACCGTCAGACGAAGAGACGCCGTCACACAGCGGGAGCCTCCCTCCATGCCACAGCATGGCTGCGGAGCGGCCCGGAGAAGACATGAAGAAGAGAAGAAGGAAGAAGAGAAGAAGAGAAGAAGGAAGAAGAGAAGAAGAAGAAGAAGATGAAGAAGAAGATGAAGAAGAGAAGAAGATGAAGAGAAGAGCGGGAGCCTCCCCCCCATGCCATGGGTGCGGAGCGGCCCGAGGAGAAGAAGATAGAAGACGCCGCGGAGAAGATGCTGGACGAGAACGCCGGAGGAAGAACCAGAAGAGCCAGAAGAACCAGAAGAAGAAGAAGATGAAGGAAGAAAGAAGAAGCATTTAAATAAAGAGAAAGGTGTAGAAATTGCGCCAACTCCCAAACTAAGCAAAAAGGAGCAGCCAACACAACAATCTGACCGTTGTAAATGTAGAAATAATAACCAAGTGTGGCGCTAGTGAAAAACAAAGTAAGTGAAAAATAGTGGTCTCTGTGAGAGAAACAACAACAAGTGTGTAACCCTAAAGTGTTACAGTATCCCAAGGGATATATACAAGTAAATATTGGTAAATACTTTGAGTGTGTAACAGGGTGGAATGTTAAAAAACGAACCCTGAGTTAATCAGAAAACAAAAATGCAAAAATACCATAATCAAACAGTATTCAAAGAAAAAAACATTAGGCAGTGTCCCAATATATTAGGTACATAACTCTATAAAGGACATATTGTCCATATGTGAAAATGCTCAGAGGAGAAGTGTCCCAAAATCCTAAAAAGGTAAACAAATGAAGATATAATATAAAAAAAATGAGTCTATTTATTGAAGAGGTGCAATACTTCAGGCGGACCTCACAGCCATTAAGATGTAAGCCGGCTTCATGTGTGGAAGTTGAAGGGTAGCCTTAAGGATGAATCCTTCACTTATGTAGATATTATCAACATCAATAGAGAAAGACAAAAAGATGCCCTTACCAGAGAAGGTGGACTCACAGGCCCTTAGCGGTGAGTCAGACAGGCTTATACCGTCAAGCGGTGTAGGGTGGTACTCCGTAGGAAGACTTGGTGTAGAATCCCATCAGGGGTCCTCAAATGATGTGTTGGTATGGAAACAGGAACATCCACGGGTCAGCTTCGATCGCCGGTTGATCGTTTCCTCAGTGGTTCATCCCGTATGTAAATGAATAAATGAAAGAAAAAGGCTTCCACATGGTGTAAATCCTTATTTTCCAAAAGGCATAGTGGCACTTTATTCAGATATATACTCCGAAAAATTTACAGACAGGGGCGGTAAAAACTCGGTTCAGAGTACAAATGAAATTAAAAAATAGTTAAAAAAAGTGATCTAAAAACAGCGCAGTGAGTAGTAGTGGGGTATAAACATAGAAACCCGACGCGTTTCGCCCTCCAAGGCTTCTGCTGGGGTATTGTCAAAGGAATTGTCAAAAACTGTCTCTTGTCATTTTTAACATTTTTGACAGTTTTTTAGTGAAATGGTAGGGGTAAGTACCCCCTTACCATTTCACACAGGGGGGGGGGCGGGATCTGGGGGTCCCCTTGTTAAAGGGGGCTTCCAGATTCCGATAAGCCCCCCGCCCGCAGACCCCCACAACCACCGGCCAGGGTTGTGGGGATGAGGCCCTTGTCTTCATCAACATGGGGACAAGGTGTTTTGGGGGGCTACCCCAAAGCACCCTCCCAATGTTGAGGGCATGTGGCCTGGTACGGTTCAGGAGGGGGGGGGCCGCACTTTCGTCCCCCCCTCTTTTCCTGCGGCCTGCCAGGTTGCGTGCTCGGATAAGGGTCTGGTATGGATTTTTAGGGGGACCCCACGCTGTTTTTTTTTTTTTTTTTGGCGCGGGGTTCCCCTTAAAATCCATACCAGACCTGAAGGGTCTGGTATGGAATTTAGGGGGAACCCCACGTCAATTTTTTTTTTAAATTTTGGCTGGGGTTCCCCTTAATATCCATACCAGACCTGAAGGGCCTTGTATGGAATTTAGGGGGACTCCCACATCATTTTTTTTTTTTAATTTTGGTTCGGGGTTGCCCTGTGGGGAATTCCCATGCCGTTTTTATCAATGAACTTCTATGTGTATTGTCGGCAATGCAATAGCCGCGGTAGTTTTAAATGTGTTTTTTCCTTCAAAATGTCACTTTGCTGTCAGACTGTTCTAAACACGGGAAACATGCGCCCCTTTACAGGCATACTATAGACACCCCCCAGGTATGAAATTTAAAGGGATATTACACTTTTATTGTTTGACTTTAAGCATTATTAAAATCACTGCTCCTGAAAAAACGGCCGTTTTTAAAACTTTTTTTTGCATTGATTCATGTCCCCTGGGGGAGGACCCGGGTCCCCAAACACTTTTATTGACAATAACTTGCATATTAGCCTTTAAAATTAGCACTTTTGATTATTCATGTTCGTGTCCCATAGACTTTAACGGCGTTCGCGTGTTGGAACAAATTTTTTTCCTGTTCGCATGTTCTGGTGCGAACCGAACAGGGGGGTGTTCGGCTCATCCCTACACACTACCCTCCCCCCACTAATTTGCTTACCTTTGCAGAACAGGCTGATGGTAGGCTTAATGACCACAGTTGTAGGCAGAACTTTTAAGCATGTCCCTTTATCTCCCCAGTGGGCAGCATTCAGTATAGGTGATGGTGGATATGACCTCGGGGGGGCATAATATACATTTGAATATTGCATCTATTTACATATGTATGCTGCTGGTCTGCCGCTATTTACATATGAATGCCGCCAATATTTACATATCAATGCCGGTATTTACATGTATACACAGGGTCTGCAGGTAAGTCATCTGTACACAACAGTAGGGCAGAGCTGGGCAGCATTAGTAACAGAACTTAACACTGAGATATAAGGACACAGCACAGGACTAAAACCTCAAGGGACAAGTGCATTTAAACAGGGAAAGTTGGCAAGTATGAGGCATCTGCTTTGGGCCCTACAACAATGACAGGGCCCAGGGCAGCTGCCCCTTTTGCCCCGCCTTAAAGACGGCCCTGTATAGTTTTTTGAGAAGTTTAATCTTGTGTAGTGAGAAAGAAAAAGTAGACTTACCAGACGATAAGTCCATGAGCAGAGACAGGGCAAAGATGAGATCACCCTGCAGAACAAGGTTGTGAAAGCCAAAGGTCTCAAGTTGGGGATAATAGAGGTAAGGGATTGAACGTGATCCTGGTTGGGAAGATGTGCGTTAGCCAGAGTATGAACAATGTTGTTAATCTTAAGATTGAGAAAAATGAAAGGATCTAAAGTGTCTATAAGAGAGTCAAAAATTTCAGGACAAAAAGATTTATGGAAGGCCATGAAACCCCTTTGTATGTAGATAATGAAATGGTGCTGTGGAACAAATAGTGAAAATATTTGTTTTGTATAGATAGTATACAATTACATTAAAAATTACAATACAAGTGTGTTTCTTGTAAGAATAACATTTTTGTTCTGAAATTATGAAAATGATATAGGATTTGCCATCTCCTTTCCGGTTTAGAGATGAAATAGTTATCCAGGGAATAGACATAGCTATTTGTGATGGGGGAAAAGGATTCCCATATGGTGTGACCACTGATTCAGACCATTTAAAGGGAGCAAAGGGGTGAAAGCAAGTGAGTAGATGAAAGTAATACTAGAGACATAAAAATTATAACTGTGAAATTATAACTGTGAAAATGTGGACATAAATAAAGCCAGAAATTGACAAAATGCTGCCATCTAGAGGAGAACATGAGGAATACAATCAAATTGAAGATTGATTACCTAATTTTCAATATGCGTCAAGACAGCGCAGCAAAGTACTGAAGGGCCTTGATGGAGTGAAGTGGGAGACACATGGTGTGACCCACTCTCGCAAGGCTGTACTGGTTTAGTTGTGAAAAGAGGATGAACTATATGAATACTGGGAAAATAAATACTGAAATAATCTGAATGTATCAATGGTGAAGAGGAGAGAAAATTCAGTGCATAATGAGAATGAGGTTTGTGCATAAGTCAAAAAATCCTGATACATAAAAAAAGATAAAATAGGAACCAATAGGTTCCAAACTCATACAAATCAATGACCAAAAAACAAATAAACTACAATAAAGAGCTGCGTGTTATAAAGTTTAAAAACCACCTATAACGTGAAAAGAAACTGTGAAGATATAGGAAATATAGGAACCATATCTTTTTATAAATTCAGGGTTCCTCTTCAATATGAAATTGTATTCTCATTTAACTTGTTTTCTGTTTCTGAATTCTTTGGTATTGCAACACATGTGGTTGGCCAGTAGATATTAAAATGTTCTGCCAATGATATAACACAATTCTCGGAAAAGATGTGATAGGAAAGATGTTGACGTAGAAAGTCCCTGTCCAAAAGTCAACTTAACTTTGTTCCAAGTAATTATTCTTACAATTATTTCTCCCTTTCTGTCAAAATAACTTGACAGTTGAAATTAGCCAGGTCAAAGTAACCCAGAAAACTCAGAACACTGGCCAAGAACTGTGTTGAAATATTGAGTGAAATACTTATTGAAATGCGTACTTGTGATGTGTAACTTTGGGCTTGTGCCCGCCATAAGATTACTGTATAACCCTTCTCTATAAATATCTGAAATCATTTGTAATCGGGATCACTCCTGACTGAGGAGTGGTCCGCTGTACAGCGTACATTCTGAAGTAAACCTATATGAGACGATGCAGCTGGCGTTGATGTCCTTTATTTCAAGGTTCAACTTTACAAAACAAAGGAACCGCACTCTTATGCCCTGTACATACAGTCAGACATTGAGCGCACATTCCGACAACAAAATCCGTGGATTTTTTCAGACGGATGTTGGCTCAAACTTGTCTTGCATACACACGGTCACACAAAGTTGTCGGAAAATCCGATCGTTCTGAACGCGGTGACGTAAAACAAGTACGTCGGGGCTATAAACGGGGCAGTAGCCAATAACTTTCGTCTCTTAATTTATTCTGAGCATGCGTGGCACTTTGTGCGTCGTATTTGTGTACACACGATTGGAATTTCCGACAAAGGATTTTGTTGTTGGAAAATTTTATAGCAAGCTCTCAAACTTTGTGTGTCGGAAATTCCTATGGAAAATGTGTGATGGAGCCTACACACAGTCGGAATTTCCGACAACAAGGTCCTATCACACATTTTCCATCGGAAAATCCTATCGTGTGTACAGGGCATTACAGTGCTTTGAAAAATAGTATTTTATTGGGATTTTATGTGATAGACCAACACAAAATGGAACATAATTGTGAAGTGAAAGGAAAATGATAAATGGTTTTCGATATTTTTTACAAATAAATATGAGAAAAGTGTGGCGTGCATTTGTATTCAGCCCCCCTGAGTCAATACTTTGTAGAACCACCTTTCACTTGAAAATACAGCTGCAAGTGTTTTTGGGTATGTCTTTACCAGCTTTGCACATCTAGAGTGTGACATTTTTGCCCATTCTTTGCAAAATATCTCAAGCTTTGCTGAATTGGATGGAGAGCGTCTGGGAACAGCAATTTTCAAGTCTTGGCACAGATTCTCAATTGGATTTAGGTCTGGACTTTGACTGGGCCATTCTAATGCCGCGTACACACGGTCGTACTTTTCGTCTCCAACGGACGCTGACGGACTAAAGCTGGCTGGTAATCCGATCGTGTGTGGGCTTCTCCGGACTTTCAACGTACTTTTTTAGCCTCAAATCCGACGTACTTTAGATTTGAAACATGCTTCAAATCTTTACTTCGTAACTACGATGGACCCCGAAATCCGCTCGTCTGTGTGCTAGTCCGACGGACAAAAAGCCACGCTAGGGCACCTATTGGCTACTGGCTATGAACTTCCTTATTTTAGTCCGGTGTACGTCATCACGTACGAATCCGTCGGACTTTTGTGTGGTCGTGTGTAGGCAAGTCCGTTCGTTAGAAAGTATGCCGCAAGTCCGCCGCAAGTCCGCCGAAAGTCTGCCGGAAGTCTGTCGGACAGGCTGTCTGACTTTTGTAGACGAAAAGTCCGACCGTGTGTACGCGGCATAACACATTAATACATAGCTCCCAACAGTCCCTGATTTTGGGGGACTGTCCCTGATTTGGAACAATGTCCCTCTGTCCCTCTTACCCCCTCATTTGTCCCTCATTCTGGTCTGATCTATATAGTTGGATATAAAGTGCACTTTTTATCTTTCAAAAAGTGTTTCCCAGTGCTAAACCTTTCATCCAAATTCTAAATTGCTGCATTTTTAAATGTTAAAAGCCAGTATAAAGGAATAGGAGTGGCAAAAAAAGTCCTTGTGGTTTAATTAACCTTTTTTTGGGTTAATTCTCCTTTAAGGGGGTGTGTCGGAGGAGCGTGTCCTATGCCTACATACGTTTGCAAGTAGGTGTCCCTCATTCCCATTTTAAAAAGTTGGGAGGTATGTGAATATGCTTTGATCTAAGCCATTCCATTGTAGCTCTGGCTGTTTGTTTAGGGTTATTGTCCTGCTCGAACGTGAACCTCCGCCCCAATCTCAAGTCTTTTGCAGACTCACAGGCTGAGATGTTCAAATATTGGAATATTTTTTTATAACTTAACCCTGCTTTAAACTTCTTCACAACTAGCAAGGGAACTTGAAAATTACTTCTCACTAAACGATACAGGAGAAGTAACGGGGTCAACCTTGTGGGAGGCCCATAAGGCCTACATCAGGGGGATCCTGATCGAGTTAGGATCACGTAAAAAAAAGGAGAGAACTGATAAAATATGCATACTTATGGATGATCTAGGCAAAGCTGAACAAGAACATAAAAAACATCCGGCCCGTCATCAAGACTTATATCAAAAGGTAATAAATAAAAGAGCTGAGCTAAAGGCTTTGTTAGACCACGAAACTAAGATGGTCCTGAATAGGACTGCAAGGGAAAGATACAAGTGGAGAAATAAACCCAGTAAACATCTGGCAAAAATATTACAAAAGAAAAAAGCCATCAATTATATAGAGAAAATTCAAACTAAGGATGGTAAAATGGTCTATTCGCCCAAAGGAATTGCAGATATATTTAGAGCTTATTACCAAGAACTACACTCAGTACAGCAGCAGGAAGTCCGACCTGGTGAAAAGAACAGAAAAATAACCAATTTTCTTAGGAATGCAGGACTCCCGAAAATAGCCAAAGAGGCCGGGGGAAGCATTGGAGGCCCCGATCTCTGAGAAAGAAATAGGGAAGGCCCTGTCAGAATCGGTACCAGGGAAAAGTCCAGGGCCGGACGGATTCACAATATCTTATTCTAAAAAGTTTAAAACTATCCTGGTCCCAAAGCTTTGCCAATATATGAACGGCCTGGGGGTAGAGCATAATCTCAGTAAGGATGCACAATCAGCGGCTATAACCATCATCTTAAATGAAGGAAAGGAGGGGTCGTTGTGTTCTAGCTACAGGCAAATCTCATTACTTAACGCTGACATAAAACTTTTCGCTAAAGTCTTGGCTGGGAGGCTGAAGGGAGTAATGAACATACTAGTAAACCCAGATCAGGTCGGTTTTACCCCAAAAAGGGAAGGGAGGGATAATGTGGTAAAAACTGTACTTTTACTCCAAATTTACTCCCCCCAGGACTGCTACTGTTGATCGACGTCGAAAAGGCTTTTCGACAGGATAGACTGGGGGTTCATGATACAGACTCTGGAGACTATGGGCATCGGCCCAAGAATAATTGGCTGGATTAAATCATTGTACCACCACCCAACTGCATCCATAAATTTAAACGGTCTAGTGTCTCTCCCTTTTGAGATGAAAAATGGGACGAGGCAGGGGTGTCCTCTGTCCCCAATGCTATTCGTCCTCTCCTTGGAACCACTTCTGGCCATGATACGTAATGACTCTAGCATATCTCGTTTTAAGCTGGGAAAGGAAGAACATAAACTATCCGCTTTGGAAAAAGACGACATACTGTTTTATGTCACGAACCCCCGGAAGACAATGCGCAATTCAACATATACCCTGAAACAATATGGGGAAATCTCCAACTTTAAAATAAATCTTGCAAAATCCGAGATATTAAATATCAACTTAAGCCAGACAGAAGAAAGAATATTAAAAAACGAGTTTAAATTTACTTGGACTAAAGAATTAAAATATCTGGGAATTAAATTAGCAAATACACGGGAGAAGATGTACAAAATAAACTATATTCCCCTATTAGATGAAGTCAGGTCTGACTGTAAAAAATTCCTCGGAACGTCACTATCCTGGCTGGGACGGATTAATATTATAAAATTGGTGATCCTCCCTAAGGTCATGTATAGATTTCAGATGGTGCCAATAGCCCTCCCTCAACAATACTTAAAAATTAAAAATGTTGCTAGTGAATCTAATTTGGAAGCATAAAAAACCGAGAGTCTTCTTTCAAACGTTGAAACAGGGGAAAAGGACGGGAGGTTTAGCGGTCCCTGACTTCTCAATCTATTAGAAAGCTGTTGTATTGTCCAGAGTGGTAGAATGGGTCAAGGAAGAAAATGAGAAAAAATGGGTTAGTATAGAGAAAACACTAAGTAAAGCACAATTGGGTAGTATTATTTGGAACCCCCCACAATACAGAAGATTAGACGAAAACACTGATACACTGACACATAATGTCTTTAAAATTTGGGATGGGATATATAAACGGCTTAATGGCAAATACAATACACCTTTAATTACACTGTTAGATAGTGAATACTTCCCACCAGGAATGAATAGTAGAGGAGGAGTTTGGTTAAAAAAGGGTGTCACACAATTAAGGGATATAATAAAAAAAAGGAAGGGGGCGTGGTTTGGCGCCGGACTCTAATGGACGCCTGATTCCTGCGCTCCGGTCCTCAGAGGGTATAACAACAGCTTTACAGAGCCATCCACGAGCCAAAACATGGGGAAATCTAAGGGGAGCTCATCCCCATCCCATTCCCGATCTCCGCGGAGACCCGACTCGCAAGCGGGCCGCAGAATCCCGGAAATCTTCCGGACGCAGCCACACGAGGCCCCGGCTTCATCTCAGGCCTACTCGGCCACAGCGCGCTCCTCCAGCCTCAGCCCCTCTGGCAGACACCGGACACAAACGCCCTCACAGCATGTGCTGACAGAACACCCCCTGAACATAGGGGACCTCAGAACAGTGGCAGAAGACATCAAAGCCACCTTCGCAGCAGTCATCTCTGACCTGAGGAGAGACATCCAGTCCATGACGGTCCGCATGGATAACATTGAGGAAACAGCAGCACACAGTGAGAATGCCATCCACAGGCTCCAGAACTCATCACAAGCACACTCCGTTCAGCTCAGAGACCTATACAGATACATGGAAGACCTGGACAATCGTGGCAGACGACACAACCTACGGGTAAGAGGCATGCCAGAATCGATCGATCATACCCAACTTGCCCAGGCTACCATAGCTGTATTCAACGATCTCCTAGGCAGACCCCCTGAGACCCCCATTGAATGTGAACGTTTACACAGGGCCCTCAGACCCCGGGGTAGAGATACTGACCCTCCCAGAGATGTGGTCTGCTGCCTAGTTAACTTTAAGCTGAAAGAGGAGATCCTTCGCAGGGCCAGAGATCGTCGCAATCTCTCTTGTCAAGGCTCAGAAATAAAAATCTTTCAAGATCTATCGCCTATCACTCTGCAAAATAGGAGAGACCTACGCCCTCTCCTTGATCTACTACGCACAAACGGAATCCAATACCGATGGAAATTCCCTTTTTGCCTCTCAGCATCAACACAAGGTCGAACAGCTAACCTCAGAGTGCCCGAAGACCTCACCACATTCTGTGAAATTCTGAACATCCCGCTTATTGAACTGCCTGACTGGTACTGCTCTCTCAGACCTCCCTGTCAGGGTGATAACCGTAGGACGGGTAATTCTGCCAGTATTCCTCATGGTGGCGCCCTTCTGCCTATTTAAGCCTGCTGCTGGTTCATGCTGGTTGCTGGATTATCATCAGCTTCCTGTTTTCCTTGTTCCTGTGTTCCTGGTTCCTGTTGTGATATCTGCTTCCTGTTACTACTCGGCTTGCCTGACTGCTCCAGTATTCTGCCTGCATTGACCCCGGCTTGTATCTGACTATTCTTCGGCTCCGCATTTGTACCTTGATCGTCCTCCTGTGTTTGACCCCCGGCTCGGCTACCTTCTCTGTTCCTGATTATCCTGCTGTACCTCACCTTGGACTGATTCCTGTGCTGAATGACCATTGGCTTGGCTCTGACTCCGCTCCTGGTTGCTCCACGGCTCCATACCTGGAATCCCTCCTTGCACGGTTGCCCTTCAACCTTACCAGCGCACCCTAGCAGCTCCCTGCTATCTGCTACTCAGCAACAGCGATCTGGCAACCCGTGCACCTTTGGGCACCGTACTCCCTGTCTCACTCCCAGGGTTACGCTGCACTTAGCCGCAAGGGGCGCCCCCTCTGCAATTCGGCCTCACATCCAGGACTCTGACAGTATAATCCAGCCATGACTGAGGCCGGCAGAGGTGCGTCCCCAATAGAGACTTTATGCCAACAGGCCGCTACCCTTACACGAGTGGTCCAAGTTCTTCAGGAAAGATACCTTCAATTAGAAGGAAAACTCCAACATTTTATGCTACCATCTGCCTTTTTGGATCCTGGTTCCTCCTCCACCAATCTCCCTGCTACGGCCTCTTCGGTACTGACTTTGCCCCCAGAACCGCGGGTACCTACCCCTGAACGTTTCTCTGGAGACCGGCAGAAATTCAGATCCTTCAAGAATGCCTGCCTGTTATATCTGGCTCTGCAACCCCGTACCTTTTCCACTGAGACTGTCAAAGTTGGCTTTCTTATCTCCCTGCTGACCAATGAACCCGAGGCATGGGCCCACAGGTTATGGGAACAGAAGGACCCAGCTACTAGTTCAGTGGAAACGTTCTTTACGGCCCTGTCGCAATTGTATGATGACCCCCAGCGTACAGCCACCGCTGAGGCCGCTCTGCATTCTCTTCAACAGAAACGGCGCCCGGTGGAAGACTATGCTGTGGACTTCCGCCGGTGGTCTGCCGATACAGACTGGAATGAGGCTGCGTTAAAATACCAGTTTCGCCTGGGGCTTTCTGAATCCCTTAAGGACGAGTTGGCCAGGGTCGGCATCCCTGCTACCCTCGAGGGGCTCATTCAACTATCCATCC
This sequence comes from Lithobates septentrionalis, assembly GCA_037952835.1. Classification (NCBI taxonomy): domain Eukaryota; kingdom Metazoa; phylum Chordata; class Amphibia; order Anura; family Ranidae; genus Lithobates; species Lithobates septentrionalis. The sequence goes on along the minus strand of JBBDGP010000271.1, from coordinate 8,822,943 downwards.
AGTTGGATAGACGCCTTCGGGAGCGCCAGGCTGAACGTTCTCAGACTCCCAAGGTGCAGGGACCAGAGATCGGCGCTATGCCTGTTGGTTTGGTGCGATCCGCACTGACTCCCGAGGAAAAGCAGCGTCGGCGTCAAGCCAATCTCTGTCTCTATTGTGGCCGAAACGGACATTTCCTGAGCAACTGCCCCATAAGGCCCAGCAAGGTACCCAAGAACTCTCCAGTGTACTTCCAGATGTCCGGAACTTCCACTTCTCACCTTATCCTTTCCATCACGCTACAGTTGGCCGACAAGGGGGTTCAGCTTCAGGCCATAGTCGACTCCGGGGCATGCAGTTGTTTCTTGGACTTGGACTTAGCACTAAAGCTCGGTCTGGCCCTTCTTCCCAAGAACCGTAGATTGGAAGTTCTCCTGGCTGATGGCACCCTGCCTAGTTCCGGTCCTGTGACACAAGAGACCACTCCTCTTTTGGTTACTACTCCTGATGGTCATCAGGAATTCATACGTTTCGACATTCTAAGCTCAACTATGTTCCCCGTCATCTTGGGTACCCCATGGCTGCAAGCCCACAACCCCCAGATCAACTGGATCAGGAAAGAAATTTCATTCACTTCACCTTATTGCCTACAGCACTGTCTTGCCCCCGAAACCAGTAATGTAGCCAGTTGCCTGTCAGTCCAACCTGTACCTGTCAACAACCAGAGTATTCCACCGGCCTACCAGGAGTTTGCAGATGTCTTTGACAAGAAAAAGGCTGATGTCCTGCCACCACACCGGTCATACGATTGTCCAATTGAATTACTCCCAGGAGCCGAAATCCCATTCGGTCGCATATTCCCCCTCTCGGAGGTGGAACTAGGAACATTGCGACAATACATTGATGAAAACCTGGAGAAAGGCTTCATCCGTTCCTCCTCTTCTCCTGCTGGAGCCGGAATCTTTTTTGTCGAAAAAAGGGACAAATCCCTAAGACCATGTGTGGATTACAGGGAGCTCAATAAAATCACTATAAAGAACCGTTACCCTCTTCCTCTAGTTCCGGAACTTTTCCAGAGACTCCGTACTGCCCGAATATTTACTAAGCTTGACCTTCGAGGAGCCTACAATCTCGTTCGCATCCGAGAGGGTGACGAATGGAAGACAGCATTTAGAACTCGCTTTGGACATTTCGAGTACTTAGTGATGCCATTTGGATTGTGCAACGCCCCGGCCACATTCCAACATTTTGTAAACGATATCTTTCGAGAATTTCTGGATTACTTCGTCATCATCTACCTGGATGATATCCTGATATTTTCAACCACCCTGGAGCTCCATCGTACACATGTAAGGACAGTTCTGCACACTCTACGTAAGCACAAACTCTATGTAAAAGCAGAGAAGTGTGATTTCGAAAAGGAGTCAATACAATTCCTGGGGCTAATTATCTCAACTGGTGGTGTTGCCATGGACCCGCAAAAGGTACAGGCAATCTTGGACTGGCCAACTCCATCGGATAAAAAGGGAGTACAAAGATTTGTGGGGTTTGCAAACTTTTATAGGAGGTTTATAAAGAACTTTTCCTCCATCATCTCACCAATCACCCAAGTTACCCGTTTACATACTCGGTTCCTGTGGTCTTCAGAAGCCCAATCAGCTTTTGATAAGCTCAAATCCCTCTTTACCTCCGCACCTATCCTGCAACATCCTGATCCGGCCCTCCCTTACATCTTAGAGGTTGACGCCTCTGAAGTTGCCACAGGAGCAGTCTTATCCCAACGTCAGGGTTCTAAGTCGTTACTCCATCCTGTGGCCTTCTCCTCGCGGAAGATGAGTCCGTCTGAAAGGAATTATGATGTGGGAGATCGAGAGCTCTTGGCTATTAAAACTGCCCTGGAAGAATGGCGGTACCTCCTTGAAGGTGCTCAGCATCCCATCATGATATTCACGGATCACAGAAACCTGGAGTATCTTCGCACGGCTAAACGATTGAGACCCCGACAAGCTCGATGGGCCTTGTTTTTTGCCAGATTCAATTTTCATATATCCTTCCGCCCGGGGTCTAAGAACGGGAAGGCCGATGCCTTGTCCCGGATGTTTCCTGACACTCCCGAAGAAATTACTCCTAGCACTATATTATCTCCACAGAATTTTCTCATGATTCAGACCGACCTGAGTTCCTCACTGAAACAAGCTTCCTCCCAATGCTCTGAACCAGAAGCACTGTCTTTAAGAAACCAGGAAGGTTTTCTTTGGTATCAGAACAAAATTTTTGTTCCGCAACAAGCCAGAGCCCAGGTCCTAAAGACTTTACATGACCACCAACTTGCTGGTCACTTCGGGGTACGAAAGACTTTGGAGCTTGTTCAACGATCTTTTTGGTGGCCCACTCTAAAGCCTGACTGCAGGGAATATGTCAGTTCCTGCACCATTTGTCAACGTAACAAGGGGTCTAACGTCAGATCTTGGGGTCTACTACGGCCATTGCCTGTGCCGGAGCAACCTTGGAAAGAAATATCTATGGATTTCATAGTAGAGTTACCACCCTCGGAGAAATTTACAACCATCTTGGTAGTCGTTGACCGCCTGTCCAAGATGGCGCATTTCTTGCCCATGATGGGTACACCATCTGCTGCTGACACGGCGAAGATCTTCATAAAGGAGATAGTCAGACTTCACGGCCTACCGAGCAACATTGTGTCCGACAGAGGGGTGCAATTCACCTCTAAGTTCTGGAAGGAGCTCTGCAAAACGCTTTCCATTAGAGTGTGCCTATCTTCAGCTTACCATCCTCAGAGCAACGGCCAAACCGAAAGAACTAATCAAACTTTAGAACAGTACTTACGTTGCTTCTGCTCCTTCTCCCAGGACGACTGGTCCTTGCTACTCCCGTGTGCGGAGTTTGCATACAACAACTCAATCCACGCTTCCACCAATCAGTCACCTTTCTGGGCCAACTACGGTTTCCATCCCTCATTCTTGCCTAATGTTATACCAGAGACCTCAGTCCCCGCAGTCCAGGACAGGATAAACGCCATTCAGGCTAATTTCCTAACTCTCCAGGCAACTATGCAGAAAGCCCAAGAGAATTATAAGAAACATTATGACAAGGGGAGGAGAGATCCCGTCTTTAAGGTTGGAGATAGAGTGTGGCTTTCCTCAACAAATCTTAAACTGCCTTGCCCCTCCCGGAAGTTAGGACCAAGGTTTATCGGTCCATTCACAATTAAGAAGGAAATTAACCCAGTGGCATTTGAATTGTCTTTACCAAGTTCCTATAAAATCCACCCAGTATTCCATGTTTCTTTATTAAAATCTGTTGTCTCCAGTCCTTTTCTAGGGAGAGAAGAAGCTCCGCCCCCTCCAATCTTGGTGGACAATGAAACAGAATACGAAGTAGAAGCCATTCTGGACTGCCGTCGGAGAGGTAGGACTGTTCAATTTCTTGTTAAATGGAAAGGTTACTCTGTAGAAGATAATTCTTGGGAACCAGCAGATAACATTCATGCCCCTAGACTGTTGCAGAGGTTTCAAGCCCGATACCCTGAAAAATGGGCCAGATTGGGCATCCGGAGGCTGCCCCTAGGGGGGGGGCACTGTCAGGGTGATAACCGTAGGACGGGTAATTCTGCCAGTATTCCTCATGGTGGCGCCCTTCTGCCTATTTAAGCCTGCTGCTGGTTCATGCTGGTTGCTGGATTATCATCAGCTTCCTGTTTTCCTTGTTCCTGTGTTCCTGGTTCCTGTTGTGATATCTGCTTCCTGTTACTACTCGGCTTGCCTGACTGCTCCAGTATTCCGCCTGCATTGACCCCGGCTTGTATCTGACTATTCTTCGGCTCCGCATTTGTACCTTGATCGTCCTCCTGTGTTTGACCCCCGGCTCGGCTACCTTCTCTGTTCCTGATTATCCTGCTGTACCTCACCTTGGACTGATTCCTGTGCTGAATGACCATTGGCTTGGCTCTGACTCCGCTCCTGGTTGCTCCACGGCTCCATACCTGGAATCCCTCCTTGCACGGTTGCCCTTCAACCTTACCAGCGCACCCTAGCAGCTCCCTGCTATCTGCTACTCAGCAACAGCGATCTGGCAACCCGTGCACCTTTGGGCACCGTACTCCCTGTCTCACTCCCAGGGTTACGCTGCACTTAGCCGCAAGGGGCGCCCCCTCTGCAATTCGGCCTCACATCCAGGACTCTGACACTCCCCAACTCAGAAGGTCCAGCTCCATGGATGCCATCCCAGTCCGCGATGAGTTCCACATAAGAAGGCGCAGATCCAACTCTCCCAGGATCAACACACCCCCAGGACCCAGGAATCCTGCAGACAACAGCCCCACAGCCTCTCCTGCCCACAGGCGACCCCGACACGGGGGTGCCGAATAACGGGGTAACCCAACACTGTCTCCTGCCACTCACCTGAAACCCTTTCACCTTATACACCACAAAGGCCTATGCAAGACAGACGTCAATCCAAAATTTGACCATCCGACTGCCTGCAAATGGATCTTCTTCAAGTCAGAAGCAAGATGATTTGACTCAAAGGATCAACACAATTCCTCGCCTCCCCCCCACCTAGTCCACGATGGACGCTTATCACCTAGTCCCACAGACTGGCCTAACCCATGAAAACATCCTCCACCCCGTCACCTCTCCCCTTCGTTCCCGTCTGATCTCACAGCAAATTCAACACAGACTTCAAGCAACGGAACATGAGACACGCAAGTATAACACGAACATATGCGAAGATAACTAATGTATGGGAACACATTCCAACCTCCCCAAATAATTATAGCCCCTTTCTTCTTTTTTCACCTCCTACCCCCCATCTTATCGCCCCCCCTAATTAACCCTCCATCAGGCCTTTATGACCCTCCCTAAGCAAGTGTCGGTCCCTGCTGTGTCGGACACAAATCACATCCCCGGGTCAAATTCCCCTTATTCTAACCGACTCCCTCTTGAAAACAAATCGGGACTCAAGTTTATATGTTTATGTTTATGATGTTGTCTTTTCTTTAGAGGGGTGACTCCACACAGAACCTCAATCTCACATCCTTATCTTCACCCAATCTCCACATATCCAACCCCTATAGATGTCCCCCTAATACTAAGAGCTGATTTCTATATAATCAGACCCCCCCTTTTTTTTTTTCCATCTAATCAAATGATTACCCTACTAATTACCAGGTTTCCAAACCCTGACAGCCACCAAGATGGCAAACTAGCTATAACCTGCACACCCCAAGGACCCCAGTAAAAGTGTCAACTTGTGTTAGTCGCCCATCCGTTATGTATATTAACATAGAAAGTTATTTTGCTATCCTAAGTTGAGTTTCAACTCGGAGGAAGCTAACATTCCTACTAGAAGGTATCGGTTCCAATGTTATTATTGTTATTCCTGGTATTACCTGAATACCCGTTATACAATGACCTATCATATATGTTGAATCTTGATAGACACCTTACCAACTAAATGGCCGACCCCGCATGGGGCAGACCTGAGATCTAGGTACTTAACATGTAATGATATGTCATTTTACTTCTTTATATTCTTGTTTTCTCTATTAATAGCATAACTCAACATAAAATGTTTGCTTTTGGCAACCAAGCGAAAGAACCCTGATGGACCTCCGGCATGTGTGACTGACCCCCATATTCCGCCTGGTTAACGGCCTATAGGTTACGACATTTAGACGAATGATCACAAGGGTAGGTCGAGCCGGCCTACCCTTATAGTGAACTTGTAGGCTACCTATTCTTCTACCGTGTGGGGCTCGGTCAGACAGGCTGGAGGCCTATTCTGAGAACAAGGCGAGCAATATTAACGCAAGAGATACATTTTAAATATATAGAGTTTGGTTCATATTATAAGATTGATTGTACAGTTGACTCCTTACATACCTCTCTGAACAACTGATTGACCCGCTACCAGACGTCCACTACGCATCCCCACAACAACCAAGGCCGCTTTCCCCTTAATCAGGCGAATTCATTCTCCTGCCTCAAGAGACCTCGCTTGATATTTTGCCTCGGGCAATGACTCTACCTTAAATTTAAGATCTCACTCATCCAGTCCACAATCCCCATGTCTATGACTAATACTACAACTTACAGGCTCACTCCTCTATCTAGACCATCCATACCCCTCTGAGGACCAGAGGATTACACTGTATTTCCAAACCGTTAATACCGGCTCCTTACACCTCCCCACACAACGGGAACCTATCGCTTCCGTTGACCTACACCAGACAACGTTCTACCCCATAAGAAGGGTCCCTGGACCCTTCTTTACCTCCGGTACATCTAGACCCTACATATACATCTAGACTTTTTCTCGATCTTTTCTATTTCCTCTTCTTCTCTTTTCTCCCTTCTCACCCCTCTTCTTCCTCTTCTCCTTTCCCCCCCTCCCCTATCCCCTAGAGACCCCTTTCCCACTTCGGATTCCCCCTCCTCGCCCCATATTTGCATTTAGTTTTTTCAAACCCATCTTTATCGCCCTAACCCACTCCCCCTTCCACTGCCCCCCCGGTCTCCGCCACCTCCACTTCACCACCACTACCCCCTCCTGATCCAACAACAACCCCACGTACCACCCCTAACACACACGAAGAAGTGTATAGACCAAGCTGACGAAAGACCACATCCTTTTAAAGTATGCCGCACGTACCACCTACTACCAAACACAATACGCTAAAAGTGACATCCCTATACGTAAAAGGGCTCAATATCCCAGAAAAACGCAGCCAAGTTCTGACTATGATGCACAAACTAAAATCCAACATAGTTTTCCTCCAAGAAACCCATTTCCGGGCAGATAAGGTTCCTAAGCTTACCAATCACTGGTTCCCTCATTCATATCATTCTACCAACCCCTTGGCAAAGACTAAGGGAGTCTCAATCCTGATCTCTAAAAACTTATCCTGGGAACTCACCGATTCACTCATTGACAAAGATGGCAGATACATCTTTTTGAAAGGTAAGCTGCAGGGCCGGCCTGTAACCTTGGCTAATATTTACAGCCCTAATTCTGCACAATCTAGCTTCTTTAGACAGATCTCTCAACTTTTATCAAGCTTCTCCGTTGGTCTAACCGTACTTGGGGGAGACTTTAATGTAGCCCTATACCCAATTTTAGACACCTCTTCAGGCTCCACATCGCTGCTATACAGAACTCTGCGCCAAATAAAACTGCAACTGACCGACTTGCTTCTACATGATACCTGGCGTACTCTCCATCCAAATGCCAAGGACTATACTTTCTTCTCCGCCCCTCACGACAGATACTCCAGAATTGACTATCTCTTCCTCTCCCAACCAGACCTTCCATTCCTTTCCCATGCGACAATTGAGCCAATGATCCTATCTGACCATCACCCCATTACAATGACACTGACCTTCCCTGAACATCAGAATGTTTCTAAAATCTGGCGCCTAGATTCTACCCTATTGACCTCAGAAGGAGATATCGCAGACATTAGACAAACCATACACAATTTCTTTATTGATAACGACAACGGAGACACATCTCCGCTAACACAATGGGAGGCCCACAAATGCGTCTTAAGAGGTAAACTTATCGTCCTTAAAACGTCGCGGAAAAAAGCCCACCAAGCCAGTATTTCAAACCTGATCCAGAAGATCAAAACCCTAGAGATAGCTCACAAACAGACTCAGGCCCAACAGACATATCAAGAACTCACACAAACCAGAGAACATCTATTCACTGAGTTATCACAAAAAACAAAACGTAAATTCATCCTACAACAGAAATTGTTCTATGAATTTGGAAATAAAAGCGGAAAATATCTGGCCCGAGCCATCCAGAAGAACAAAGCCCGTTCCAATATCCATACGATCAACGACTCCCAAGGCAGATCAAAAGTCACAGCCTCCCAATTCGAAACGTACTATTCTAAAGTATACAATCTCGGCACACCAATTGACAGCTCATCTAATAATATTGATAGGCGATCCCTTATAAAAAATTTTCTAAAAGACAATTGCCCTAAACCGATTGATAGAGAAGACGCTCGCCAATTAGAACTCCCCATTTCGGAAGCTGAACTTAAAACTGCAATCAAACAACTAAAAGCCGGAAAAAAAAACAACTAAAAGCCGGAAAAAGTCCTGGCCCAGACGGCTTCACAGCCGTATATTTTAAAACCTTTATAGAGACACTTACTGGCCCCTTTCTCAAAGCCTTCAACTCCCTGTCCTCCTCCACACTTCCCTTCCACAGACTCCTTGAAGCCCACATCACAGTTATACCAAAGGAAGGAAAAGACGTGACCCTGGTAAACAACTATAGGCCGATTTCCCTACTAAATGTTGACATAAAACTCTTTGCAAAAATCCTAGCCAACCGCTTGCTTCCTCTGTTACCATCACTGATAGATGGAGATCAAGTGGGTTTTGTCCCAGGCCGAGAGGCAAGGGACAACACCATTAAAGCTATAAATCTTCATCATTGGATGACAACTAATAAACATAAGGGTTTCTTTCTATCATTGGATGCGGAGAAGGCGTTTGACAGACTGGCATGGGACTACATGGGGGCAGTGTTGCGACACCTAGGCCTCTTAAACCGCATGTTTAACTCAATCATGTCTCTATACACGACACCCACGGCCAGAGTTCGGATTAACGGACATCTGTCAAACGCCTTCTCCATAACCAACGGAACGAGGCAAGGTTGCCCACTCTCCCCCATCCTCTTTGTATTGACCCTTGAACCTCTCCTGAACTGCCTCAGGAGGAATGAAAATATCAAAGGTATACCCATATCAGGCCACACCTATAAGTTGGCAGCTTTTGCTGACGACACCCTACTTTCCCTTAGCGAGCCTCACACCTCTATTCCGAACTTATTAAAAGACTTCCACCTCTTCCAGCGCATCTCTAATTTTAAAATAAACTTCACCAAATCACACGCTCTCAATGTCACCATCCCAAAAGAAACAGTTGCACAGTGTGAAACTAACTTCCCATTCCACTGGTGACGCAACGCAATTAAATACCTTGGCATTCACCTTACAACAAACCTATCAGATCTATTTGCACAAAACTACCTTCCCATCCTCAAAATGATCTCTGCTGATCTCAAAAATTGGAACAAACTCCAGTTTTCCTGGTTCGGGCGTGCAGCCATTATTAAAATGAACATTCTTCCCCGCATCCTATATATTCTACAAGCTGTCCCCATTAAACTCCCCCCATCATTTTTCTTATCCTATAGGAGGCTTTGTACAGTGTTTTTGTGGAAACAAAAACATCCGAGAATCGCCTACGATCTCCTAACACAACCTAAGACGAAGGGGGGCATTGGCCTTCCAGATCTGAAAAAATATTACTGGGCTTGTCACCTTACCCGTATTGTGGATTGGTCATTACACACCCAACACAAAGATTGGGTCAGACTGGAGGGATCAATGTCCCCATTCCCGCTGAAATCCGCTCCCTGGCTGGAGTCGACACATATTCCCTCCACTCTCAAAGTTCACCCTCTTATTGGACTGACCCTGGGATGCTTCAGGGAGGCATGCCGCAAATTACACATATCGTCCTCCCCGGGCCCTTTAACTCCTATAAGACAGAACCCTGCCTTCCCTCCGGGAATGTCTGCACACTTTCTAACACAACAATGGCAACTACCTAACATACAAGCACATCAGTTTTTCCGCGACGGCTCTTTTCTAGACCGCCTCACACTAACACCCGCCATCACCAGCGACCTTTTACCATTTTGGACATACTTCCAAATTAGACATTTTTTAAAGGAAATCAATCGTGACTCTTCCATATCACGACCACTCACTCCTTTTGAACATTTATGCTCTCAATCTAACCCCCAACAACACTTAATCTCCAGTATATATGCTATATTATTTACTGGAACTTCCCCCAAAGAAGGGAAAGCTTGCAAATCATGGGAAAGAGAATTACAAACAGAACTAGAAGAAGACCAGTGGGAACACATCTTCACGTTTGCCCACAAAGGCTCCCTAAATGTGTCCATTCAGGAAAATAATTATAAGACTCTGACACGATGGTACAAAACCCCAGCCATCTTGAACAAAATTAACCCTTCATTCCCCAATAAATGCTGGAGATGTGGGGATGAACCAGGCACTCTGTTACATATTCTGTGGTCATGCCCAGCTATTCAACCATTCTGGACGCAAGTCCGAGAACTCACGGAATCAATATCGACCTACAACTTAGACCATTCCCCAACCCATTGCCTGTTTCACCACTCAGATCTATCCACGCCATACTACTGTAAGACACTGGTCTTACCCCTACTGAATGCAGCGAAAATGTGCATCCCTAGACACTGGGGTACGTCTCATGTTCCGACCATCCAAGAATGGTTCTCGCAAATTAATAAAATAGCTGACATGGAAGAACTCATTTCCATTTCACGAGACTCCCCAGCTAGCTTCTCCAAGACGTGGGCTTGCTGGACTCATTTTCGGTCAACAGACAGATACCTAACACAGATGAAATAATTCCCGACTTGACATTGCCCACCTGAGACCACCATCCAACATCCAACACCCGACTTCTACACTATTTAAACCTCTCAGCTGCACCTCTCATATACATCATCTTCCTCCCCAGACGGCGTGGTCCCCCCACCCCTAAACAAGGGACGAGTATGGGGGGTCACACGTCGAAATTAGCCCAGTACTACTCTCCGAGAGTAGAAATCGGACAGCCCTGACCTACTTCACCATAAACTATTACCAATCCTAATCTACACCACAAATGACGGAGACCGAGGGGACATTTATTCACCCCTCTATCTCCCTTGACCCCCCCTCCCCCTTCTAGTTCCCTCTCCCCCCCCCCCACCTCCCTTACATACCCTCCCCCTCCCCCCCTCTGTTTTTTCTTTTTTCCCTTCTCTTCTCTCCTTTACTTCTCCTTCTTTCTTCACTTACTTCTCAATCTCCACACACAACCCCTCTTAAACCCCTACACGGTACGGACCTCCTAACAGAGATCCCGACCAATACCTCCTTTGAACATGTGATTTGAATTATCATACAAACTCTTACGCCTTCACCCAACGAGTGGGAATTCCCCCCCAAAATCATTACTGCAACGTGGAAGGAGGGGAGGGAAAGAAAGAGGGGGAAAAATAAAAGGATATATTTTATGCCACCATAATTAACACTAACCTCTCGACAGACACCTAAATGTGATATTGGATTAGCCCAGACCACCCCGCCATACATATACTATAAAACACCAGTAAGAGATTTTCTGTTATAGCCGATTCATTGTTATCTCTGTATCAATTGTAAGAATCTATGTTTATTCCCCAACTCTTGTACAATTGTATGATGATACTGTCACACTATCATACTGTTTTATTTTTCTTTCTTTCAATAAAAAATGTATTTTGTAAAAAAAAAAAAAAAAAAAAAGGAAAAATGATTCCATGATTCCATGATTTGATGCACAACAATCTTGCACGGGGGATGGTTGAATGGCGGTCCCTCCAGCTGAATCATTTCATTAAAAATTTACCTTAACCTATGAGATCCGGAGAAGACCTCTCCATTTTTGAACGACTGTTCATGGAAAAGGATCCGAGAAATACTATATCAAAAATGTACAAAGTATTATTGAGGGCAGACAAAGCGGAGATACCGCCATTCATTAGAAAATGGGAGAGGGAATTGGGGACAATGCGAGACAAGAAGCTTATTGGAAAATTTTTGAACCTTGCCCATGCAGTGGATAGCAGAACAGCAGAGATGAACTATAAGTGCCTAGTAAGATGGTACGCAACCCCAGAAAAAATAAGCAAATTTAAAGGTTGGTTCCATGACACATCTGTGGTGGGACTGCCCTAAAATTAGGGAATACTGGAAAAAGATTCTGCAACTCATCAAGGAGATTACAAAAAAAGATGTAGTGGAAGACCCTTGGGTGGTGTTGTTCCATGGTGGGATGGTTGACATAAAGCAGTATAAAAGGTCCCTGACCCCTCATCTCTTAAACGTCGCTAAGAGACTTATACCCAAGAACTGACAAAAGAAGGAAACCCCATTCATCTGGGAGTGGATAGATATGGTCGAGGAAACATATATAATGGAATGCTGGGGAAGCAATAAGGATGAGGAGATCAACAGAGCCATGGCAAAATGGGAGGGATGGGCAGCTTTCAAAAAGACATGGAGTTTCGCCCAGGAATTGAGATTGTAAGATCTTTGGCAAGGAGTCAACTGGCATAGGTCTTAACTTAGCGATCGGTGGGATAGTAGAGGTGGGAAGGGTTTATTGGGGTAGGGTTAATGAGAGTATATTGGGTATTGTGTTTAGTTTTGTTTAGGTTGAATAAATTGTTGTTGTTTGTTACTTTTAAAACTGCTACGATGATGTGACAATGACAGGGACAGAAAAGATGAACTGCAAGGCTGATTCAAGTCCCTTAACGCTGTCTGCTGAAGTGGCAATAAAAAGAGAAAAAAAAAAAAAAACTTCTCCACAACTTTATCCCTGACCTGCCTGGTGTGTTCCTTGGCCTTCATGATGCTGTTTGTTCAATAAGGTCCTCTAACAAAGCTCTGAGGGATTCATAGAACAGCTGTATTTATACTGAGATTAAATTACACACAGGTGGACTCTATTTACCAATTAGGTGATTTCTGAAGGCAATTGGTTCCACTAGATTTTAGTTAGAGTAAAGGGGGTTGAATACAAATGCATGCCATGCTTTTCAGATTTTTATTTGTAAAAAAATTTGAAAACCATTTATCATTTTCCTTCCACTTCACAATTATGTGCCGCTTTGTGTTTATCACACAAAATCCCAATAAAATACATTCACATTTTTGGTTGTAACATGACAAAATGTAGAAAATTTCAAGGGGTATGAATACTTTTTCAAGGCATTGTATATCATAAATTACATATCATAAATCACCATAGTGAATAAACAAATAAATCTTCATTTGAAATATAAAAAAAATACATAACAATTGTGAAGTCCATGTATAGATCCCACATGTGAATAACGTCCTCAGACAGTATGGGAAAGGTTCCTCTCCACCAGCATGCAGACACACTATGCACTCACCAGGCTTAATTGACCCCTATTACAGGGAGTCAAATTGCGCATATGGGAAAATCCAAGATGTCATACATGAGGTCACAGGAATGAATCCAAACCGCTGCTGTCATTCATTCAGAATATATATATATATATATATATATATATATACACTACCGTTCAAAAGTTTGGGGTCACATTGAAATGTCCTTATTTTTGAAGGAAAAGCACTGTACTTTTAAATGAAGCTTACTTTAAACTAGTCCTAACTTTAAACAAATATACTCTATACATTGCTAATGTGGTAAATGACTATTCTAACTGCAAATGTCTAGTTTTTGGTGCAATATCTACATAGGTGTATAGAGGCCCATTTCCAGCAACTATCACTCCAGTGTTCTAATGGTACAATGTGTTTGCTCATTGGCTCAGAAGGCTAATTGATGATTAGCAAACCCTTGTGCAATCATGTTCACACATCTAAAAACAGTCTAGCTCCTTCCAGAAGCTACAAAACTGACCTTCCTGTGAGCAGATTGAGTTTCTAGAGCATCACATTTGTGGGGTCAATTAAACGGTCAAAATGGCCAGAAAAAGAGAACTTTCATCTGAAACTCGACAGTCTATTCTTGTTCTTAGAAATGAAGGCTATTCCATGCGAGAAATTGCAAAGAAATTGAAGATTTCCTACAACGGTGTGTACTACTCCCTTCAGAGGACAGCACAAACAGGCTCTAACCAGAGTAGAAAAAGAAGTGGGAGGCCGTGTTGCACAACTAAGCAAGAAGATAAGCACATTAGAGTCTCTAGTTTGAGAAACAGACGCCTCACAGGTCCCCAACTGGCATCTTCATTAAATAGTACCCGCAAAACACCAGTGTCAACATCTACAGTGAAGAGGCGGCTGCGGGATTTTGGGCTTCAGGGCAGAGTGGCAAAGAAAAAGCCATATCTGAGACTGGCCAATAAAAGAAAAAGATTAAGATGGGCAAAAGAACACAGACATTGGACAGAGGAAGACTGGAAAAAAGTGTTGTGGATGGATGAATCCAAGTTTGAGGTGTTTGGATCACAAAGAAGAACGTTTGTGAGACGCAGAACAAATGAAAAGATGCTGGAAGAATGCCTGACGCCATCTGTTAAGCATGGTGGAGGTAATGTGATGGTCTGGGGTTGCTTTGGTGCTGGTAAGGTGGGAGCTTTGTACAGGGTAAAAGGGATTCTGAATAAGGAAGGCTATCACTCCATTTTGCAACGCCATGCCATACCCAGTGGACAGCGCTTGATTGGAGCCAATTTCATCCTACAACAGGACAATGACCCTAAACACACCTCCAAATTGTGCAAGAACTATTTACAGCAGAAGCAGGCAGCTGGTATTCTATCGGTAATGGAGTGGCCAGCACAGTCACCAGATCTGAACCCCATTGAGCTGTTGTGGGAGCAGCTTGACCGTATGGTACGCCAGAAGTGCCCATCCAACCAATCCAACTTGTGGGAGCTGCTTCTAGAAGCGTGGGGTGCAATTTCTCCAGCTTACCTCAATAAATTAACAGCTAGAATGCCAAAGGTGTGCAATGCTGTAATTGCTGCAAAAGGAGGATTCTTTGATGAAAGCAAAGTTTTATGTAAAAACAATGTTATTTCAAATACAAATCATTATTTCTAACCTTGTCAATGTCTTGACTCTATTTTCTATTCATTTCACAACGTATGGTGGTGAATAAGTGTGACTTTTCATGGAAAACACAAAATTGTTTGGGTGACCCCAAACTTTTGAACGGTAGTGTATATATATATATATATATATATATATATATATAAATATATATATATATATATATATATATAGATAGATAGATAGATAGATAGATAGATAGATAGATAGATAGATAGATAGATAGATAGATAGATAGATAGATAGACAGATAGATAGTGTATTCAAAGCTCCAGTTTTGCCATATAGAAAGGGAGAGGAAAGGATACTCTCATGGTGTAGTAATTCAAACAATTTATTTGAACCACTTGCCTACCGGGCACTAACACCCCCTTCCTGCCCAAGCCATTTTTCAGCTTTCAGCGCTGTCCCACTTTTAATGACAATTGCGCGGTCATGCTACACTGTACCCAAACAAATTTTTTTATCATTTTCTTCACACAAATGGAGCTTTTTTTGGTGGTATTTAATCACTGCTGGGTTTTTTATTTTTTACAAAAAAAAGACCAAAAATTTTGAAAAATAAAATGTTTTTTTGCTTTTTTTCTGTCAGTCAATTTTGTAACTAAGTAATTTTTTGCCTTCACTGATGTGCGCTAATGAGGTGGCACTGATGGACACTGAAAGGCTGAACTGGTGGGCATTGATGAGGTGGCACTTATGGGCACTGATGAGGCGGCACTTATGGGCACTGATGAGGTGGCACTAATATGCCACACTTATGGGCACTGATAGGTGGCACTGATATGTGGCACTGATGAGCACTGTTAGGTGACACTGATGGGCACTGTTAGGTGGCACTGATGGGCACTGATAGGCGGCACTGGTGGGCATGGATAGGTGGCACAGATAGGCGGTACAGATGGGCACTGATGGGCATTGATGGGTGGCACTGATGGGAGGCACTGATGGGCATTGATCAATAGCAGTGATGGGCATTGATGGGCAGCACTGATAGGTGGCACTGATTGCCAGCACTGACAGGCATGGCTAATGGGTACTGACTGGTGGCACTTGTGGGCACTGATTGCTGCCACTGGTGCTGGCATTGGTGGGCAATGGTTGGCCCTTATTTGTGACCCTTTTTCTCTTTATTGTAATCAGGGCACTTATGAGCTTAAGCCACAGCTCAAAGCGGCCCCAGGGCAGGCGGCCTACCGGGAAATTTCCAGGTATCCCGGCAGGCCAGTCCGGCCCTTGCATCACTCCTCCTTGATGAGCCTGAAAGCTTTGTGCATAGTTAAAAGTCTCAGCTTTTTTTCTTTAAAAACAACAAACATGTTATACGTACCTCCTCTGTGTACTGGTTCTGCACAGGGCAGCCAAGATCATCCTCTTCTCAGGTTCCTCTTTGGCTCTCCTGGCCCCTCCTTCCTGTCGAGTGCCCCCAGAGCAAGTAGCTTGCTTTGGGGTAACCCAAACTGAGTCCCGGTTTGGCCCCACCCCCTCTCTCTCCTGATTGGCTAACTGACTTTCATTGACAGCAGTGGGAACCAATAGCGCTGATGCTATGTCTCAGTCCATCAAGAGGGAGAGTCCCGGATGACCAAGGCACTCGTGGACATCACTGCATAGAATGCATTAAGATTAAAAACCTTTTGCCTTTACAATCTCTTTAGGGTTTGGCATCAAAAGTCAGGGAATAACTTCACTTGAGTTGCCTTGAATAAGAGAAGTGTCTTGTGTTTTCTTCCCATGGAGAATTTCATTTTTAACTTTGTAGAAACAAATTCTGCAAATTACATCCCTGGAGAGGGAGGGATATTGGCTCCTGGGTCCCAATGCCCTATGGATATGGTCAATCTCTATAGGGGAATCTTTAGATTTTTGTAACAGTTGACTGAAGATTTCCAGAGCCAAGAGGGAAAATCTTTCATATCAACCAATTCTGAAAGGCCACATATCCAGATATTGTTGTGGCGATTATGGTTTTCTGTCATCCTGTTTTATATCATCCTGCTGATAGATGAGCTGGTTGACCACAGCAGTATGCTCATTCGAAAAAGCTTAATGGGAGTTTAAGACTTTATAGCATTCTTCAGCAGTGTGTTCTAAGTCCTCTATTCTAGCTCCCATTTCTTTCTTCAGATGAGCAACCTCCTGCTTGAAAATATGTTCTAGCCTTGTATGTAGGACTCAAAGTCTTGTTTAGTGGGCAAAGACTTGATATAACTGTCCATGTCCCATCCCTCCTTGGAGCATAAACAATGCTGTGAAAACGGAAAATTGTATACTCACATTTCCATAATTTTCCTTCTGACGCATCTTCATGGCAGCACACACTGGGTTGTGACTCAGCCTCCACAACCTGACAGGATTGGACTAGCTATAAAAGTTGAAGAGAGACGCCCCCCCACTATTCTCTGTATATATCATCTAAAGACAGGGAGGGTTCCTGTGTGCTGCCATGAAGATGCGCCAGGAAAGGAAAATTACGGAAAGGTGAGTATACAATTTTCCGTTTTCCTGACGCCTTCATGGCACCACACACTGGGAAATAACTCGTCAGACGGGTGGGTGCAAGAAAAAAGTTTTATTTATTAAAGAGCTGTAGAATTGGCTCTAATGATGGATTGATGGATATGCCAAAGTCTGCTGTTGTTAGCTGAGCATAATCTATCTTATAGTGAGAAATTAATGTATTTCTGGACAACCAGGCCGCTGCTTTACAGATTGTTTCTGGTGAAACTCTACAGTATGCTGCTCATGAAGTCACCACTGCCCTGGTTGAGTGTGCCCTGATGCCTTCTGGAATAGTAGGTTGTCGAATAGAGTAAGCCTTTTTTAATAGAGTTAACCAGCCAGGATACGATTGTTCGCGAAGTTGCTGGATGACCCTTCCTAGGTCCATGTGGAATTATGAGGAGAGTATCTGACTTCCTGAAGGAAGCTGTGGATTCCAGGTAATTGGTAATGCTAGTTTTCACATCCAATGCATGGGGTTCGCCTTGGTTGTTAGTAAAAGATGGAAGAATGATATCCTGATTGTAATGAAAAGAGGATGATACTTTGGGAATGAAATGATCCGAGGGTCTTAGTACCACTCTATCGGGATAGAAGGAAGGAAGGTTATCTTCAAAGTTAGGTTCCAAAGAGAGATTGAGTCAGCCGGAAAAAAAGGAGGGTTAGACAGCGCGTCAAGAACTGTAGAGAGATCCCATGCCGGAAATGTTGTTTTTTTCGGAGGTCTGATCTTTAGGCTTCATAAACTGGATTACCAGGGGATGTAGAGCCCATCTAATGCCCGTTTTAGCTGATAGGGTGGAAACGTGAACTTTAAGGGTACTCAAACTCAGTCCTTTATTTTTTTGTTTCAATAGTTTTTTTATTGAAATTTACACAAAATTGTCGTGTATACATTGTAGATCAATAACATTAAGCAAAAACATACTTGTATGCGTTAATTAATCAATGGTTAATCATCAATAGCACAAAATATAACAGAATTTTGGACCTGTCCTATTCGAATTAGGGAATATCTGAGGTTTTATAGTTACATATAGCGCCGCCCTCGGGGACCCCATTGGGAGCTATTTGTCTCCCGAGGGGGTCTACTTCTGTGAACAGAGTCCAATGAAAACAAATTAGATAGCATGAACCAGCAGTAGGAGTCGATGTTAATAACTAACATAACTCTAGGTGATTGTTGTATGTCAAGATAGAATATCAGGTTGCCGTTACTTTATAGGAATTTCTCGGCCCCAGCCCATGACTCCCACGGTCTCCATTTTGTCCCTTCTTTATTCAAGCGGCCTGCACTGGAGGCAATCACTATTTCAAAATTATAATGAAGGTTCACTGTGTCAAGGGTTTGTTCTACTGTTGGGGGTTTGTCAGACTTCCACGACCTTGCTATGCACAGTCTCGCTGCGAGTAAGACGTGGGTCAGGACATGTCGGTATTGTGGTAGGACAGAGTCTATATTGAGGTTTAGTAGTGCCAGGTCACGGGAAGGGAGTATGGTTTGGTTTGTAATGTCTGTCAGTATGAGAAATATTTTTTGCCAAAATTTCTGAAGCCGAGGGCAGGACCAAAAAATGTGGAGCAAGTCTCCCTTGGCTGAGTTGCATCTCCAACATTGGTCGCTCGTGGAAGAGCTGAACTTAGCTAGCTTCGAGGGGGTTAGATACCATCTAAGGGACAGTTTTTGAGTTGTCTCCCAAAGTGAGGAGCATTTTGTGACCGCGTAGGTAGACCTAAGTGCTCTTTGCCATTGGTGTACCGTGTATGATTGTCCTAGGTCACTTTCCCAGTGTACGTGGGGGGGTTTTTTAGTAAATCGTAGTTTGTGGTTTAGGATATTGTAGAATAAGGATATGCCTTTCAGTTTGGGGGAGGAGGTCGTGAAGTATTCCCATGCATTGGAGTGTAATGTGTATAGAGGAAATTGGATGGCTTTAAGGCAATGGGTAACGCGTACGTAAGTGAAGAGGTCTGATGGGGGCAGGTTGAATTCGCGTTGAAGGCGGGAGAAGGGTTTTGGACTGTCTTTTTGAAGGATATCCTGTATGTTATTGATTCCTTTTTTGGACCACTGGCCTAGGTGTAAATCGGGTGATAAATGTTGGAGAGATTCTATCGGGATAGGTATGGAGGGGGTGTCAGGGATAGCGTGACCGTTGTGTAGTAGTTTTTTCCATGCCGTGATTGTCGCTAACATTGAGGTAAAGCCGACGATATTTTTGGACCCCAGGGTGTGCTCATCGCCCAAAATTTTAAATTCGGACGGAGCAAGGTAGAGTTCTCGATGGAGCTCCAGAGCTTGCTAGGACTGGACTGGAACCATTCGTCCATTTGAGCTAGGATTGCCGCTGTGTGATAATCTTCAAACTCGATAGTGCCCGAACCTCCCGCCGTTCTATGGTGTCTGAGTATAGCGTGTGCGCATCTGGGCTTAGTTCCATTCCAAATAGCTTTGTTAAACATAGTTTGTAGGGATTTGAAATATTGTTTAGGAATGGGGATGGGGAGAGTTCTGAACATATAGAGGATTTGTGGTAGGTGGATCATTTTGAACGCTGCGAGTATCCCGGACCAGGAGAGGTTGTGTTTGGTTAGGTTTAGTGTTTCATTTTTTAATTTGGCTAGGAGAGGTTTGAAATTGGCTGTAAAGAGTTGCTTGGTTGATTTAGTTAAATGAATTCCCAAGTAGGATATACTGTTGCCCAGGCAAAGGGGAATTGCGCCTGTAAAAGGTGTCTGGTGGTGGCGTCTATTTTAATGTCCATAATGTGTGATTTAGTTACATTCAGTTTGTAGTATGAGACTCGTCCAAACCACTCTAGCAGTTTTTGGGCTGCAGGGAGGGAGGAGTTAGGGTTGGTGAGTATTAGTATGACGTCGTCTGCGAAAAGACTAATCTTGTGTTGGGTTTTGCCTATCTTTAGACCAGTAATGAGGGGGTTTGAGCAAACGTGTTCTGCCAAAGGTTCTATTAACATATTAAAAATCAGTGGAGATAGCGGGCATCCCTGGCGAGTTCCATTCGTTATGTGAAAAGGACGTGATAACATATCTGCAGAGTAGACCTGTGCTGATGGGCTAGTATATAGTGCCATTATAGCATCATATATAAAATTCCTGAACCCAAACTTGGTCAACACCTCTCGTAGGTAGGACCAGTGGACCCTATCGAACGCCTTCTCTGCGTCCAAGGAAAGGAGCAGAGAAGGCGTTCCACTAGACTCAATGTGATGTATCAAATTTATCATCCGTCTTGTGGCGTCGGGAGCCTGTCTATCTCTAATGAATTGATGGATTGATCTTTGTGGATGAGATCCGGCATTACCGTCATCAGGCGTCTGGCAATTGTTTTGGCATATATTTTCACGTCCAGATTCAACAGAGATATCGGACGAAAGTTTGGGGGAGAGGTTGGATCTTTTCCCGGTTTCGGGATGGTAATAATGATAGCATTGAGGGATTCATTTGCGAGTTTGGAAGAGGAGGCAGCAATATTGAAGTATTCAGTCAAATGGGGAATTAGGTGGCTGGAAAATTGCTTGTAGTATTCTCCCGTGAACCCATCAGGTCCGGGAGCTTTGTTCAAAGGCAGAGATGAAATCGTGTTTAGGATTTCCTGTTCTGGGAACGGTTTGCTTAGAGAAGCTAATTGGGAGTTTGTCAGGGTCGGGAGTTTAATTTGGTGGAGAAAGTCAGTAATGTCAGCAGAGGATGGTTGGTATGTATCGCGGTCCTGTTTGATGTTATATAAGTTGCTATAATATTCGCTAAATGCGTTCGCTATGTCTTGGGGGTTAGTTAGTTTAGCATTAGAGCGGGGGTGGAATAGGTGGGTTATTCTGGACTTGATTTTGAGTCCCTTGAGGCGTTGAGCCAATCTCTTGCCCGCTTTGTTGGATGTGGAGTAAATGTTGGCTTTGATTTTGCGTTGGAGTTGTTCATATGAATATAGAAGTAGGGAGCGTAGGTCGCGTCTGAGGGTCAGTAGTTGGGCTAGAAGTGTCGGGTTTGGGTTGGTCTTGTGTTGGGATTCAAGAGCTGCAATTTGGGATGTAAGGGTGTCTATTTGCTGCGTCCTCTTTCTCTTGCATATTGCACTTAATTTCATAATCGTACCTCTGAGAACTGCTTTGTGTGCGTTCCACACCGTGACGGGGTCCCCCACCGAACCTTTGTTTAAATCAAAATATTCCTGCAATTGTTGTTTGATATCTTGGGAGTAGGTTGGGTGTTGCAGAATGTAATTGTTCGCAAGCCATAGGAATGTATTCCGCTGGGGTGCAGTGTCGTTGATAGAAATAGTGATAGGAGCATGGTCCGACCACGTCACGGTGTGGATTACAGATGCACCAATGTTTTGTAGTAGCCACTTGTCTGTGAGGAACATATCAATCCTGGAATACGATTTGTGGTGTGGAGAAAAGTAAGTATAGTCCTTTTCAGACCCATGGTGGCACCTCCACACGTCAAAAACCTGCTGTGACGTGAGGAACTGTCCCAGGGGTGACTCCCTTCTTTTTGCAGCTGAAGTAGAGTCCATGTGAATGTCTGCGACCATGTTGAAGTCTCCACAAATGATCAAGTGACCTTTGCCATGCCTCTCGTGCTTTGAGGAAAGCTCTTCGAAGGAAACACATCTGGCGGGTATTGGGGGCATATATGTTCATCAAGGTGTAGGTGATCTTGTTGAGGGTGAATATTAAGATGAGGTAACGGCCATTGGGGTCAGGGATTTCTCGTATCAGGTGGAAGTCTAGACCATTTTTAATGGCGATTAGGACTCCCCATTTCTTGGAATTGTAGGTGGCGTGGAAGATTTGGGGATATTTGCTATTGAGACAGAGAGCTGTAGCTGTGGAGAGCAGGTGTGTTTCTTGGACACATACGATATCGCTGTTCAGTTTGACTGCCGTGTGCCATAGCGAGTGGCGCTTTGCCGGATGGTTGAGCCCCTTGGCATTGAGGGACAAGATGTTGCATGGCATGGTTTCTTGTTGAGAGTGTCGGAGGTGCAAAGAAATGAGTAACACTTATGCCCCGTACACACGGTCGGACTTTGTTCGGACATTCCGACAACAAAATCCTAGGATTTTTTCCGACGGATGTTGGCTCAAACTTGTTTTGCCTACACACGGTCACACAAAGTTGTCGGAATTTCCGATCGCCAAGAACGCGGTGACGTCAAGCACGTACGACGAGACTAGAAAAGGCCAGTTCAGAACCAAGCGCAGCACCCTATGGGCTCCTTTTGCTAATCTCGTGTTAGTAAAAGTTTGGTGAGAGACGATTCGCGCTTTTTCAGACTCGTGGCTTTCAGATCGTTTTCTGCCGTTCAGTTTGTGCTTGTGGGTTTGTATCTGCTCTTCAGTGCGTGCAGTCAGTTCGTATTGGAGTTTTCTGTGCGATCTTGTCCACTCGTTGCTGTTTTTCAGGTCGCTCTTCACAGGCCTTGCTGTTCTTCAGTGCGTTCTGTTACTTCGTTCTGAGCAGCCGACCGTTTTCTAGCCATGTTTCGTATGCGTACTCCTCGTAGAGTTCGTGCTGTGCGGGGGCTTGGTGTTGGGGTCCTGACCTTGACACAAGTCCAGTCCATGAACAGGGTGGGGAGGAGTTCATGGACCAAGAATTGGTTGCTTCAGCGTGACCAGTTCTGTCATATGCCTTTGCTCCGTGAGATCCGTGAGAATAATCCTGATGATTTCAGGAACTTTCTCCGGATGACGGACCCCGTGTTTTACCGTTTGTTGGCTTCGCTGACCCCCTATATCAGCAGGCAGGATACCTGCATGAGGCAAGCCATCACTCCGGAGCAGAGGTTGGTCGCTACCTTGCGGTATTTGGCCACAGGGAGAAGCCTGCAGGACCTCAAGTTCTCGACAGGCATCTCCCCCCAGGCTCTGGGGATCATTATCCCAGAGACCTGTTCTGCCATCATCCAGGTCCTACAGAAGGAGTATATGAAGGTAAGATTTTTATCCTTTAATATCACATTTTATTGTATTGAATGTTTGCTAATATCTTGTATTTTTTTCCTCATTCCCTAATTACCATGATTGTAATATGCTGTGAATGTCCCCTTTGTCCTCATGCATGCTGGATTTTTATGTAATTATTATTTTAGGTCCTTCATACATATTCGCCCTTCACTAACCTCCCCAGCATGGTGTCTCCTGCCCTATATTCACCTCATGTAGTTACTTAACAATGTATTTTATCAGCTCCATAGTAGTGCTTTACCCCAAACACCCCCTAAAATGTTTTGAAATGTTATTTTTGATTTAAATTCAGGCAGAGGGCCAGAGGCTTTTTTTTGTGGTGTCCCCAAATTTTTTGTAACCCTCCCTCCCCCCAACTGCTAAGTCAGCTGATCCCAATTCTCTATCCTCAATCATCTATCTGCTGACTTTGCCAAACCCATACACACTATACCCACCTCTTTAGTGCTCAGATTTATGGATGAATTGCCCAAAGCATGTAGTGCAAGGGCCTGCCTGTATACTTTCCAATGGTACTGTTTAAAGTTCTTGTATCCTATTATGATCTTGATAGGTAATAGCAGAATGTCCAAATGTGCTCAAATGTGTACAGTGTGTATTGATATCTTTGTATTATGACACTTCTTACCTGTCCAGTGGGCTGCCAATAGTGTAACTAAGGAGGGGCTGTTCCAAGTAATACCCTGTATTTAGGCATTCATCTCTCAATGAAGTGAAGAGGGTTACCTGTCCAAGAGTTCCCCCCCCCCTATAATGTTAGAAATGGCCCATGAGAGGGGGGGGGGGGATATGATAGGTGTACCTTATACTTTGTTGTTGTTAAATTCCCCTTAATAAATGCTATCTGGAGGTTGACCCATAATGTTTGTGTCTAATCTGCTTGCCAGGTTTCTGTGAAAAAATAGTAATGTTTATTGTTTTTTCCTCAACAGTTTCCTTCCACGCCACAGGATTGGCAGACTGTGGCCTCCCACTTTGCCCAGCGGTGGGACTTTCCTAACTGCGGAGGGGCAATTGATGGGAAACACATCCACATCGTCCCACCACCCAACTCGGGGTCGTACTATTATAATTACAAGGGGTTTAATAGTATAGTGATGTTGGCGGTGGTGTCGGCTAATTACGACTTCTTGTATGTGGACGTGGGGAAGAATGGCCGGATGTCCGATGGTGGAGTGATCGCCCAGGCGGAGTTCTACAGGCGTCTCCAGAATGGCAGCTTGGACTTGCCACCTCCAGAGGACAATGTTGAAGGTCTCCCATTTGTGTTCGTTGCTGATGAAGCATTTGCGCTGGGGGACCACCTGATGCGGCCATTCCCGATGAGGACCCTCACCCCGGAACAGAGGGTTTTTAATTACCGGCTGGCCAGAGCCCGAAGAGTGGTGGAGAACACATTTGGAATCCTGGCCAGCCGGTTCCGATTATTTCTGACACCCATCCATATGGCGGAGTATAAACTGAACCATATAATACTTGCCTGCTGTGTTCTCCATAATTTTTTAAGAAAACATTCAGCAAACTATGCTGGCTCAGTTGGGCCTGAGGCCGGAAATCCAAATCCATCAACACTGACGGCGCTTGAAAGTGGCCGTCCTGGCTTGCCCTCCCTGAGTGCCCGTGATGTCCGGTTACGCTACCTGGAGTTCTTTGCGGGTAGGGGGGCTATCAATATGCCAGACAATCTGTGAAAACTTTTTAAAATAAAAACCAACCCAAAAAAATTCTTTGTGGACATTTACTGCTTGTGTTTCTTTTAGCTGACCCTGACAGAAATGTGTTGAGTGCAGAAAATGTCGTGATTGGGTAACCTTCTAAAAAACTGTGTTGGCTGGTAATTCCTAAATGCAAAAACACATTTCACTACAAGTGCACTTGCAACTGCACTGAACCTGCACTTGTAGTGCAAAGTGTATTTTCCCTTAGGAAATAACCCCCATTTTTGCATAAAAGAGCAATTACATCACCCCAAAAGTGTTGTAGTGTTGAGACAATAATCCACACATTCTTGATTAAGCCACTTTTTTATAGCTGCACAATCACATGTGCATTTACCAAAGGTTTTTAAAACAAACCAACATGTTTGTTGTATAACAATGTTTGCAGTAGCATTATGAAAAATCAAAATATCCATTTCAGATAAAACAGGCCTGTGTAAAACCAACAAGAAAGCCAAAAAACTTGAACTTACAAAGTTCACATTAGGTAAAACCTGAAGGCTATATCAGACATCAGTATTTAGGAACTGGGTTTGATATAGCGTTCAGATGGGGGGAAATCACCCCTGGAAAAGCCAAATTTGGAAGATGCACACCAATTTACAAATGTCAACATGTGCTATCTGCCATCATGGGGGATCAAGGGACGTGTTTGGGGGGAGCAAGCCCTTCCTCAACGCTACTTTATAATTGAGGAAGGGGTTGCCCCCCCAAAACGCGTCCATTGATCTCCCGTGATGGCAGATAGCACATGTTGGCACACTGTGTGCATCCTCCAAATTTGGCTTTTCAAAACATAGAAAAAATGTTTAAAAGATTGGACCACAATAAAACAAGTGATTTTGTGGGGTTTAAATTCGCCCCAAAACATCAATGATGTTATTATTTTTTTTAATAACATCACTGATTTGTTGCTGTATGTTGTGCAATTCGAGATTACATCCCATGATCTCCCCGATCAGGATCTGGGCACTTTCAGAAGTAAAGCGTTCTCTCTCCCTCACATCATGATCACCTAAAAAGAGATAAAGAACAAAAAAAAAGGTCTCAAAAATCTGCCACCAGCCATCTCTTTTACCTGAGTCTGTGGTCACAGACACTCACCTGTTGTGGTGCCAATCTCCACCACATCTTCTTCTTCCTCCTGCTCTTCTTCTTGGGTTGGTGTTAGTTCCCCTTCTTCCAGAGGTGGGGGGTCTCTGGTCTCCTGGGATGAGGGGTGTCCTCTGAGTCTTTTCTCCCCTATGTAAAACAAAAATGGTATACTTAGCACACAGATATTTGATGGCAGAACTATAGAAATAGGAAACATTGCTTGGAAGTGGGGTACAATTGTCTATTTTAGCCGAGTTCCAAGATGTATATTTTTTCTTGCCCTTTGTCAAGCTGCAATACTTTACCTGTTTGGTACAAGCTTCACAGATGGAGACCCCCCTATAGTATACACTGGAGCACCTGTGTGGCCCCCTAATAAAAATGGTGTTCTGGAGTCCCACACTAGTGCTCCAGTGTCCAGATGTGAAAGCAGCTGCTCAGTGTCCTCTCCTTACACACAATCTAGTTTGCATTTCATTCTAGTAACAAACCCATCTACACAAACAAATATTTGGCATCCAAGTAGGCCCCCAAAAATGGGTGAAAATGCATATGGCCTAAACAATGGTGTTCTAGAGGCCGAAAGAAAAATGTTTGATACGAACGAATAATGTGCCCATGAACATTAAAGTTGACCTTTGGAAACGTTACAACTAATCAAAGCATATGGAGCAGAACGAACGTAATAGAGACAGAAAGAATAGGAACACAGCACAACTACTTACTTTTTTGCAGCACTCTCCGGATCTTTCAGTACTGCTCGGGCTCTCTCAACTTCAGGTCCGACCACCGCTTCCTGAGCTGATCTTTAGACCTTCGTACCCCGAAATTCCTCTCAAGACTCCTGACCACTTTCACCATGATTTTGGCCTTTCGGATATTGGGGTTGGGGTAAGGCCCATATTTTCCGTCATAGTCGGACTTCCTCATGATGTCGACCATCTCCAACATCTCCCCAAACGACATATTTGTGGCCTTAAAACGTCTCCTTCTGGATCGGGACGTGCCTGGATCCGCCCTTTCCTCCTCCTCCTCGTTGCTACAATTAGCCCGCACCTGCTGTATGTCCGCCATCATGCTCTTCACCCACTGCGCTGAACGAAAAGGGGCGGGGAATACACTAGAAAGAACGTCAGGGGCGGGCGGAGTTACACGCATGCGCAGTGTATATAAAGCGTAACACGCATGCGTATTACGTTTGATCTGTGAGCGGAGGAAGGAGCATTGAACGCGGCGATCGTAAGAACGAAGGTAAGAGACAAACTTGGGCCTATACTGCTTCTATAGATTGAGGCCTATATTGTAACAAGATTAGGAGAGTTTTGTCTGACATTAGGCTTTGTCTTGTGTTGTGTCTTGCAGTGAACATGGATATGGTACTAAAACATCAGGACTTCATGTCACTATTCATTGATATGCTAAGGGAGCTGCCCTGTCTGTGGGAGATTACCCACCCCCATTACAAGAACCAAGCAAAGAGGAAGGCAGCACTGGAGCAATTGTGTGAAATTGTGAAGCAGGTGATCCCCACGGCAGACATCACTTTTTTAAAGATCTTCATTGGTGGCCTGAGGAGCACATATCTGAGGGAGCGCAATATAGTCCTGGATTCACAGAGATCCGGAGCAGCAGATGACATCTATGTCCCCAGGATGTTGTACTACGACAGGCTGCACTTTCTGGCAGGCCAGACTGAACCCAGGCCATCCCTCTCCAGTCTTCCTTCCACGCTTCCTTCCCGTCCGGCTGAGGCTTCTGACGCCCAACCTGGGCCTTCCAGGCCATATGTGGAGGAGCCCAGATTGAGCCAGGTATAGCATTCCTCTAAATATTTCTGCTTGTCCAATCAATGATGTTAACTAGATGTTAGTTGGGAGTACTAATTTAGGATTGTGATTGATGATGCAAAAACTAAAACCATGTCCCTTTTTCATACACAGGGAAGTCTCAGCCAGGAGGTGGCCGGGCCGAGCCAGCTGGCTGATATCAAGGTCCCTCCACCCCCGGTGAAAACAGAAAGTGGCAGTAGGAGGAGTACCCTAGAGGAGGCGGCTATCAGATTTTTTTGTAGGGCTACAGAGGTCCTGGGAGCACCCCACACCAGGCAGGAGAACATTGGTGCATTCATTGCATATAAAATGCAGAGGATGGAGGAGGGCCAACAAGCCATGTGTGAGGCCCTCATATCAGAGGCTCTGGAGAAAGGTATGAGGGGCCAAATTACACCTGACGCACATCTTTGGGATGGTCCTCCTCCTCCTCCTGCAGGTCCTCCTCCTCCTCCTCCCTCTCCTCCAGGTCCCCCCAGTCCTCCTCCAGGTCCCCCCAGTCCTCCTCCTCCTCCAGGTCCTACTCCTCCTCCTGCTACATCTCCTCCAACTGCACAGCCACAGCCGGGAAGGAAGTGTGAAAGGAAGACCAGAGAGTGATTGGACCCTGGATCCAGTCTGGTCGGCCAAAAAATGCAGCCTCTTGTGGTACCACAGCCTGGGGACACTGATGTCATCTGCTGCTATCCCGATCTCTGTGAATCCCGGACCAGACTGCCCTCCCTTATATATGGACTCCTCAGGCCACCAATTTTGAGGTTGAAGAATTGATGTCTGCCGTGGGGGTCCCAGGCTTCACTAATTTCTCATGTTGATCCAGTGTTGCCTTCCTCTTTGTTTGGTTCTGATACCTTAATAAAGGATTTTTGTTTTGAATTATACTCTCCTATGTGTTTTACTTCAAAAATGATGGTTTGTTTGTGAGGATTCAGGTACATTTCTAATATACAATGTGAAATGAACAAGGGACACCAACAACAAACAATCTCATGGAGATTAAATAATAAAAGATATCAATGGTGTTGGGGTAACTTGACACACAAAACACACACAAAAATATTCTGGAGTAAAAATAAAAATAACATTGAACAAAGATCAGCCATGGAAAAAATCCAAACATTAAAGAAAAAAAAAGGCTTAAAAACAAAAAAAAAACATAAAAAATATAAAACTGTCAGATGTGACAACTAATAACAATATATTGAGGGAATCCCACTAAAAAAACACAAATAAAAGTTTGTGAGAAGTGTGTGTGAATATGAGCAGCAAAACTACTTAATTCTTGTCACATTATAAAGAAGAAGAGAGTGCGCTGTATTAAACCATTTTTTACATTGCAGCGTGACGAAAGTGCTGTATCCATTCCGAACGCTAAGTTTACCAGAACGAGCTGTCCCGTGTCGGAATTTCTTCTGAGCATGCGTGGCACTTTGTGCGTCGGAACAGGCCACACACGGTCGGAATTGACGCGATCGGATTTTGTTGTCGGAAAATTTTATCTCCTGCTGTCCAACTTTGTGTGTCGGAAAATCCGATGGAAAATGTCCGATGGCGCCCACACACGGTCGGAATTTCCGACAACACGCTCCGATCGGACAATGTCCATCGGAAAATCCGACCGTGTGTACGGGGCATTACAGTTAGGTGTAAGGGTGTGATGCGTAGGCATCCCCGCTGCGAGGGAGGGAGAAATCCTGTTGTGCGTCATCGTGGAGTAGAATTCCTGGAGTAGATGCCGTGGAAGATGGCTGGGGGGAAAGTAACAAGTCAGCATGCCAGATGATAAATACGTGAGGGTGATACCTCAAGACAACAATCAAAAAGGAGAAAAAAAAGAGAACAGATCTTCTGGTATGCTATAACTGAGTGGTAAAAAGATTGTGGCGGCGTAGGTAACAAGAAGCTACGTATAGCTATGCCGCAAGAGGGGGAACCAGTTTGTAGGTAATGGAACCGAAGAAAAGGATTCACACAAGGTAGCAAGGGAGAAATGTGGTGGTGGTTGTGACCCGACATGTTCAGGTGTTGATTTGGGGTTGGTGAGCTCTTGAGGTTTGGTTGGTGCGCCTGTGAGGTGATGTGCGTTGTGGCAGGGGTGATACTCCTTCTGCTGGGGGTTCAAGAATGATACCCCAATCATGGAGTAGGCGCATTCCTTTCATGAGGTCGCTGACAACGTGGGTGGTGCCATTTTTTGCAATGAGCAAAGTTGCAGGATATCGCCATTTGTACTGAACTTTATGGTTGAATAGGCCTTTGGTTATGGGGTTCAGCTTTCTTCTTTGTTGTAGCGTGTATTTGGACAGGTCAGGGAAGATCTGGATTCCATCATAAGGTCTGGGCAGTGGACCTTTGGATCTGGCTTCTGACACCATCTTTTCTTTGATGTGAAAAAAGTGAATTCTCATGAGAACGTCTCTTGGGACTGATGCTGCTAAGTGTGCGGGTTTTGCAATCCTATGGATTCTGTCAATGATAATGTCTCTGGGAGCTGCATCGGGTATGATAGTATGTATGAGATCTTTGGCGTATTTCGGAAGATCACCCGGGGGAACCGTTTCAGGGACCCCCCTCAGCTTGACGTTGTTACGTCGTGAACGGTCTTCCAAATCGGCTAATTTGGCCCGGACCCAATCTTGTTCCCCTTTAATTTCATCTACTGCATCAATTATGTCATTAACTGTGGTGGAGCAATCTGTCATGCCCTGCTCTATGGTGGATATTCTGTTGCCCATAGAGTGCATGTCTGTGGAGATTTTTGTGAACATGGATGTCAGATCCGTCATCAAAGAGGTTTGCAGGGACATGAGCATCTCTTTGAGAGTGGTGTCAATAACTGGGAGACCAGATGTGGGGAATGAAGCCATAGAGTTATGCAGGGCCTGGTTGGAAAGGAATGGAGTGAAGGCCTGGGCCTGAGTTATTATCCTAGCAGGAGGAGGCTGCTGGTGCGGTGCATCCATCCGCATCCGAGCTTTGGCTGGGCTGGAGGTAAGAGGGTCAGAGCCTGGGTCTTGTGTGGGGGATAGGGGCAGTGGAGAAGTGCCCATTTCTGCTAGGATGGCATCTGGGAGGTTAGTGTAAGCCTCTCTCTGCTCCGTCATGCCGCCGGCACCATCTTGGATCACACTGACCTTGTCCTGAGGGAACATGAAGGTGGTGAGCTTTCTGATGCCGTGTTCGCCCATCCGCTTACGGGACATAGTCGGTCGGCCCCTGGGGAAGCTGTGTGGCGATTTTGGGGTGATTCTGTGGAGTCTGTCGGGTCCTATACGCTCCGGTGTTCTCCCTTGCTGAGGAGCTGTGTAATCAGGCGTCCATCTTCAGCGCCGGCTAGCCACGCCCCCCAAACTCAGTCCTTTATTAATACCCAATTGAAGGAACTCTAGAACTTGCGGCGGTTCTGGTGATATTGGGTTCCAGTTTCTTTGCTGGGCCAACGTACAAAACCTACTCCAGACTTGTGAGTATGTTTTGTTGGTGGTGCTTTTTCTGGCCTGTAGAAGAGTCAAAATTACTTCTTGTGAACATCCCTGCTCTAGCAGCCGAGTCCTCTCAATTTCCATGCTGTCAAGTATAACTTCTCCAGTGCTGGATGCAGGAATTGACCTTGGGATAGGAGGTCTGATGTTATCAGGAGAGGCAGAGGCTGTTGCAAGCTGAGCTGTAGTAGGGTTATAAACCAAGGCCTCCTCAGCCAAAAAGGCATCACTGCTATCACCGTGGCTGATGATCTCCGAAGCCTGGATAGGAATTTTGTGATTAAGGGAGTTGGTGGAAAAATGTAACCCAATTTGAAATTCCATGGGTGGATCAGGCAGTCCACTCCCTTGGACGATGGGAAGCCTGCTCTCGACAGAAATCTGTGGCATTTGGTGTTCAAAGGAGTAGCTGCCAGGTCGATCTCCGGTATTCCCCAAGTTTCTGAAAGGAGAGAAAAAGCCTGCTGGCTTAATGACCACTCGTTGTTCGAGAGAAGTTCCCTGCTTAGATAGTCGGCCAGCATGTTCTGTGCTGCTGGGACATACACTGCCCTTTGGTCTATCAGATGTACTTGTGCCCACTCCAAAATAGGGCGAACTTCTTCCATTAGTGTGCGACTCCTCGTACCTCCTTGCCTTTGAATATATGCTACAGCAACTCTGTTGTCCAGTTGAATCAGAACGCTCTTCCCCTTCAGGTACGGAGCAAAGGCCAGAAGCGCTTGAAAGGCTGCTCTGAGCTCCAGTATATTTGATACTATACCGAGAGCTCGAAACTGCCACTGTCCTTGGGCTGCAAGATTCTGGTGATGGGCTCCCCATCCCCTCTGACTGGCATCTGAAGTAACCACTTTCGGCAGAGGAGGGACTATATGCTTGTCCCTCCTGAGGTTGCTGAAACGTGTCCACCACCACATTGATTGTTTCACATGTCTGTGAATTCAGATTGTCTGAAGCATTGATGCTCCACTCCACTGCCTTAGAAAGGAATTCTGTAACATTCTTGTGTGCCACTGGGACCACTGGATCATGGGCAGAGTTGCCGACATGGAACCCAGGATGCTCATACAGACTCTGTATCAGGTACTCACCAGGGCCGAGATGCTGAGAGTGGCTTCCCTTGCAACTGAGTGCGCTATACCCCTGGAGGTGGCACAGAAGGTATTGGGCATGAAGGAGCACGGGTCGCCAGCAGGTTGAGGAGGCTTGCGTGAAGGAACTTCTGGCAGAGAGAAGACTAGAATGCTGGACCGATGAGGAAAAACGGCTGAGGCTCAAACACCTTGATCTGGAGATGGTGACTGAAGCAAAGTCTAATGAAGAGGCCGAGGGTCAAACACCGTGGTCCAGTAGAGGGGAAGTCCTCTAAGCAAGCCGGGGTCATGCACGTTAATCAGGCAGAGGAGAAGTCTTTATAGCAGGCCGAGGATCAAACACAGGGATCAGACAATAGCAAAGTCCTTAGAACAGGCTAAGGGTCAAACACAGGGATCAGGCAGGAAGAGAAGTCCGTAAGGCAAGCCGAGGTCAAGTGCAGGAGAAGTTCAGGGATGGTCAAGACGATCCGGGTCACAGCAGGCAGGCACAGACAAGACTTGGGAATAGGAACACTGGAAGCTGAAAAGACAAACCAGCAATGAGACAACAGTAACTGGGTATCCTGGATGATACGGCGCCCTTCAAACAGAAGACACCCCCACCTCGCCAATGACCCTAAATAAACAACCCCAAAAGTTAGTGCTGACCAGTGCTAAATGGTGAGCTAAAAATAAACGTGAAATTTAAAAGTGAATTAATGAGAAAATGAAAAAAGCTTCCCCTTAAAAATAAAAGACATATATACCAAATATTTAATCCTAAATGTCAATCACTACCCAAATAACCTCTCAAGACACATAGGATAAATATGGGGCGCTATAAATGTGTTGTATATCCAAACACCTGTGTTAGCACAATAATGGTGATACCCTCTTATTGCGTTATGTAACTCGTGACAAAAAAGAAATGCTACCAATCTCTAGATAGCATACATATGCTAAATAAATGAATAAATAAATATATGTGACATGCAGGTGGAACACTAAGTGCAATCACTACATTCCATGCTGTGACATATCAAAACATCACACAACAGTCCATATATTCCAAATGAGTCCGTCCAAAAAGAAACTGCTTGTGACAACATATAGTGTAATATCAGATGCATACACTCAGGTGTCTTCGTGTGTCTTCCACCTCACCCCTGTGTTCAGTGAATCACACCCTCCAGAAATGCACTCACCGATTTACAATACCACACTCAAGGGTAAATGGATAAATCGATGTCCAGGAGGAAAGTTGTTTAATAGATCCACATGAAAGAAAATAAAGTGCTCCAATAGTGTGAATCAGCAAACAGCATTTATTTAAAACCACTGCAATCTTCAACTGATGCACTCACATTATACAAAAGGTAAAACAGCAGAAACCGTGTGCAGATCACATCAATCTTCAAACTTCAAACAAGTGTGGATAATGCAAATAACTGTTGGTCACGGCGGACCCGAGGTGTGCTATCACTGGGCTGCAATCTCACCCCTCCCCTCGGCTATCCACCGCTCCTCCGTGCACTCGAACTTCCTGCCTCCTGTGTGGCTAACAGCGCTGTGTGTCACGTCTCACAGCCACGCCCCCGACATGTTTCGTCATAGGTAGACTTAATCATGGGATTGGCTGTGTCTGCTGTCCTTCACCCCTTATATTTTCTCTTAATTGACACCCATTCGGCTGCGCATTGCGCATGCGCACACCTCGCGTCCCCGTTCTGCTGATTCTACATAAGATATCACATCAGAACTACTTGCAAACGGGATCGGGCACATACATTAATAAAATCTTATATATAAAAGTACATTAAATTAACTACTTTGTACGTAACTCCCAATTACTGTATTATAAATTGAATCAGCTATGGTTAGCTGGATAAAAGCTAGCACACACAATGAATCGCTCACTGGTCAATAGTGGTAACTACAAGCATCATCACATCCAGCCCTTTCACATGCAGGCTGATGTTCAAACAGCAAGTTTCCACCCGGCAACCAGCATCCATATTCCAGAATGCATAGACCACATAGATGTATTCATGGTGAGATCCTCCCTTATTTAAAATATTTAAAATATCACTCTCTTCGGATATAAATTTAAAATGTATGTTAAAAATCAAAAATCAATATAATATAAAGGCTTAAACATATGGTAGTATCCTCATATAAATATGTTAATAATCTCATTACTGACAACCCCATCACGTGTTACATAACGCAATAAGAGGGTATCACCATTATTGTGCTAACACAGGTGTTTGGATATACAACACATTTATAGCGCCCCATATTTATCCTATGTGTCTTGAGAGGTTATTTGGGTAGTGATTGACATTCAGCAATGAGACAAGCAACAAGACTGCTTTATATAGGCCCGCCAGGAGACTCACGCAGTGCGCACATTAGTGTGCGCGTGCCCACGCTGTTGCGCTGTAGCACGCACTTGCGTGCGCCAACCCGCAGTATCGTGCACTCGTATGCGCCGTAGTGCTACTCTCCCGTGCAGGCACACTAGGTAGCGCGGACGCAGATAATAGAGGTTTCTATTATTTCTCTGACAGTGCCCCCCCAAGGGGCAGCCCTAGGATGACCAACCTAGCCAAGATCCCTGGGTGTCTTCTGTGAAATTCTTGCACTAAGCGAGGAGCATGGACATTGCTAGAAGGTTCCCAAGAATTGTCCTCTGGGGGATACCCCTTCCACTTAACTAAGTATTGTACCCGTCCCCCCCTCTTTCTGCACTCTACTATTGCCTCCACTTCGAATTTCTCTTCTCCTTCAATCCTAATTGGTGGAGGAGGTAGTTCTCCTCTTCCTGGGAAAGAGTTGGGGATGACCGGCTTTAGTAAAGAGACATGGAACACCGGGTGTATCCTATAAGAGCTAGGCAAGGTCAGTTCGAAAGCCACAGGATTTACTAAACCTCCTAATTTCAAAAGGACCAATGAACTTGGGGCCTAATTTACGTGATGGCGAAGGTAGTTTGAGATTGATAGCAGATAGCCACACTTTATCTCCAACTTTGAAACTTGGGTTACTCTTTCTTCCTCTATTATAGTATTCTTCATAGCTCTTTGGGGCTTTCTTCATGGCTTCTTGAATCTGCAAAAAATTTGTTTGGATAAAATGTATTCGATCCTGTACTGCAGGAGTTGCACCATCGGGAATGGAATCTGGTAGAAAAGAAGGGTGAAAACTTTAGTTTGCCCAGAAAGGCGTTTGGTTGATGGCAGAGTTTATGGAGTTGTTGTAGGCAAACTCTGCGCAAGGTAAAAGAGAAGACCAGTCATCTTGGGAGCAGGAGCAGAAACAACGGAGGTATTGCTCTAGAGTTTGATTCATCCTCTCTGTCTGGCCATTGCTTTGTGGACGATATGCAGAAGAGAGGGAGGTCTTAATTTCTAGAGATTTGCACAGATCCTTCCAAAATTTTTAAGTGAATTGAATTCCTCTGTCAGATACAATGTTGTGAGGAACACCATGAAGTCTTACCACTTCTTTTATAAAGATATTTGCAGTTGTTGAAGCAGAAGGAGTGCCTATTATGGGCAGGAAGTGTGCCATTTTTGAGAGGCGGTCAACAACCACTAGGATGGTAGTAAACTTCTCAGAGGGGGGCAGGTCAATGATAAAGTCCATAGAGACCTCTTTCAAGAGACATTCAGGAACGGGCAAAGATCTTAAAAGTCCCCATGCCTTGGCAATTGGCCCCTTACTGCATTGGCAAGAAATACAAGATTGTACATACTCTTTGCAGTCTTGTCTCCAGACCCGGCCACCAGAGGGAGCGATTGATTAGTTCAGAGGTTTTCTGTATTCCAAAGTGTCCTGCCAGCTTGTGGTCATGAAAAGTTTCCAAAATCTGAAGTCTTACCGGAGGAGGAACGAATACCTTGTCTTGGGCCCATAACAAACCGTCTCTCTTTTCCAGGGAGGATACTTCGGGTTCAGTACATTGACTGGAGGCCTGTTTAATGGCTGATCTGAGATTGGGCTGAATGAGGCTAAGGAAGTTGTGTGGAAATAGGATGGTTCCAGGTTCTTTTGATTCATTGATTTCTGGGAACATTCGGGAGAGTGCACACGCCTTCCCGTTCTTAGAGCCAGGTCGGTAGGAGATATGAAAGTTGAACCTGGAGAAGAATAAGGCCCAACGGGCCTGACGAGGTCTAAGGCGCTTGGCTGTTCGGAGATACTCCAGGTTACGGTGGTCTGTGAAAATCATGATGGGTTGGGATGCCCCTTCCAGCAAATATCCCCACTCTTGCAAGGCAAATTTTATGGCTAGTAACTCTCGGTCCCCGACATCATAATTTTTCCCCGGAGGGCTGAGTTCACGAGAGGCAAAGGCCACCGGGTGGAGCAGAGCTTTTTTGGCCACTTCTTTGAGACAGGATTGCCCCCATTGCCGACTCCGAGGCATCCACTTCAAGCACATAGGGCAAAACTGGATTGGGATGTTGGAGAATAGGAGCAGACATGAAAAGTCTCTTTAGATTATTGAAAGCTTCCTGGGCTTCCTGGGACCATTGGAACCTAGTCTGCTGGCGGGTTAGTTGAGTGATGGGGGAAATGATGGAAGAGAATCCTTTAATGAATCTGCGATAAAAATTGGCAAAGCCAACAAATCGCTGAATCCCCTTTTTATCTGTAGGTGCTGGCCATTCCTGGATGGCTCGAACTTTCTGTGGGTCCATTGCGACCCCTCCTACAGAGATGATGAGCCCGAGGAACTGGATGGTATCTTTCTCAAATTCACATTTCTCCCCTTTCAAGTATAGGCCATGTTTTCTGAGGATCGAGAGCACCTTCTTCACATGGATACAATGTATTTCTACTGTGGTGGAAAGGATCAAGATGTCATCAAGATAAACGATTACAAAGTTATCCAGATACTCACGGAAGATGTCGTTGACCAGATGTTGAAATGTAGCCGGGGCACTACAGAGCCCAAAAGGCATCACTAAATATTCAAAGTGCCCAAATCTGGACCTGAAGGCTGTCTTCCACTCGTCTCCATCACGTATCCGAACAAGATTGTATGCTTCCTGGAGATCAAGTTTGGTAAATACTTGAGCAGTTCGGAGACATTGCAAAAGTTCAGGAATAAGAGGGAGCGGATTCCTGTTCTTGATAGTAATTTTATTAAGCTCCCTTATAGTCCACACAAGGCCTCAGGGATCCGTCTTTTTTTTTCGATGAAAAAGATTCCTACTCCAGCTGGGGAAGAAGGACAGATTAATTCTTTTTCAAGATTTTCGTCGGTGTAGGAGCGGAGGGCATCTAGTTCGATCTCTGATAGAGGAAAAATGCGGCTGAAGGGGATCTCGGACCTGGGTAGGAGATTAATAGGGCAATCATAAGGCCGATGGGGTGGCAAACTGTCTGCTTTCTTTTTATCAAAAATGTCCAGAAATTCATGATATGTTGAGGGGACATGCTGGAGGTTATCTGGTACTGGTTGTAGAGCTAAGCAAGGAGCAGTTCTGTCGTATTTTGGCAAAGGGCAATGCTGAGAACAATACGTGGAGGAGAAAAGAATTTCTCTTTTGCTCCAAATGATCTGAAGATCATGGGCCTGCAACCATGGATATCCCAGGATAATTGGAAACATAGGTGAACTTATAATGTTAAAGCGAAAAAATTCTTTATGGCCAGAGTCCGTGAAAGTAAGAATAGGCTTAGTTTCCTGAGTGACGGCCTAGAGCAGGGAAGGGACCCATCTGCCAGATGTATTTGCAGACATTGTTTCTTAACCTGTAGGGGGGTGTGCAGGCTTTGGGCTAGAGATGCATCCAGAAAGCAACTGCAGGCTCCTGAGTCAACAATGGCCGGCAGCCAGACCTCCTCTTCTGCCACCTGCAATGAGACCGGGCGGACAAGGTAAGATTGGTTTGAGCTAGCAACTTGGAAGTTCATGGCAGACTGTGTACGGCACTTACTAGGTCTGATGGGGCAGTTGCGTAAGAAGTGGCTGGCCTCCCCACAGTACAGTCAAAGGTTGGCTTGGCACCGGCAGAGTCTTTCATCAGGGGAGAGTGGGGACAGAACTAAACCCAGTTGCATGGGCTCACAGTTGGGGGATGAGGAAGGGGCCGCAGAAGGTGCAGGAACAAGTGGCACTCATGGCAGCATCCAGGTAGGTCTTGAGGACTGGAAGCGCTCAGAGCGAAACTACCATAGGCGTCTGTCAAGTTTGGTGGCGAGTTGGATCAGGTCTTCCAAGGAGGCAGGAGTATCCACCCGAGCCAATTTGTCCTTTAGGGTTTCCGAGAGACCTTGGCGATACTGGTATTTAAGAGCGGCCTCATTCCAGTTGGTGTCTCCAGACCATTTTCGGAATTCCACAGTGTAGTCCTCCACAGGTCTCTTTCCCTAGGTCAGAGTGTGCAGGATGGACTCGGCCGTGGCAGTGTGCTGTGGGTCGTCATATATATAATTGGGCCATTGAGTCAAAGAAGGTGTCCACCGAGTTGAGAAGGAGGCTCTTCTGCTCAAGGATGTAGTGAGCCCAAGATTGCGGTTCGTCAGATAGTAAGGAGATGATAAATCCCACCTTCGCAGATTCGGAATGAAAAGTCCTGGGTTGGAGGGCTAAATACAACAGACAAGCATTTTTGAATGCCCTGCACTTCTTCCGGTTCCCAGAAAACCATTCCGGAGTGGGGATCAGGGTTCAGGAAGGGTCATTACCACTGCGGGAGCTGGGTTAGCTTGACTCTGAGGGGGAGATGTCCCGCTGGCAGATGCTGACGTGGTGTCCGAAAGGCTTGAAGACGGCATTGAAGACGGTGTTGAAGACGGCCTTCAATCTGAAAATAGCCATCTTGGAATCTCTGAACAGTCTGGGTAAGGGCTGAAACCTGCTGGCAGAGCGCCTCGAGGGGAGAGCCAGCTCTGTCGGCCTCGCTCATGGCTGGTTTGTACTATCAGGTACTCACCAGGGCCGAGATGCTGAGAGTGGCTTCCCTTGCAACTGAGTGCGCTTTACCGCTGGAGGTGGCACAGAAGTTATTGGGCACAGAGGGGCGCGGGTCACCAGCAGGTTGAGGAGGCTTGCGTGAAGGAACTTCTGGCAGAGAGAAGACTAGAATGCTGCACCGATGAGGAAAAACGGCTGAGGCTCAAACACCTTGATCTGGAGATGGTGACTGAAGCAAAGTCTAATGAAGAGGCCGAGGGTCAAACACCATGGTCCAGTAGAGGTGAAGTCCTTTAACCACTTGCTTACTGGACACTTAAACCCCCCTCCTGCCCAGACCAATTTTCAGCTTTCAGTGCTCTCACACTTTGAATGACAATTACTCAGTCATGCAACACTGTACCCAAATTATTTTTTTGTCCTTTTTTTTCATACAAATAGAGCTTTCATTTGGTGGTATTTGATCACCTCTGGGTTTTTTAATTTTTGCGCTATAAATGAAAAAAGACCGAAAATTTTGGAAAAAAAATGCTTTTTTCTTCGTTTCTGTGATAAAATTTTGCAAATTAGCAATTTTTATTCATAAATGTTGGCACAATTTATACTGCTACATATCTTTGGTAAAAATAACCCAAATTAGTGGATATTATGTGGTCTGTGTGAAATTTATAGAGTCTACAAGCTATGGTGC
The DNA here is from genome assembly GCA_037952835.1 of Lithobates septentrionalis. Classification (NCBI taxonomy): domain Eukaryota; kingdom Metazoa; phylum Chordata; class Amphibia; order Anura; family Ranidae; genus Lithobates; species Lithobates septentrionalis. Next base: position 8,782,898 of record JBBDGP010000271.1, on the reverse strand, counting down.
AAATCATTAAAAATGATCACATCTGATCACATCTGATCACACCTGATGTACTGAGGCCCATCTCATTTCTTGAGACCCTAACAAGCCACGAAAGTACAAATGCCCCCCAAATTACCCCTTTTTGGAAAGTAGACATTCCAGGGTATTTAGTAAGAGGCATGTTGAGTTATTTGAAGTTGTCATTTTTTCCCACAATTCTTTGCAAATTAAGGTATTTTTTTATTTTTTATATTTTTTTCAGAAAATTGTCATTGTAATAGCTTATTTCACTCACATGGAATGTGCATACCACAAATGACACCCCAAAATACATTCGGCTACTCCTCCTGAGTATTACAATACCACATGTGTGAGAGTTTTTCACTAACTGGCCACATACAGAGGCCCAACATGCAGGGAGCATCATCAGGTGTTCAAGGAGCATAAATTACCCATCTAACTTGTTGACTACCTATTACATTTTTGAAGGCCCTAGAGCACCAGGACAATGGAAACGCCCACAAAATGACCCCATTTTGGAAAGCGAACACCCCAATGTATAATCTATGAGGCATAATGAGTCTTTTGAACGGTTCATTTTTTTCCAGAAGTTTTTGGAAAATGTGGAAAAAAATGAAAACGCATTTTTTTTTACACAAAGTTGTCCGTTTATAAGATATTTCCAACACATAGCATTTACATAGCAAAAATAACACCCCAAAATACATTCTGCTACTCCTCCTGAGTATAACGATACCACATGTATGAGACTTTTACACAGCCTGACCACATACAGAGGCCTAATATTGAAGTAGCACTTTCAGGCGTTCTACGAGCATAAATTACACATCTCATTTCTCACCCACCTATTACATTTTTGAAGGCCCTGGAGCACCAGGACAATGGAAACGCCCACAAAATGACCCCATTTTGGAAAGCTAACACCCCAACGTATAATCTATGAGGCATAATGAGTCTTTTGAGTGGTTCATTTTTTTCCAGAAGTTTTTGGAATATGTGGATAAAAATGAAAACGCATTTTTTTTACACAAAGTTGTCCGTTTATAGGATATTTCCAACACATGGCATTTACATAGCAAAAATAACACCCCAAAATACATTCTGCTACTCCTCCTGAGTATAACGATACCACATGTGTGAGTCTTTTACACAGCCTGACCACATACAGAGGCCTAATATTGAAGTAGCACTTTCAGGCGTTCTACGAGCATATTTTACACATCTCATTTCTCACCCACCTATTACACTTTTGAAGGCCCTGGAGCACCAGGACAATGGAAACGCCCACAAAATGACCCCATTTTGTAAAGCTAACACCCCAAGTCTTTTGAACGGTTCATTATTTCCAGAAGTTTTTGGGAAATGTGGAAAAAAATGAAAACGCATTTTTTTTTACACAAAGTTGTCCGTTTATAAGATATTTCCAACACATGGCATTTACATAGCAAAAATGACACCCCAAAATACATTCTGCCACTCCTTCTGGCAATACCACATATGTGAGACCTTTACACAGCCTGGCCACATACAGAGATCCAACATGCAAGGAACACCATCAGGTGTTCCAGGGACACATAGCATGCACATACCAAGAATTACACCCTAAAATACATTATGCTGAGCAAAGAGAAACAAAAGATTACCTGTGGTTTTAGTAGTACAGTTGTCCACAGGAGGATAGCACTGGTCCAGGCAGCAGGCAGGGAATTTTTCAGGCAGCAGGCAGAAATACTGTCCATAGTCAGTACAGGCAGCAGGCAGGGATACTGTCCATAGGTCAGTGCAGTGCAGGGTCAGTGCAGGCAGAGATTGTCAGCAGTGCCAAAATATTGGTCTTGGTAGTAGGCAGGAACAAGGTCCATGTGCTGTGGTTAGTGCGACAAACAGAGGCATGACGGCAGTAAGTCCTACAGGCAGCAGGCAGAAGTAGGGCCTCGTTCAGGACAGAATGGGGACAGGGGTAGAGGCTTCTCCCACCCAAATCTCTTTGAAGCCTCCGAGTCTCCAGACCCTAATCTAGGAATGAGAAAACAAAGAAAATTGTTTTCTTCATCCAGAAAAACTATTCTGGAGCCCCTCACATATGTGAGACCCCTGTGTTGAATCCCACTAGTCCAGTTGCAGGGTACAAGATCAGTCCAAGAGGCAGGCAAGAGGCATGGTCAAACAGTCCAAGGTCAGTTCCAGATCAGGCAAAGGTATGTACAGAATCGTTAGGCAGAAGCATGGTCGAATAACAGTCCAGGGTCTGTTCCAGATCAGGCAGCGGTATGTACAAAATCGGCAGGCAGAAGCGTGGTCAAATAACAAGCCAGGGTCAGTTACAGAGCAGGCAGTGGCATAAGGGGTGTGAAGGCAGGAACTGAGGATTACGTTTACCATACTTCACTAATAATTTAGTGAAGTATGGTAACGGTGGAAGCATTCACCTATACAGAGGCCTGGTTGGGAAGGACATTGTGCACAATAATAAGATGTGTCTATTCTGACTCCTGCTCTGGTACACACCTTACATCTTTTTTGACGTCTTTGGCCTGTTGGTTTGGGAGGGAGTTTATCTGGAAAGTGGCATTCGGAGAGTCGACTAATAACATCTGATCGGATGTTTACTGGTGGGCCGTTCGGGAATATAAGGGCAGTGTAAATTTCCTCCTTGTAGCCAAGAAAGGGTTGAGGGTTTTGGGTGGAGTTGGGGTAAATGATATAGGAGTTGTATATGGCCAATTGAAAAAAATAAATCGCTACTTTTTTGTACCAATGGTATGTCCTTCTTGTGGCAAGGTATGCTTCCAACATTTGATCGTTGAAGTCGACTCCCCCCATAAACAAATTGTATTGATGGATGCATGTGGGTTTCTGGATGGGGCCATTCCTTCTGGGGATTTCCACATAGGTGTTGTTGTGGATGGAAGACAACATATACACATCCCTTCTGTCCCTCCACTTCACTGCCAGAATCTCTTTGTTACGCAGACTTGCCGTTTCTCCTTTTCTCAACTTCTTATTAACAAGACTTTGAGGAAAGCCCTTCCGATTTTTTTTTACGGTGCCACATGCTGGCGTCTTCTTCCGATGAAGGTTGTGGAACAGGGGCAGAGAAGTGTAGAAGTTATCTACATACAGGTGGTATCCTTTGTCGAGTAGGGGGTATATGAGGTCCCAAACAACTTTCCCGCTGGTTCCCAAGTAGTCTGGGCAATTATGGGGCTGCAGCTGGGTGTCCTTCCCTTCGTACACTATGAAGGAATATGTGTACCCTGTGGCTCGGTCACATAGTTTGTACACCTTCACCCCATAGCGGGCCCTTTTGCTGGGGATAAATTGCTTAATTTTAAGCCTGCCACTAAATTTCACAAGGGACTCATCAAACATATGTTTTGGTCCGGGGTGAACAGCTGGGGGAATACTTCGTAAAAATAATTTAATATTGGGCGAATTTTGTAAAGCCTGTCATAATTTGGATCAGTTCAGGGAGGGCACTGGGTATTGTTGCTGAAATGTAGGAACCTCATTATCATCAGATACCTGGTTCTGGGCATTACCGTGGAGAAGAGCGGCATGTGGTGGAGGGGGTGGGTTGACCAATAGGAACGGAATTCGTTTTTTTTGGTGAGCCCCATATTAAATGTGAGGCCCAAAAAAACCTTGAACTCCTCCACTGTCAGGTCTCTCCACTCATAGGGACGGGAATAATAGGATGTGGGATTTTGCAAAATAAATTGCTGTGCATACTGGTTGCACTGGGCCACAATTGACGCCAACATGTCCTCCGTAAAAATTAAATTAAAAAACCTAATTGGGGTGAAATTCTCTGTATCCACCTGGACTCCTGGCTGGGCAGTGAAAGGGGGAATGCTAGCTTCTCCTGAACTAGGAGGAAACCACAAGGGGTTCTGAAGTGCAAAGGAAAGGCTGGCATGGGACCTAACCCTTTGGGGCTGGGGTGACACCCCACTGGTACTTGGCCTTTCTTGCCGAGGCACTGCGGTGCTGGTGGATGGCACTGCGGTGCTAGTGGATGCCACTGCGGTGCTGGCGGGTGCCACTGCGGTGCTTGCGGATGCCACTGCGGTGCTGGTGGATGCCACTGCCTCCTCACTAGAACGCCTTTGTTTGGCGGGCCGAGTTTCTTCCTCCTCTGAGTCTGTAAGTGTTTCACTACTGAGGACTGGCTCGTAATTTACGTCAGAATCCGAATTGGAAAGGGAATCCGAAAAAGAGAGCTCCCCGTTGCTCTCGTCGGCCGTAGAAAGAATTTTGTATGCCTCCTCGGCGGAAAAGCTTTTTTTGGACATGGCTGGTGGTGGTTATGAGATTGCACAGCTGTGTGCTAAGCCTGCACTGATGAGGTGGCACTGATTGATGGCACAAATGTGCACTGATGAGGCGGCACAGATGGGCACTGATCGCACAGATGGGCACTGATGAGGCGGCACAGATGGGCACTGATCGCACAGATGGGCACTGATGAGGCGGCACAAATGGGCACTGAGGCAGCACAGATGGGCACTGAGGAAGCAGCACAGATGTGCACTGATTGAACAGATTTACACTAATGAGGCGGCACAGGTGGGCACAGATATGCACTGATGTGGCACTGGTGAGGTGGCACAGATGGACACTGATGAAGCGGCACAGATGGGCACTGATAAGGCAGCACAGATGGGCACTGATAAGGCGGCACAGATGTGCACTGAAGCGTCACAGATGGGCACTGATTGGTACAGATGGGCACTGATGAGGTGGCACAGATGGGCACTGATGAGATGTCACAGATGGGCACTGATGAGGTGGCACAGATGGGCACTGATGAGTTGGCACAGATGCACACTGATTGCACAGATGTGCACTGATGGGCACAGACGGGCACTGATGGGCACAGACAGGCACAGATGGGCACAGACGGGCACTGATGATGCACTGATGGCACAAGTGGGCACTGATGATGCACTGATGGCACAAGTGGGCACTGATATGCACAGGTGGGCACAGATGGCACTATATTGATGTCACTGTGGGCACTGTTGGGCACTTTTTGGGCACACTTCGCTATTACACTTTAGAATACTACTCACAGAAGCTCTCTCTCCTCACACGCTGTCTCTGTGTGAGGAGAGTGAGCCGGCAATGAGAGATGATCTCAATTGTTTACATTTCAGATCATCTCTCATTGGAGGTGGCGATCGCGCTGTAAACGGCCGACGCGATTGGCCATTTACAGCGATCTGGGACAAGGGACATGGCCAACACAGATTTTCCCTGAGGCGCGCTCATGAGAGCGCGCTGAGAACAAGGAAAGGGGACGACGTCAATAGACGTAGTCCCGGTATTTCAGATCCGCGCTGTTGCCGTCATTTGGCAACGGCCCGGATCTGAAGCGGTTAAGCAAGCCGGGGTCATGCACGTTAATCAGGCAGAGGAGAAGTCTTTATAGCAGGCCGAGGATCAAACACAGGGATCAGGCAATAGCTGAGTCCTTAGAACAGGCCGAGGGTCAAACACAGGGATCAGGCAGGAAGAGAAGTCCGTAAGGCAAGCCGAGGTCAAGTGCAGGAGAAGTTCAGAGATGGTCAAGACGATCCGGGTCACAGCAGGCAGGCACAGGTAAACAAGACTTGGGAACAGGAACACTGGAAGCTGAAAAGACAAACCAGCAATGAGACAAGCAACAAGACTGCTTTATAGGCCCGCCAGGAGACTCACGCCGTGCGCACAGTAGTGCGCGCGTGCCCACACCGTTGCGCCGTACCGCACACTCGCGTGCGCCGACCTGCAGTATCGTGCACTCATATGCGCCATAGCGCTACTCTCCCGCGCAGGCGCACTGGGAAGAACCGACGCTGACAGGTGAGGTTTCTACTATTTCTCTGACACTCTGGCTGGTAAATGTGTTGCTGAGATTAGCCTCTGTATTTTTTACTAGAGGCATAACCTTCTCCTGAGGAAGCTGTACTCTGTTCAGAATGGTGTCCAATTCCACCCCCAGGAATATCATCTTCTGTGTGGGCAGTAGGGATGAGCCGAACAACCCCTGGTTTGGTTCGCACCAGAACCTGCGAACGGACCGAAAAATTTGCACGAACGTTAGAACCCCATTGAAGCCTATGGGACTCGAACGTTCGAAATCAATATTTTTCTTTAATTTTAAAGGCTAATTTGCATGGTATTGTCCTAAAAAGGGTTTGGGGACCCGGGTCCTGCCCCAGGGGACATGTATCAATGCAAAAAAAAGTTTTAAAAACGGACGGTTTTTTGGGAGCAGTGATTTTAATGATGCTTAAATTGAAAAAAAAGTGAAATATTCCTTTAAATATTGTACCTGGGGGGTGTCTATAGTATGCCTGTAAAGTGGCGCATGTTTGCCATGCTTAGAACAGTCCCTGCACAAAATGACATTTTTAAAGGAATAAAAGTCATTTAAAACTGCTTGCGGCTTTAATGTAATGTCGGGTCCCGACAATATGGATGAAAATCAGTGAGACAAATGGCATGGGTACCCCCCCTGTCCATTACCAGGCCCTTTGGGTCTTGCATAGATATTAAGGGGAACCCCGCACCCAAATTAAAAAAAGGAAAGGCGGGGGGCCCCCAGGCCCTATATACTCTGAACAGCAGTATACAGGCTGTGCAAACAAGACAGGGACTGTAGCTTTATTGTTAAGTAGAATCTGTTTGTAATTTTGAACTGGTACATTTTTAAAGTGTAGCTGCAGCCAAAAAATCTATTTTTAAGCTTTTTGGAAAACATAGGGAAGGGTTATCACCCCTGTGACATTTGTTTTGCTGTCTGTGCTCCTCTTCAGAATATTTCACCTCACTTTCTGTCCCAATGACAAATGTTTTTAGAAAATTTGGGTTTTTTAGTGAAACAAGGATTGGTGATAAAGCATCAGTGGAAAGGAGAAACGTTTTTCCCATATTAACTCTTACAGGAGAGAATTTCTCTTCCTAGCGGTACATTTCTTGTTAAATATATTTATTGAGTTTTCACAGAAAAAGAAATAAAATGATACAATACATGGATACATATAAATCATCAGAAGATCTTTGCAGTATGATAAAAAAGATAAATAAATAAGTTAATAAAATAAAGTAATTTTAGAGATATCTTACAACCATATTTACTATACACTAGTTGGGATTCTAGATGTAAGATTAGAGAAATAAATCAAGTTATTAGACTAAGTATCCATAGGAATATTTTAGTAAATAATAAAAGAAAAGGAGAGGGAGGAGAGATAAAGATGGAAAGAAGGAAAGAAGAGAAAAAAAAAAAAGAGTGTTTCCCGGGATGATGATCCAGCTCTCATTAGGTATACAAATATAAAATATATTTCAATAATAATATGATATTTATCTTAGTGTGGTAACAACAGAGATTGGTCAAAATCTGTAGGGAGGTAGTTTTTAACCCATGGTTGCCAAATTTTGTGAAATTTATATTTTCTTCAATAGCTGTCATCTTGGCGTATAAAAGTGCTCTGTTCATTCTGTGTTTAGCTTCAGCAAGAATTTGATTTTGGGACTTCCACGCCTTGGCAATCATTTGTTTAGCTGCAGTGCTAAGTTGAATAAACAATTGGAATTGAGTATGGGTGAGTATTGTGGGTTTAAGGTTTAGGAGTGCCGTTGCAGGATCTGGAGGAATCGTGATTTCCAGGGCTTTAGAAGCCATAAGAAATATATTCTTCCAGAATTCTTCAACTACGGGGCATTGCCACCATATGTGAAAATATGTTCCTGCTGTGTCACATCCTCTAAAGCAATTAGGTGAATATGTGGGGACAAATTTAGCTATTCTAGCTGGTACAAGGTACCAGCGTGCTAGAACCTTGTAATTAGTTTCTACAGCAAAACAATTTGGAGAGGAAGTTTTGGTGGCTGACCATATATTCGACCAATCTTGTTTATTAAACACTCGATTCATATCTTGTGCCCATTTAGTTGTGTATGAGGGTAGAAACTCACTAGATATCATATTAAGTTGGAAATATAATATTGAGATAAGTCCTCTAATGTGTGGATCACTTATACAAATCCGCTCAAATTGAGTCATTTGATTAAGAGTTGAGCCTGTACTAAGAAGTGGTTCATAAAAAATTTTAATTTGTAAATATTGAAATATTTCAGTTTTAGGTAATCCAAAGGTTTCACATAGTACAGGAAATGTATAAATAGCTTTAGTCGAGGAAAGATTGTATAAAGGAGTCAGGTTCGTAGAGGTCCATGCAGAGAATGATTTTGGGAATTTCCAGGCAGGATAAAAGGCTGGATTATTAAGAAATGAAAGCAAGGGATTATGTGTTGATTGAAGATTATGTGCAAATTTACATTTATCCCATACTGCTAGGGTCTGTTTCGTGATAGGATTAGAAAGATGTATTCTATCAGCAGGACAGAGCCAAAACATATTTGCCACTGAGATAGGGTCACTTTCCAATGATTCAATAGCTACCCATAGGGGAGCTTCTACAGAAGTATGATACTTGGGTATAAGTGCTAGCTGTGCAGCGTAGAAATAGGAGGAAAAGTTGGGCAATCCCAAACCACCACTCAATTTATTAAGGTAAAGCGTAGATTTAGGTATACGAGGTTTGGTGGTACCCCAAATGAAGGACATAACTCTACGTTGAGTAAGTCTAAGAAAGTAAGATGGTAAAGAAATAGGGAGTACCCTAAATAAATATAAGAATTTCGGCAGGATTGACATCTTTACCGCATTAATCCTTCCCATCAATGACAATGATAGAGGAGCCCATTGTTTCAGGAAGCCGGAAGTTTGTTTAAGGAGGGGTAAGTAATTTGCCGCAAAAAGGTCTTTAAGAGAGATTGTGAGTTTTATTCCTAGGTATGGAAGCTGCTTTGGAACCCAAGTAAAGGGTAAGGAAGTTTGTGCCTGCTGAAGTTCTAATTGAGATAAGGAAATATTTAATGCATTTGATTTTGTTGGATTAACATGTAGTCCGGATATTTGGGCAAACTTATCTAGTGTTTTTAGTAGATTAGGGGTGGATATATGGGGATGAGACAAAAATATGAGAATGTCATCCGCAAAGAGACATAGTTTATAGTGATAACCACCTAGTTCAATACCTTTAATGTCAGGATTGGTTCTAATAAGGTGTGCCAGGGGTTCTATTATTAGGGCAAAAAGTAGAGGGGAAAGAGGGCATCCTTGTCTAGTGCCTCTTTTGATATCAATCATTGTTGACTTATAGCCTACATATTTGATCTATGCTCTAGGATTATTGTATAAGGATGAGACCCAGGTTAAAAAATTGTTTCCAAATCCCCATTTACCAAGGACATATTCCATATAAGGCCACGTAACCGAATCGAATGCTTTCCTTATGTCTAAGGATACAAGGCAAGCTGGGATTCGTCTAGTTTTAGCCGCATTAATAAGTAAGAGTGCTCTCCTGATATTATCTCCAGCTTGGCGTTTAGGCATAAAGCCTGTTTGGTCTTTATGGATTAGTAGGCCAATAATATTATTCAGTCTAGTGGCTAAAATTTTAGCAATCCATTTTATATCGAGATTTAGGAGGGATATAGGACAATAATTAGTCCAGGAGGTGGAGTCAGAATGTGGTTTGGGGATCATTGCTATTATAGAGGTGAGAGTCTCTGTTCTAAATGAGTTACCTTTAAGGATCGAATTGAAGGCTTTAGTTAAGACAGGTGTTAAGATTGATGCAAATTGTCTATAATATGTTGCCGAAAATCCATCTGGGCCTGGTCTTTTACGTAATTTTAAAGATTTTATTGCGTTAAGGACTTCAGTATCTGTAATTGGACATTCAAGAAGGTCTTTCTGTTGTTGATCAAGGTTAGGAAGCGTGATATTGGAGAACAGTGTGTCTGCTTTAGTTTTATCAAAATTTGAGGCAGAAGAATATAGTTTAGATAACTTAGAGCGAAAAATTTCAAGTATTTTCACTGGGTTACTAGTGTAAGATTCCCGGGATACTTTCAATCTGATAGGCGTATGTATATGTTGTGAATTTTTTAAAATTTTGGCCATAGGTGTATCAGGTTTATTTGCCCTGCGATATTGAACATGCTGGCGTTTACTTATAAGTTTATCTGCGGTATCAGTAAGAAAAAGGTCTAGATCCAGGCGGGATTTTTCTAGTTTGGTACTGTTGGTAGCATTCGGGGAGGTTTTAAAAGTTTGATGACAGTCATTAAAGGTAGATTCAAGTTTTGCAAACAACAGTTTGCGTTCTCTTTTAAGGTTAGTTGCTTGTTGTATCAGTCTACCCCTAATGACTACCTTGTGCGCCTCCCATAATGTAATAGCAGAGACATTGTCTGTATCATTGGATTTTAGGTAATCAGAAAGTGCTTTTTCAATCTCAACACGATGAGAAGGGTGGGTCAGAATTGAATCGTTTATACACCAAGTGGTATCGTGTGATCTAGGAATTGTGGAAGCAATGGTAATGAATACTGCGCAGTGGTCTGTCCATGGAAAAGGAATGATTTTGGATGATATGATTTCTGGTAGCATACTTGACGGGATTAGAATATGATCTATTCGTGAAAAAGAGTTATGCGGATAAGAATAATGAGTGAAGCGCCTACTAATAGGGTTCATCTCTCGCCAAGTATCTACCAGGCTATGAGTGGTGAGTAGATGTTGAAAAGTTAGGTTTATTGAGTTTGTGGTAGGTCCAGGGGGAGATTTATCTAAGAACGGGAAAATAGTAGCATTAGAATCCCCACAAATAACAACAGTACCAAACTTATGTACTTCTATAAGTTGAAAAAGGTGGGATAAGAAAGCAGTTGGGTGTTTGTTAGGGGCATAATAAGACACAATAGTAATAGGATTATCAGAAATAAATCCTGTTAGGAGAACATATCGTCCTTCAGGGTCTGATATTTTGGATACAAGGTTAAACGGAGTGGAACAGTGAAAACCAATGAGAGTTCCGCGCTGTTTAACCGTAGCTGAAGCAGTATAGAATTGTGGATATGATGATGAAAGAAATTTGGGATAAACTTTGTCAGTAAAATGCGTTTCCTGCAAACATATAATATTAGCTTTTTTCATAGCAAAAGAGCGTAAAGCCTTGGTTCGCTTATGTGGAGTATTAAACCCCTGTACATTTAATGACAAGATATTTATAGGAGCCATAAAGCAACGAATGCGAATATTATAGCATAACAAGCAGAGTACTCACCGAGAGCCAGGATCACCAACCCAAGAGTCAGGAGGGAATAGCAAAGATTAAAGAAAGAAGCAATAGAATAGAAAAAGAAAAAAGGAGAGGACAATCGAACAAACCCAATATGAAGACAATTTAGCAGTATATAAAGGCTAAATAATAGGGTGTAGGAGCATCTCAGGAGAGTTTTTAGAACTCTCTGAGAGGGTCCGAGACCACCAATAGAGACCCCCATAACAATGGTAGGAGTCCTTAGGTGGAATAAAGGGCAACAAGAAATTCCTAAGGGATGTATAACATCGGAGGACCACAGGAACTATTCTATTACTATCATGGAAAAATTTCGCTTAAATTGTTACAAAAAAATAAAAAAATAAAGTTCAAAAGCTTGAGAGGAAAAAAAAACAGAAAAAAGTTAATATAAAAAAATAAAAAAAAATATTAAAAAATAAATAAATAAATAAATAAATATTTTTGTAAGATAACAGTAGTATGTAGCCATAACTCATTTTAGTCATGAATATGGCCAGTTAATTAACTCTGTCAGCATACTGTGCTGGAAAAAAGTAGCAAGGACAAATAACTAGTCTGGCTTAGATTGTCAGTCCATTGAATCCTCATTGTTTGGTGGTGAATGTTCATATCGACCTTGCTTGTTAAGATTTTGATGGGAAGATGTGGAATAGCTGGGTTTTGGGTCTTTGTTTTGCTGTGTAGAACGAAAAGCTGAGCGCCTATGATACTGGTCATTTGGTAAGATTGCTTCGGCTAGGCCCATATCAAATAGGGCTGACTTCAAGTCCTCTGAAGAGCGACAAACATATTTTGTTTCCAAATGAGTAAATCTGAGACAAAAAGGAAATCCCCATTGATAGGAAATTTGATTTCTCTGGAGTACCTGGAGTTGAGGTTTAAGTGCACGTCTTTTTGCAACCGTTAGTGGGGACAAATCTGTGAAGAGTTGATAGGTATTGCCCTGAAAGCTAAGAGATTCTCTCCCTCTGGCAGCTGTTAGTATCTGTTCTTTGGTTCTGTAAAAGTGCAATTTAGCTATAACATCCCTCGGGGGACCATTTATCTTGCGTGGGGCTAACGCTCTATGCACTCTATCCATTTCGAACCTGTCAATAGGGGTTCCAGGTAATAATTCTTGAAAGAGCGCCGTGATATTAGCCTGCAGGTCTAGAACAGATTCAGGGATTCCCCTGATTCGCAGATTCGATCGACGATCTCTGTTCTCTTGGTCCTCTAAACGATTTTGTAATGTAAGGTTTTCCTCTTTTAGTACCTTCATCTCAGACATGTAGTTCTGTGTAAAATTTCATCAACCCTCAGTTCTAAGTCAGCTGTTCTCTGACCTAGTTCTCTAATTTCTTTAGTCAGTTTGTCAGTTATATGATCAGAAGTCTGTTTGAGGGCTTTCTGAAGCATACATTCAAATTTTTTGAAGATGTCAGACTGTGTAGCAGCTTGTAATTCACAGTATTCATATTCAGACTCAGACTCACCGTTAGCAGCCTGTGTCTTCTGACTGTGAGGTAAAGATTTTTCAGTGTATTCACCGCTGTGCTGACTGTGAGGTAAAGATTTTCCAGTGTATTCACCGCTGTGCTGACTGTGAGGTAAAGATTTTCCAGTGTATTCACCGCTGTGCTGACTGTGAGGTAAAGATTTTTTAGTGTATTCCCCGTTGTGCTGACTGTGAGGTAAAGATTTTCCAGTGTATTCACCACTGTGCTGACTGTGAGGTAAAGATTTTTTTGTGTATTCACCGCTGTGCTGTGGGGGAGAGGATGCTGCCGCCATTCCAGCCGCCAGCCTGTGTGCCGTTTCCTTCGTTTTTCCTGCTTTAATTTTCGTTTTAGGAGCTCTCAAGACCATTGTCAGTGAAGCTGACAGTATTAGGTAGGATTTTTTGCAGTTTTGGGATACTTGCTGGTTCACTGGGACCTGTAGTCCTCCGATGAAAACTCCCGAGGAGCGGAGCTCTAAGGTAACATTACCTTCACCTCAGGCTGCCGCACATGCGCCCCTAGCGGTAAATTTCATCTGTTGTCTCCTTCCGTTTGCAAGTAGGAGTCGTTTGTAAGTTGGATGTTTGAAAGTAGGGGCCTGCCCTATATACTCTGAAGAAATTGTGGCCTTAGGTGTTGGTGTTGCCACAACACTGTAAGCCCTCACAGGGCCCTGCTGTGAAATATTAGATCAAGAATTGTAATTACATGCACCTGTTGAACAGGAGCAGAAAAATAGGGCCTATCAGACTCCTACTTACCAGACCGGTGAGTCCGCTTGGGCAGAGAGTAGGCTCCCTTACGCATCCGACTCGCGGCCCCTGGTAAGGTAACAGGAAGCACAGGAGTGCGGAGTGGTATGAGAGCCTGTGAACTAGAGTCCAGATGCTGGTGGAATAGCAGTCTATGAACAGCAGGTGCAGGCTGGAACACAGGCGATGAGACTGAGCAGGATGGTCAGGAGACAGGCTGGGTTCGGCAACAGACGGGCAACAAGGTACAATAGGAGCAGGCAGAAGCGGAGTCAAACAGGCCAAGGTCGGGTACAGGCAGCAAGAAGGGGAATCCAAGGGCAATCCGGGTCGTCAGGAGATCAGGTAAACAGGAAGACAAGACAGGAAACAGGAACTACGGCACAGGAAGCTGATGATCAGGCAGCACTGAACAGAGTGCCTGACAAACTTAAATAGGCCGGCTTGCTCACAGGCACTCCCTCTGGTGGCCAATCCCATGACCAGCAAGGTGAGCTCTCTGACAGTGCCCCCTCCCCAAGGGCAGCCTCCGGATGCCCAGCCGGGCCAACCTGGAGGCATGAACATTTCTGAAAGTCTGCAAAAGTTCCGGGGCATGCAAATTGTTTTCTGGTTCCCAGGAATTGTCCTCCGGACCATACCCCTTCCATTTGATAAGATACTGTATTTCATTGCGCCTTTTCCTACAGTCCAGGATAGCCTCGATTTCAAACTCCTCCTCGTTATTGATCATAACAGGCTTAGGAGGACTGGTACTACGGTTGGGGAAAGGATCAGGAGCGACCGGTTTCAGTAAGGACACATGGAAAACCGGGTGTATTTTGAAGGAGTCCGGCAGACTGAGCTCGTACGCTACGTTGTTTATTTTTCTTCTCACCGAGAAGGGTCCCATGAATTTAGGCCCTAGTTTCCTAGAAGGGCAAGCCATTTTTAAGTTAGTTGTGGACAGCCATACTTGATTGCCAGGTTCCAGGATAAGCTCCCCGCGCCTCTTCTTGTCGAACGTCTTTTTATAAGAAGCCTGGGATTGGGCCATTGTTTCCTGCAGAAGTTTGTTGTTGGTAGAGAAGAATTCCAATGTCTCGGTCACTGCAGGGAGGGAACATTCAGGTATTGAGCTGGGTAGAAAGGAGGGATGAAATCCATAATTGGCAAAAAATGGCGTCTGGTTGATGGCTGAGTGCAGGGAGTTATTGTATGAAAACTCCGCAACTGGTAGCAGAGAAACCCAGTCATCCTGGGAAAAGGCAGAGAAACAACGGAGGTATTGCTCCAAGGTTTGGTTGGTTCTCTCCGTCTGGCCGTTTGTCTGAGGGTGATAGGCTGAAGAGAACGCTAACTCAATTTCGAGGGAACCACACAATGCCTTCCAGAACCTGGAGGTGAATTGGACACCCCGGTCCAAGACGATATTAGAGGGAACCCCATGTAATCTCACAATTTCTTTAATGAAGATCTTCGCCGTTTCCACGGCTGAGGGTGTGCCTTTCATAGGCAAGAAGTGAGCCATTTTTGACAATCTATCAATTATGACAAAGATGGTAGAGAAGCCTTCGGATGGGGGCAGTTCCACAATGAAATCCATCGCGATCATTTTCCAAGGTCTGTCAGGGATGGGCAAGGGTTTCAGTAAGCCCCAGGCCTTCGTCCGAATATTCTTGCTTCGGGCACATGTGTGGCAGGAACTGACGTAATTCCTACAGTCCTCGGCCAACTGTGGCCACCAAAAGGTGCGCTGCACCAGTTCGGTTGTCTTCTGAGCCCCGAAGTGCCCAGCCAACTTGTGGTCATGGCAAAGCTCTAGTACTGGTACCCTAAGGCTCTCAGGAACCATGATCTTCTCCTTATGCCAGAGTAAACCATCTCTTAGGCTGGTCTCAGTGGGTTGGGGTATAGTTGTGGAAGCTTGCCTTATCCTGGAGATTAAATCCCCCTGAAGTAATAAAAAATTTCCTGCAGGCAGGATAGTGTCCGGAGGGACGGTTTCTTTGGAGTCATGGAACATTCGTGAGAGAGCGTCTGGTTTGATGTTTTTGGAGCCGGGTCTGTAGGTAATATGAAATTGAAAGCGAGAGAAGAAGAGCGCCCATCTGGCTTGTCGCGGTTTTAGTCTCTTGGCAGATCTCAAATATTCCAAGTTCTTGTGGTCCGTGTAGATTAGGATAGGATGTACAGCACCCTCCAAAAGATAGCGCCACTCCTCCAGAGCCGTCTTGATGGCCAGAAGCTCCCGGTCTCCTACATCGTAGTTTCTTTCAGACACCGATAATTTGCGAGAAAAAAAAGCTATTGGAAACAGAAGGGCCTTGGGGCCCTGACGTTGGGAGAGTACAGCTCCTACTGCGACCTCTGAGGCATCAACCTCCAACACGAATGGCAAGGCAGAGTTAGGGTGTTTGAGGATGGAGGCCGACGTGAATAATCCTTTTAATTTTTCAAAGGCCAATTGAGCCCTAGGGGTCCAGCAGAATCGGGTTCCTTGTCTTGTTAATTCAGTAATGGGGGCGATGATCTTGGAAAAGTCTCTGATGAATTTCCTATAGAAATTGGAAAATCCAACGAAGCGTTGGACCCCCTTCTTGTCCGTAGGTGCGGGCCAGTCCAGGATGGCGGACACCTTTTGAGGGTCCATTTTAATACCTTCCACTGAAATGATGAGCCCCAGGAATTGGATGCATTAAAACAATACCTTGATGAGAATTTAAAGAAAAAGTTCATCCGCCCGTCCACATCTCCGGCCGGCGCAGGCATATTCTTTGTGGAAAAAAAAGATCATTCCCTTCGGCCATGTATCGACTACCGGGAATTAAATCGGATAACGATCAAGAATCGCTACCCCTTACCCCTGGTGCCTGAATTATTCCAGAGGCTAGGAACGGCAACCGTCTTCACAAAACTGGATCTTCGCGGAGCCGACCCGGATTGCCCTTGGATTCCCCTCAGTAGAGGCATAGGTTAAGGTTACGTCTTCGTAACTTCTCTTCGGGAGTCAAGGAAGGACGGAGCAGACCAAGCTGCATAGGCTCTGATGTGTCGAAAACTGGAGAGGTTGGAGGAGCCAAAGGCCTACTAGGAGGACTGGGAACCTGTGGAGGCATCCAAGTGGGTCGATAGGCACTGGTAGACCTTTCGGTGCGTCGTTCTCTCAGACGACGGTCAATTTGGATTGAGAGGTTAATTAATTCTTCCAGGGTCTGAGGTATCCCAACCCGTGCTAACTCGTCCTTGAGTGGATCGGACAAACCCATTCTAAAGTGATGACGCAGAGCCGCGTCATTCCATGCCGTATCGGAACTCCAGCGCCTAAATTCAACGGCATAGTCCTCCGCTGCCCTGCGGCCTTGCCGAAGGGAGTGCAGGGAAGCTTCAGCAGAAGCGGTTAGTTGAGGATCCTCATAAAGTTGAGACATCGCCAAGAAGAAGGCGTCCAGACTTTCCAGGGCATCCGACTTTTGTTCCAGAAGGTGATGGGCCCAGGTTTGAGGCTCACCGGACAACAGGGAAATAACAAAGCCCACTTTGGTGGCTTCTAAGGAGAAGGTCCGAGGCTGCAGAGCAAAATAGAGACTACATGCATTCCGGAATGCACGGTATTTACTACGGTCTCCAAAAAATCTCTCCGGTATAGGTACTTTGGGCTCTGGAGGGAGCATGACTACGGAGGGTGCCCCGGTTGCAGACGAAGTCCCCTGAGGATTGGTAGGTGCAGACAGGGCCTGAACACGTTCCTCTAGTCGGGTATAGCCATCCTGTAAACTTTTGACTGCTTGGGTTAATCCTGCCAAGTGTCTGCAAAGTTCGTCCATAGGGGAGGCCCCCTGCCCGGACTCGGTCATGGCTGCCTGATACTATCAGACTCCTACTTACCAGACCGGTGAGTCCGCTTGGGCAGAGAGTAGGCTCCCTTACGCATCCGACTCGCGGCCCCTGGTAAGGTAACAGGAAGCACAGGAGTGCGGAGTGGTATGAGAGCCTGTGAACTAGAGTCCAGATGCTGGTGGAATAGCAGTCTATGAACAGCAGGTGCAGGCTGGAACACAGGCGATGAGACTGAGCAGGATGGTCAGGAGACAGGCTGGGTTCGGCAACAGACGGGCAACAAGGTACAATAGGAGCAGGCAGAAGCGGAGTCAAACAGGCCAAGGTCGGGTACAGGCAGCAAGAAGGGGAATCCAAGGGCAATCCGGGTCGTCAGGAGATCAGGTAAACAGGAAGACAAGACAGGAAACAGGAACTACGGCACAGGAAGCTGATGATCAGGCAGCACTGAACAGAGTGCCTGACAAACTTAAATAGGCCGGCTTGCTCACAGGCACTCCCTCTGGTGGCCAATCCCATGACCAGCAAGGTGAGCTCTCTGACAGGGCCTTTGGTGATGGTGGTAGTGCTGGTGCCACAACACTGTAAGTTCTCACAGTTACTCTTGGTGGGCGCTGGAACGGGCCCTGCTGTGAAATATTAGATCAAGAATTGTAATTACATGCACCTGTTGAACAGGGGCAGAAAAATTGGGCCTTTGGTGCTAGTGGTTGTGGTGGTGCTGGTGCTACAACACTGTAAGTCCTCACAGTTACTCTTGGTGGGCGCTGGAATAGGCCCTGCTGTGAAATATTAGATCAAGAATTGTAATTACATGTCCCTGTTGAACAGGGACAGAAAAATTGGGCCTTAGGCACTGGTGCTGGAGCCACAACACTGCAACCCCTTACAGATACAATAGTTGGAGTGCAGGAACGAGCCCTGCTGCAAAGAATTGCATCAAAAATTTTAATTACACGCCCCTGTTGAACAGGGGCTGCAAAATTGGGCCTTATGCACTGGTGCTGGTGCCACAACACTGCAACCCCTCACAGATACTTTAGTTGGAGCTCGGGAACGAGCCCTGCTGCAAAGTATTGCATCAAAAATTGTAATTACACGCCCCTGTTAAACAGGGGCTGAAAAATTGGGCCTTAGCCACTGGTGGCGGCGCCCAGAAACAAAAATATTCTTACAAGCTATCAGCATGATCATTGAGGAGGAAGAGGATTGTCACTCAGCATAACAGGATAGTCACTCAGCATCAGCAAAGGCAGTCTTGAAGGGATCTGAGATTTCAAAAAAAATTATTCAGTTACATCAGCATCAGGTGCTTGGTATCTGGTGGCGATCCAAGACTGATTCATTTTTATGAAGGTCAGTCGATCGACCGAGTCGGTGGACAGGCGCACCCTGTGATCGGTTACAAAGCCTCCAGCAGCACTGAATGTGCGTTCCGAAAGAACGCTGGATGCAGGACAGTGCTCAATTGCATACTGTGCAAGCTCTGGCCAGTGATCCATCCTCAAGACACAGTAACCCAGAGGATTTTTGGTGGGAAAGATGTCCAAGTCAGATCTTGCCCCTAGGTATTCCTGCACCATGTAAAACAGAAGCTGGCGATGGTTGCTGGAACCGATCATACCTTGGGGCTGCGGACTAAAAAATTGTCTGAACGCATCGGTCAGATGGCCACTTTCTCCACTGCTCCTTATTTGACTGACCGAAGCCTCGGCAACACGTTGTCCAGGAACAGGAGTTTGTAACCTCCCAGTCTCTGGGAACACATTGCACAGACCTTTCTGCAAGGCCTCCCGAAGATGTTTCATCCTCTGCTCCCTCTGCGACGGCAAGATAAGGTCTGCAACCTTACTCTTGTAACATAGATCAAGGAGGGTTGCCAGCCAGTAGCGATCCCTCTCCTTGATACCACAAATACGAGGATCCTTCTGCAGGCTTTGCAGGATCAGGGAGGCCATGCAGCGTAGGTTTGCTGAGGCATTCAGTCCGGAGTCCTCTGGGTCACTAAGGACGACATGGCCCGCAGCCACCTCCTCCCAGCCACGTACAAGTCCATGTCTTTCTTCGGACTGTAAATGATCCCTTGAGGATTGCTGCTGATGCTGAGTGCCAGGCTCCACCTCCATGCTGACACAATCCTCCTCCTCCTTGTCCTCTTCCTGTGTGATCGGCGGGCACGGAGGAACACTGTCTGGATAAAGGGGGCCTTGAGGGCTAAGGAAGTCCTCCTCTTCCTGCCTTTGTTCTGCCTCAAGTGCCCTGTTCATTATTCCACGCAGCGTGTGCTCCAACAGGTGGACAAGGGGGACAGTGTCACTGATGCATGCACTGTCACTGCTCACCATCCTCGTGGCCTCCTCAAATGGTGACAGGACAGTGCATGCATCCCTGATCATGGCCCACTGGCGTGGGGAAAAAAAAACAAGCTCCCCTGACCCTGTCCAGGTGCCATCGTCACACAGGTACTCATTGATGGCCCTCTGCTGCATGTGCAGCCGCTGTAGCATGGCCAAGGTTGAGTTCCACCTGGTGGGCATGTCACAGATTAGGCGGTTCTTGGGCAGGTTAAATTCCTTTTGGAGGTCTGCCAGCCGAGCACTGGCATTATATGACCGGCGGAAATGCACACAGACTTTCCTGGCCTGCCTCAGGACATCCTGTAAGCCCGGGTACCTGCCCAAGAACCGCTGCACCACCAAGTTAAGGACGTGAGCCAAACAAGGCACATAGGTCAGTTGTCCCTGTCGGAGGGCGGAGAGGAGGTTGGTGCCATTGTCACAAACCACCATTCCTGGCTTAAGTTGGTGTGGCATCAACCAGCTCTGAACCTGCCCCTGCAGAGCTGACAGAATCTCTGCCCTAGTGTGGCTCCTGTCCCCAAAGCACACCAGCTCAAGCACCGCATGGCATCTTTTGGCCTGCGTACTTGCGTAGCCCCTTGAAGGGCTACAGAGCACCGCTGGTTCCGAGGACAAATTAGCCCAGGAAGAGGCCATGGAGGAAGAAGAAGAGGAGGGGGTGGAGGAGAGAGGTGTGTCAGAATCACCAGTAGTGGCATTTTGGAGGCATAGTGGGGGAACAACCTCCAACACTACTGCACCTTGTCCTGCATCCTTCCCAGCTGCCAGCAGAGTCACCCAATGCGCGGTGAAACTTAGGTAACGTCCCTGTCAATGCCTGCTGGACCATGAGTGAGCGGTAATATGTACCTTACCACTGACCGCCCTGTCCAGCGAGGCCAAGACATTGCTTTCCACATGCCGTTAGAGAGCCGGAATCGCCTTCCGTGAGAAAAAGTGACGTTTGGGAACCTGCGACTGAGGAACCGCACATTCCACAAACTCACGGAAGGGGGCAGAGTCTACCCACTGAAAAGGCAGCAGTTGAAGTGCCTACAATTTTGCCAGGCTAGTATTCAACTGCTGGGCATGTGGATGGCTGGGAGCGAACTTCTTTCGGAGGTGCAGCAGCTGGGGCAAATAAATTTGCCTGGTACAATCTGACGTCGGTGTACCGATAGCAGATTGCCCACAAGTTCTTGGCTGTGACACACCTAATTCTACACCTTCATTCCTCTCAGTGCAGGTCTCAGAGAGGACTGAAGGTATAGTGGGGTTGGAGATCCCAGCTGATGAGGAGCAAGGAGAGATCCACTTTGTTCTTTGGTGTGGGTCTTTTAGGTACGCTTGGCAACTAACTGCATGGCAGGTCAACATATGTCTGGTCAAGCATGTGGTGCCCAAGCGGGAGATGTTTTGGCCACACGAGATACGCTTGAGACATATGTTGCAAATAGCAGTGGTGGGATCTGATTCACTCGTCTCAAAAAAGGCCCACACCAAAGAACTTTTGGAATAACACACAGAGACAGCTGCGCCCTACACATGCGGAGCTCTGCGGTGTGATGCAGTCAGTGTGCTGCCCTTAGGCTGGCCCCTGGAGGGCATCCTGCCTCTTTGGTGATGTGCCTCCTCTTCCTCCTCTCTCCTATCAGGCACCCATGTGGAGTCATTATCCCCTCCCTCCTCATCACTGGAGCAAACCTGGCAGTATGCTGCAGCAGGGGGAACATGACTGCCAGATTGCTGTCCTTCTTGGGCACCCCCTCTGTCTGTGCTCACGTTACTGCCTTCCTCTAGCTGAGTACCATCATCGGAGCCTTCAAAACACTGGGCATCCTCCTGGAGCATGTACCCAACACTGTGGTCAAACAGTTTGGGGGACTCCTCAGGAGGACATGGTGGAGCTAGGGAAGGAGTCACTGATGCCATTGAGCCGAGGGAAGAGGCCGCGTGAGCCTGGGTGAGAGAGGATGAGGACGGCTTGGTCATCCACTCGAACAAGTCTTCCGCATGTTGCGGTTCAACACGGCCAGTTGCCAAAAAAAAGGCCAAGCGTGTCCCACGGCCACATGCTGATGAGGATGCACCATGTCCATGGCCAGCACTGTTGCCTCCAGACCCAGAGCCTGCTTGCCCTCTTTATTGGCTTGTGACTGTCTGCCTCTCCTTGTTGGCCTTCCAGACATAATATTGGCCTGCAGTGAGATGTAGCTGCACAAAACTGGGATGTATATATATATACTGATTATACTGCAGCTAGCAGAATCAACTGCCTGCCTGTAGTATTATTAGTATGAAAACACCTGCACTTGTCTTCAGGTAGCTATACTGTAGGTGCAACTGTGCAGGGTACACAGTACATTAACTGTAAATACGTCAAGAGCCTACACAAGCACCTGGCTTCAGGTAGCTATACTCTAGGTGCAACTGTGCAGGGTACACAGTACAGTAACTGGAAATACATCAAGAGCCTACACAAGCACCTGGCTTCAGGTAGCTATACTGTAGGTGTAACTGTGCAGGGTACACAGTACAGTAACTGGAAATACGTCAAGAGCCTACACAAACACTTGGCTTCAGGTAGCTATACTGTAGGTGCAACTGTGCAGGGTACACAGTACAGTAACTGGAAATACGTCAGGAGCCTACACAAGCACCTGGCTTCAGGTTGCTATGCTGTAGGTGCAACTGTGCAGGGTACACAGTACATTAACTGTAAATACGTCAAGAGCCTACACAAGCACCTGGCTTCAGGTAGCTATACTCTAGGTGCAACTGTGCAGGGTACACAGTACAGTAACTGGAAATACGTCAAGAGCCTACACAAGCACCTGGCTTCAGGTAGCTATACTGTAGGTGTAACTGTGCAGGGTACACAGTACAGTAACTGGAAATATGTCAAGAGCCTACACAAGCACCTGGCTTCAGGTAGCTATACTGTAGGTGCAACTGTGCAGGGTACACAGTACAGTTACTGGAAATACGTCAAGAGCGTACACAAGCACCTGGCTTCAGGTAGTTATACTGTATGTGCAACTGTGCAGAGTACACAGTACAGTAACTGGAAATACGTCAAGAGCCTACACAAGCACCTGGCTTCAGGTAGCTATACTGTAGGTGCAACTGTGCAGGGTACACAGTACAGTAACTGGAAATACGTCAAGAGCCTACACAAGCACCTGGCCTCAGGTAGCTATACTGTAGGTGCAACTGTGAAGGGTACACAGTTCAGTAACTGGAAATACGTCAAGAGCCTACACAAGCACCTGGCTTCAGGTAGCTATACTGTAGGTGCAACTGTGCAGGGTATACAGTACAGTAACTGGAAATACGTCAAGAGCCTACACAAGCACCTGGCTTCAGGTAGCTATACTGTAGCTGCAACTGTGCAGGGTACACAGTACAGTAACTGGAAATACATCAAGAGCCTACACAAGCACCTGGCAACAGGTAGCTATACTGTAGGTGCAACTGTGCAGGGTACACAGTACAGTAACTGAAAATATGTCAACAGCCTACACAAGCACCTGGCTTCAGGTAGTTATACTGTAGGTGCAACTGTGCAGGGTACACAGTACAGTAACTTGAAATACGTCAAGAGCCTACACAAGCACCTGGCTTCAGGTAGCTATACTCTAGGTGCAACTGTGCAGGGTACACAGTACAGTAACTGGAAATACGTCAAGAGCCTACACAAGCACCTGGCTTCAGGTAGCTATACTGTAGGTGCAACTGCGCAGGGTACACAATACAGTAACTGGAAACATGTCAAGAGCCTACACAAGCACCTGGCTTTAGGTAGCTATACTGTAGGTGCAACTGTGCAGGGTACACAGTACAGTTACTGGAAATACGTCAAGAGCCTACACAAGCACCTGGCTTCAGGTAGTTATACTGTAAGTGCAACTGTGCAGGGTATACAGTACAGTAACTGGAAATACGTCAAGAGCCTACACAAGCACCTGGCTTCAGGTAGCTATACTGTAGCTGCAACTGTGCAGGGTACACAGTACAGTAACTGGAAATACGTCAAGAGCCTACACAAGCACCTGGCTTCAGGTAGCTATACTGTAGGTGCAACTGTGCAGGGTACACTGTACAGTAACTGGAAATATGTCAAGAGCCTACACAAGCACCTGGCTTCAGGTAGCTATACTGTAGGTGCAACTGTGCAGGGTACACAGTACAGTAACTGGAAATACATCAAGAGCCTACACAAGCACCTGGCTTCGGGTAGCTATACTGTAGTTGCAACTGTGCAGGGTACACAGTACATTAACTGGAAATACGTCAAGAGCCTACACAAGCACCTGGCTTCAGGTAGTTATACTGTAGGTGCAACTGTGCAGGGTACACAGTACAGTAACTTGAAATACGTCAAGAGCCTACACAAGCACCTGGCTTCAGGTAGTTATACTGTAAGTGCAACTGTGCAGGGTATACAGTACAGTAACTGGAAATACGTCAAGAGCCTACACAAGCACCTGGCTTCAGGTAGCTATACTTTAGGTGCAACTGTGCAGTGTACACAGTACAGTAACTGGAAATACGTCAAGAGCCTACACAAGCACCTGGCTTCAGATAGCTATACTGTAGGTGCAACTGTGCAGGGTACACTGTACAGTAACTGGAAATATGTCAAGAGCCTACACAAGCACCTGGCTTCAGGTAGCTATACTGTAGGTGCAACTGTGCAGGGTACACAGTACAGTAACTGGAAATACATCAAGAGCCTACACAAGCACCTGGCTTCAGGTAGCTATACTGTAGGTGCAACTGTGCAGGGTACACAGTACATTAACT
Organism: Lithobates septentrionalis; assembly: GCA_037952835.1. Classification (NCBI taxonomy): domain Eukaryota; kingdom Metazoa; phylum Chordata; class Amphibia; order Anura; family Ranidae; genus Lithobates; species Lithobates septentrionalis. Next base: position 8,758,494 of record JBBDGP010000271.1, on the reverse strand, counting down.
GGAAATACGTCAAGAGCCTACACAAGCACCTGGCTTCAGGTAGTTATACTGTAGGTGCAACTGTGCAGGGTACACAGTACAGTAACTTGAAATACGTCAAGAGCCTACACAAGCACCTGGCTTCAGGTATTTATACTGTAGGTGCAACTGTGCAGGGTACATAGTACAGTAACTGGAAATACGTCAAGAGCCTACACAAGCACCTGGCTTCAGATAGTTAAACTTTAGGTGCAACTGTGCAGGGTACACAGTACAGTAACTGGAAATACTGTAAAAACACCTGCCTGCCTGTCAGTATATTAGGAAGAGAAGAACAGGATCTAGCTAAACTGAATTTCAGTGTATATATATATATATATATATATATATATATATATATATATATATACACACACACAACACCTGGGATGCATATATATATACACACAATACACTGCAAGTGCAGCTAATCTAACTTAAATCAAATAACACTGTCTCTCTGTCTATCTATCTCTCTCCACCGCAACACACTACACAGGGCCGATGTGCAGGCGACCTTATATAGTGTGGGGCGTGTACTAAACCCCCTGAGCCATAGTTGCGGTTACGCCAATTACGGCCCTCTGTACACACGACGCTGTGATTGGCCAAGCATGTGGGTCATAGTGCATGCTTGGCCAATCATTAGCCAGCAATGCACTGTAATGCCGCAGTGAATTATGGGTCGTGACGCGCCACTCGAATTTAGCGCGAACGGCCCATAACATTGATAATTCGGCGAACGACCGAACACACGATGTTCGAGTCGAACATGCGTTCGATTCGAACACGAAGCTCATGCCTAGTGGGCAGCAGTTTGCTTTTCTCCCAGTTGACGAGCCAACCGAAATCTTGCAATGTTGTCAGTAAGATCTTCCGGTGCTGGATCAAGATCTGGCGATTTTCTGCTAGTAGAAGTATGTCGTCCAGATAATGGTGTATTCTTATACCCTTTTCTCTGGGAGCCGACGAAATGCCAAATGGCAGGCACTGGAACTGGAAGTGATAGTGGTTGATCGAAAAACTGAGAAATCTTTGAAAGGCAGGATGTATTGGGATGTGTAGATAGGCGTCCGATAAATCTACGGATAGCATCAAATCTTTTAGATTCACTGCAAATAGTATGGACTGGTGGCTTTCCATCTTGAAGGATTCTAATTTGATGTTCTTGTTGAGTCTCTTTGTATGTCCAGTAATGGACGGAAGTCCCCTGTTTTCTTTTTTACAAGAAATAGGGGAGAGTAAAATCCTCTGCCCCTTTGACACAATGGAACTTCCAGGATAGCCTCCTTTTGTTTTAACTCCATTATATGTTCTAGAAGGATCTTCCTTTTGATTGGAGAAGACGGGGAGCTTGGTTGGGCAAAAGTGGTTTCTGGGAATTTGGTTTAAGAACCTCCACTTGTGACCAAACTTGATTGTGGAGATGGACCAAGGGTCTTTGATGTTTTTTGACCATATTTGAGTGAATCTCTTGAGTCTGGCGCCTACCCTTGGAGGATGGGCGGGCGTACCTTCAAAAGGACTTCTGTTGTTCGCCCGAAGGGGTGGTTTTGGTTTTTTGCATTTTCAGGAAAGATGACTGTGTGTTTCTCCAGTGTTGCTTAAACTGTTTGCCTGGTCTATAGGTCTTGGCTTCTCTGTATCTTTCAGGAAGGTTGCGTTTGTAGGTAGAACCTCTTGGTGTTTTGGTTCACCTGTCAGAGGGAATAAGGCCTGACTTGCCCCCCGTCACCTTGGAGATGGCTGTATCCAATTTGGAGCCGAAGAGATTAGTTCCGTCATAGGGAATTTTGCACCAATTTGATTTTGATGCAGCATCGGCAACCCAAGGCTTTAGCCACAAAGCCCTTCTTGCCATCACCAAGGCTAGAATTGTCTGGGCCGAGCATCTAATAACATCCACTGAGGCTTCTGCGACGAAATCACCTGCCAACTTGAGTTCTTGCAGAGAAGTAATTATTCTCTCCTGATCCGCTCCCTCCTGAAGAGATTTCTCAATACTGGAAGCCCAGCCTGAGATGGCTCTACCAACTGCTGCCATGGTGACTGCCGGTCTACAGGCGCCCGCTGCCATGGAATATGCTTTTTTTAGTTCTAGATCGATTTTTCGATCTAAAACATCTTGTAAGGTGACTGTGTCCTCGATGGGTAGAGTGACATGCCTTGCCAAGCACATTAGGGAAGCGTCCACAACAGGAGCGTTAATCAAGGGGTTAACTTTAGGTTCCTTCAAAGATACATCTTTGATAGCCTATTGTTAAGGCTGGGCCTTTTGTCGGATCTTTCCCATTCATCCTTAGTTAAGTCCTCTAGTTCCTCGTTGAAGGGGAAGGTTTCTGGATCCCTTTTAAGTTTGGAAACTATTTTCTGGATTTTTGAGGTGCTTCCTCAGGCTCTTCCCAGCCTATGGCCTCCTTCACTGATTTTGCAAAGGGTTCAACCAGAGTGAAATCAAATCCTGCTGGTATTTCTGGATCCTCATTCTCGAAAGGGGATTCTGGTTCTGTTGAGCGGGCAGGAGCCGCAGAAGAAGTATTTGGAGCTGGTCTGGCCGGCACAGGTGTTGTTGACTCCATTGTGGATTCTCGTACGGATTCTCAGATCAGCTCGGTCACCTCTCTGGCATCCAATTCTTTTTCTCTCGTGGCTTCATTGAAGCACGTGCGACATGCTAGTTTATCTAGCAAAGCAGTGGCGCCACATACCCAGCAGGCATTTGCTGCAGGATGGGTGTGATGGCTTCGGCTGCGACGTGGAGAAGGTGATCTTCTATGACGTGATCGGCTATGTTGAGAGTGATCATGCCGAGAGTGACCATGCCGAGAGTGACCATGTCCAGAGTGACCATGCCGAGAGTGACCATGGCACGAGTGACTACGGCGAGAGTGCCTATGATGGGATGAAGAACGTGACCGGCGTCTGCTTGAAGCATGGCTTGACTGTTCTCTATGTCTTGATCTTGACCTGGAAGGGCTGTCAAAAAGGTGCCACGTTAGCTGATGTGCTCTCTTTTTTCTCTCTTCCATACTTACCAATCCAGATGGACAGCCTCTTACCTTATTGGATGAGAGTGGTCTGCGTGGGCAGTGGTCTCCATGAGCAGTGCAGATAAGGCAGGAGAAGAAATAGGGAACCCTGAAAGAATATACAAAAGTTCAGAAAAAGACTGGAAACACCAAACAAAGACTTTGAAAAATAAAGGGGAAGAAGGATAGGAGACTTACCTGAAAATCCAGGGTCATACATACAGCGTTTGTATGTAATACAGTGATTAGGAATCACTGACAGCAATTTCTCTGTTTTTAAAAATGGCGCCGCCGAAGCGGCTGAACTGACGCCTCCGCGCATGCGCAGGGGCGCCGCGAGCCTGCCGGCGCCATCTTGGAATCTGGCACAGGACTCAGAATGGCCCAATCTCCTCCCCCGGCGTGTGTGCAATGCAGTGAGACAGAAGTGGTGGCCATGACGGGGGAGGATCGAGTGTTTGTGGGATTACAGATCCCAGAAGGAAGGAGGAAAGCATTGCCACACTGGAAAAAAAAGGAATAGTGATTAAAAGAGGAGACCACTGCAATATTAAAAGCTTTTTTAAAGCTTATTTTCATGCCAGATGATACCGATGTTGCTGCCCCTGAGACCACCAGAGCAGGGTTCCCTCCATAGAAGCTCCTTTAGAGACTGTACAGGAGGGACTTCCAAACAGGAGAGGCATGAACCTGCTGGGGCGATGCAGTAAGAGGCTGTAATGTCCATCCAATCTTGTTCAGGTGAGGATAAAAAAGAGAATAGTGGGGGGCGTCTCTCTTCAACTTTTATAGTTATTCCAATCCTGTCAGGTTGTGGAGGCGGAGTCACAACCCAGTGTGTGCTGCCATAAAGGCGTCAGGAAAAAGTATTTGCCCCTTTCTGATTTTTTTTTTGCATATTTGTCACACTTAAATGACTCAGATCATTAAACTAATTTTAATTATTACACAAAGATAACCCGAGTAAATACAAAATGCATTTTTTAAATGATGGTTTCTATTTATTAAGGCAAAAAAGCTGTCCAAACCTGCCTGGCTCTATGTAAAAAAGTATTGGCCCCTAAACCTAATAACTGGTTGTGTCACCCTTGGCGGCAACAACTGCAATCAAGCGTTTGCGATAACTGGCAATGAGTCTTTCACATTGCTGTGGAGCAATTTTGGCCCACTCTTCGTTGCAGAATTGTTTTTTTAATTCAGCCACATTGGAGGGTTTTCCAGCATGAACGGCATGTGTAAGGTCATGATACAGCATCTCAATCGGATTTATGTCCGGGCTTTGACTAGGCCACTCCAAAACCTACATTTTGCTTTGTTTGAACCATTTGGAGGTGGACTTGCAGTTGTGTTTCGGATCATTGTCCTGCTGCACAACCCAAGTGCCCTTGAGCTTGAGGTCACAAACTGATGGCCGGACATTCTCCTTTAGGATGTTCTGGTAGAGCTCAGAATTCATGTTTCCATCAATTCATGGTTCCATCAATTATGGTAAGCTGCAAAGCAGCCCCAGACCATCCCTCTACCACCACCATGTCTGACTGTTGTTATGATGTTCTTGTTATGAAATGCTGTATTAGTTTTATGCCAGATGTAACAGGACGCACACCTTCCAAAAAGTTACATTTTTGTCTCATCAGTCCACAGAATATTTGCCTAAAAGTCTTGGGGATAATCAATATGTTTTTTTGGCAAATGTGAGATGAGCCTTTGTGTTCTTTTTGATCAGCAGTGGCTTTGGCCTTGGAACTCTCCCATGGATGCCATTTGTTCCCAGTCTCTTTCTTATTGTTGAATCACTGATCTTACCTGAGGTAAGTGAAGCCTGCAGTTCTTTAGATGTTGTTCTTGGTTCTTGTTCTTTTATGACCTCCTGGATGAGTCGTTGTCATGCTCTTGGAGTAACTTTTGTAGGCCGGCCACTCCTGGGAAGGTTCAGTGCTGTTCCAAGTTATCTCCATTTGTGGATAATGGCTCTCCCCGTGGTTCACTGGAGTTCCAAAACCTTAGAAATGGCTTTGAAACCCTTCCTAGATTGTTCTTGAATTTTTTTAGATTGTGGCATGATGTGTGGCTTTTTGTGATCTGTTAGCATGCTTCGCTTTGTCAGACAGCTTCTATTTATGTGATTTCTTGATTCAACGCGTCTGGCAGTAATCAGGCTTGGGTGTAACAAGTGAAATTTAAACTCAGCTTTCTAAAAAATTGTGGTTAATCACAGTTCATTCATGATTTAGCCTGGGAGGGGGCAATTACTTTTTCACATAGGGCCAGGCAGGTTTGAACAGCTTTTTTCCCCTATTTAAATTAAATAATAATCTAAAAACTGCATCTTGGATTTACTCGGGTTATCTTTGTGTAATATTAAAATTTGTTTGATGATCTGAATCATTCAGGTGTGAGAAATAAGCAAAAAAATAAATAAAAAAACAGGAAGGGGCATATACTTTTTCACAGCACTGTAGGTGTTTGTGACTCCGGGGTTGGGATGATACTCTGTCTGAACCTGCTGGAGAGGGAAAGCAGTTCTGTGTGTTCACCTGCAGAGTTGAGTTGGAGCATGCTGGGCATAGTGGAGCTGGCACCATCTTGGCTGTCTGCTGCCCCCAGTCAGAGGAGACAGATCAGGTGAGGAATTTATTGATATTTGCTGAGCTGCTGCTCTTTTTGTCTTCCCTGGTACCTACTTTGCCCCTTGGAGCTCTGTGTCAGAAGGGAACTGGGAGCTGGGGGGAAAACAGAAAACCACACATGTGCATTGTGTGTGGCTTGCTGTTTTCCCTCTGCTTGTACCCTACTAGCCTGACAGCCTTCATCCACCTCTTTGGCCAAGAGGCAGCTGTGTGATCTATCCATCCAGGTCTGTCTCACTTTACACCATGCAGCTGGCTGTTTGTTATGTTCCTTGGAATTGGATAATCTGTGTTTAATTTGTGGAGACTTTGTTTTTTAATAAACAATTTATACAGACCACGAGTTCCTCCACTCCATCTGTTTAAATACAAGCCAAGGCTGAGCTGATACACACATTGAGGATCTGACTCACAGTATAGGCTTATTGCCCCCAGATCACATCTAACAGATTCCATCTCATGGTCTATGAGACTTTGAATATATGTGATTTTGTCAGTCATTGTGAATCCCTACACACTGTAGGACTCTAGTGTACCTTAGGTTATGTTTTTTACTGCACTGTGTGTGAGGTTGTTTTTTTTTGTAATAGAATTAGCTACACCAGCAAATGACAGGCCCCAGTTAACTATCCCTTGGCATACTCACATCTATTTTAGACATATTGCTTCTGCATTGGGCTGGCTGATGTCACAGGGTATCTGGACCCCAGAATGCAGGGGTAACAGACTGCTAGGACCTGTCTATTGGGGTTGCTGAGCCTGCAGGAGTGAATGATCACCTAAGATTAACTGCTTGACCCAACCCCCCTTGCCACAAACAATCTAACCATTGCAGTGGTGGGACACCACCACTGCAAGAGAAGATGCATTATTGTCACCAGAAAAAAATAGGGAGATTCTGAAAGGATTAGCACTCTTGGGAGGTTTGCCTGCAGCCAAACACAAACATCCTAATATTTCACCTGACAACTTTTTCTGTCTTCTACCTTTTCAAAGGATAGAAACTGGGGTCAATCTGAAACAGCAAAAGAAAGCAAAGAACAAATGTTTTGGCAATGAAAGTAGTGCAAAGTTAAAAAAACAGGACAACTTTTCCTTTGAGCTTTTGTCCATGCAGAATACTCTGCCTCACTTCTTGTCTATCACCATATGAGACACAGGCCCTAAGTAATATAAAACTTCTATAATGAACACAAAGATAACATCTAAACCTGACAGGGTCTGAATTTCCTTCCATATTGTATCTGATATGATTGACAACAAGTATATTATATAAGTGTCTAGTTAGCCCTTAAATGTCTTTACGTTTAGTGTTCTGCCTTCAGCAGGTTAATCATTAAGTTGTTTTGCTGCAATATTAGATTTGACCACAAGATGGAGCCAGTGGTAAATTTACTGTTTTTGTTAGTTAAAGTGGAGGGCCACCCCGTAAAAAAAAAATTCACCAAAAATCCCAAAAAAAAGAAAGAAAAATCATTTGAAAAAAAAAAGTTTAAACTTACCTAAACCCTTGTTGCTAGGCAGTCTTCCTAATCTGCCTCTTCTTATTCCACGGCGTGTTCTGCTCCTCGGTGAGCGGCCCCGTTGTCTTCTGGGAACTGTCTGTGTTCCCAGAACACCACAGGGCCATCCACAGAGCGCCGCGCCACTCGCGCATGCGCAGTAGGAAACTCACAGTGAAGCCGCAAGGCTCCACTGCCTGTTTCCCTTACCTAGGATGGCGGTACCGGGACCTGAGAGCCGAGGGACGGGTCAGCCTTGGGCGGCCGACATCGCGGGCACCCAGGACAGGTAAGTACTTATTTAAAGTCAGCAGCTACAGTGTTTGTAGCTGCTGACTTTGAATTTTTTTTTTTTTTTACGGCCGGAATCCCGCTTTTAAAAAAAATGACTGTTTTTGCAGAATCTAGAAACTGTTCAACTTTAACCACTTCAGCCCCCAGAAGGTTTCACCCACTTCCTGACCTGGCCATTTTTTGCAATACAGCGCTGTGTTGCTTTAACTGACAATTGTGTGGTCGTGTGAGGCTGTATCCAAATAAAATTGATGCCCTTTTTTCCCACAAATAGAGCTTTCTTTTGATGGTATTTGATCCCCTCTGCATTTTTTTATTTTATTTTTTATTTTTTCGCTCTATAAGCAAAAAAAAGACCAACAATTTTGAATAAACAATATTCCTTACTTTATGCTATAAAACATTCCCAATAAAAAAAAATAAATAAAAATAAAATGTCTTTATCAGTTTAGGCCAATATGTATTCTGCTACATAAAAAAAATCTCAATAAGCGTTTATTGATTGGTTTGCTCAAAAGTTATGGGTTAGATTTATGGCATTTTTTTTTTTACGGGACTGCAACATTGTGGTGGACAAATCTGACCCTAAGTGACACTTTTTGGGGACCAATAACACCAATATAGTGATCAGTGCTAAAAAAATGCAGCTACTGTATAACTGACTCTGGCAGGGAAGAGGTTAACACCAGGGGCGATCAAAGGGTTAAGTGTGTCCTAGGGAGGTGCTTTCTAACTGTGGGGGGGGGGGTGTTACACTGACGGAAAAAAGAGATCATGTTTTAGCTTAGCTGAAACAGAAGATCTCTCTTCTCCTCACTGAAAGATCAGCAGTGTACCTTGTTTACATAGGCACACTGGTGCTCCGTGTCATCTGTGAATGATCGGCAGGTCGCTACGGCCATTGTGGCCGCCGGACGTAGTGATTGGTTCCCGCTGTGTCCAATCACAGCGGAAGTGGTGGCGCTCCAGTGACGCGCACACACCCCCTGCACAGTGTGCACAAAATCATGTACAGGTATGTGATTTTGTGCAGCCGGGCCCCCGTGCCGCATTATATTTATGGTGGGCGGTCCGGAAGTGTTTAAAGTGGTGGCAAACTCACTTTTTTGACTTGTACCTACAGGAAAGCCTATAATAAGGCTTACCTGTAGGTACAGTGAATATCTCCTAAATTTTCACTATTTAGTAGATATTCACTCTGCATGCAGCTGGTGACGTCATCATCACATGCACTCTGAAGGTTCAGCATACCATGCCGGGCCTTCGGAACTCAGACCGTAAATGAGGGCTCCTGCGTGCATGCGCAGGAGAGATGTCCTCATGGTTACAGCCACTCATGTAGATGGAGGTCACGAACCCGGAAGGAAGACCAGGTGAAGATGTAAGCCCTGTCAGTGGTGACAGCGCGCGGCTGGAGGGCTTAGTTTTCAGGTATGTCTTGCATAATGTGCTGGTATGCAATGCATACTAGCACATTATGACATCGCCTTGCAGGGGATTTTTTTTTTGAGCTGCGGTTTACTACCGCTTTAATAAAAGTTCCTATAATTCTTCAGTCTGAGGAGAGAGACAGGCGCATCATGGGAGCTCAGACTCCATCTTAGGCTTGATTCACATCTATACATGTTGCCTTTAAGCATTTCTGCAGTGCTTTTTGCTGTGCTTTCCAAGTTTTTTTACAACAATTTTACCATGATGTTGGCGCAATTTGCGTTTTTATGCTTTTTTTTAGTGGGGGGATTTGTTGTTGGGCAGATTTAAAACCGCAAATTGCGATAAAAACGCACTGCTTGTTTTACTGCAGCTTCTCCATTGTAGTCTATTAAACCAAAAAAAAGCACCATTTTGCATTTAAAAAAAGTCTCTGACCCTTTCCAAAAAGGCAGAGGCACAAAAATGCATTGATGTTAACATGTTCCACAGAAACGTATGTTAAAAAAATGTCCTGCGTTTCTGCAATAAAGCAAAAAGCATGAAAAAACACATTGGTGTGAATAGATCCTTATGCCCTGTACACACGATCGGCCTTTCCGATGGAAAATGTGCGATCGGAGCTTGTTGTCGGAAATTCCGACCGTGTGTAGGCTCTATCGGACTTTTTCCATCGGAATTTCCGACACACAAAGTTTGAGAGCTGGATCTAAAATTTTCTGACAACAAAATCCGTTCGCGTAAATTCCAATCGTGTGTAGATGATTCCGACACACAAAGTGCAACGCATGTTCAGAATCAAGCAGAAGAGCCGCACTGGCTATTGAACTTATTTTTCTCGGCTCGTCGTACGTGTTGTACGTCACTGCGTTCTTGACGTTCAGAATTTCCGTCCAACTTTGTGTGATCGTATGTGTGCAAGACAAGTTTGAGCCAACATCCGTTGGAAAAAATCCAATGGATTTTGTTGTCGGAATGTCTGATCGTGTGTACAGGGCATAAGAGACTAGAGAGAAGGAACCAGCTATCAGAGCACATGTTGGACTGGAACGTTCATCTCTTTACATCTGCTAATGGCAGATTCGCTGGTATGAATCGTTTACTGTTATGCACAGCCTAATTGTTTATTGGATTTTCTGTATATTTCATATACTGATTATATGTACTTTATCCATATGAAACATCATTGGAAATGCATAAAGCTCTACTAGAAGCAAACCTAAAGAAGCTCACTGTGGAGAAAGAAGTGGCAGTCACACAGCCGAAGCAGAGGCCTTAAAATAAGCCATATACCCCTATGTGTGAACACAGAGTGAACACAGTAGATGCATCAGTTTGCTCGGCCCAGAAGCTGAACCTCAAGATCCTCTGCAGCACACTTCAGACTACGTCTATCAACACTCCAGGTCAAGCAGCAACAAAGACTACTTCTAGGAGACAAACTGAGAATGCTACATAGCACCACCGCAAGTCAGCGACAAGTTTTAAATCTGCAAATAAGGGGACTCCTAGCAAAGTGAAATCTCTTATGGCAGACATCTTACATGCAAGGCACCAAAATCTACAAATTATCCTCTGGGTCCTGCCTTCACATCAGAATGGTGCCAAGGACTGGGTTAAACCAGAGACTCTTATGCCGTGTACACATGACTGGACTTTTCCGCATCAAAGGTCCGACGGTCTTTCCGACGGACTTTCGACAGAGTTACGACGGACTTTCGAACGACCGGACTTGGCCATACACGAACAGACTGAAGTCAGTTCGAAAGTCCGTTGTTTTTAACGTGATGATGTACGAAGGGACTAGAATAAGGAAGTTCATAGCCAGTAGCCAATAGCTGCCCTTGCGTCCTATTTTGTCCATCGGACTAGCATACAAACGAACGGATTTTTCGACCGGACTGGAGTTCGTCGAAAAGATTTCCAAATCTAAAGTCCGTCTGATTTTCGACAGAAAAAGTTAGCTGAAGGTCCGATGAAGCCCACACACGGTCGGATCGTCCGACGGATTCGTTCCTTCGGACCAGTCCGGTCGAAAAGTCTGTTTGTGTGTACATGGCATTAGAAGGTATGATCACACACCACCTTTTTCACCATAGTAATACACAGCCAGCTAATCAAGCCAAGTTCAAGCGAGTTAGTCAAAAAGGACTTGAAAAGTTTAATGACCACCCTGAAAGCTACAGAGCCTGGCGATCTTCTTTCCAAAACACTATCAGAGGCTTAGACTTGTCAATCAAAGGTGTGCGCAGCCTATTGTATTAGGGTGTGCACCCAAAGCTCAAACACTTGGTACCAATAACTGTGTTCATTCAGAAAGGTAATGGGCCGGTAAATGACATTGCCACTTCCCCCATTCATCCTGAAACATCATCTGTGTGTGCCTGCAACAGCAGCCGGTGGGAGAGTAGGGAAGCTGGCAGCCCTGTGGTAGGGGTTTCTGGGGCCGCATGGGGTGATTAGGGTGTGCCTGGGAACACCTGGCACACCCTGTGTGCACGCCTATGCCTGTCATGCAGTGAAGAGATAAACCTCCTGATCAAATGGCTTGGAAACGAGTCAGCTGAACATGCTAGGCAAATCAGGACAATAACTATGCTGTAAACTATCCAGACACTGTCCTTAAAATGATCTGGGATAGACTTCACAAATGTTATGGCTCAGCAGAAGCAATAGAAAGTGCACTATTCAAGAGAATTGATAGCTTTTCTAAGATACCTAACAAGGTCTATAAGAAACTCAGGGAACTAAGTGACTTACTAATGGAACTTCAGGTAGCCAAAGCTGAAGGGGACTTACAAGGACACAGCCAGAGGTGTCAACCCCACTTTACAAAAGCTACCCTATAACTTACAAGAGCAGTGGATCACACATGGCTCCAGATATAAAAGACAGTCTAGGGTTCCATTCCCCCCTTTTTCTGTTTTTATGGACATTGTAAGCCAGCAAGCTGAAACAAGAAATGATCCTAGTTTTGACTTCACATTGTCATGTGCTGCTCCTACAGGACTGAACCTTCGCAAACATCCAGAAGCGTTACACAAAACTAATGTGACCCCTCTAGATTCTTTTCCCTGGTCTGCCAGACCCTCTAACTCAGAAATAAAAGTCAAAGATCCTGGTAAGTAGTGTCCCTTGCACCCAAAGCCACATCCTCTTCTAAAGTGCAGAGTCTTCAAAAAGAAGTCCACAGAGGATCGCAAAGCCTTCCTGAACGAGAACAACATTTGCTACAAGTGTTGCTCATCGACATCTCACTTTGCCAAGCATTATAAAGTCAGTGTAAAATGCACAGAACGTGACAGCTCACATCACAACACAGCTCTACACCCAGAGCCAGCCCCATGGACTTTACAATGCACCGACAGCACTAATGAGCACAGCGGGGAGGAGGAACACACTGTTGCAACTACACCAGAGATCACCTCACAATGCACAGAGGTCAGCAAAGGAACGATAGGTGGCAGTTACTGTTCCAAAATCTGTCTGGTCAGAGTTTATCCAGCAGGCCAAAGGAACCAAGTCATTAAGCTTTATGCAATTCTTGATGATCAAAGTAACAAGTCATTAGCCAGCTCAACCTTCTTTTTCGCCACTAAAGGCTCCAACATTCCCTACTCCTTAATAGGGATGGTAAACGGGTAACACCGCCCCCTTCTGACACCACAGGGAAAGCCATAGGGAAGTCCCCCTGCGTCAGAGGGGGGCGGGGTCACCCTCAGTTATAAAAGAGCTGTCACAAGAACAGAAGCGTCACACAGCGGGAGACTCCCATTGAGGTAGATCGTCCGGGGAAGAAGAAGCCAGAGGAAGATGCCGGAGGAGAAGACCAGAGGAAGAAGCAGAGGACCAGAGGAAGAAGCAGAGGAAGATAGAGGAAGAACAACATGGAGGAAGAAGAACAAAATCGAAGGAAGACCAGAAGAAGCGGGGAAAGAAGAAGACATTAATAAAGGAATTGTCAAAAACCGGCTATTGTCTTTTTTTAACATTTTTTGACACTGGGATACTTGTACCCCAATACCAATTCACATGGGGGCGGGATCTGGGGGTCCCCTTGTTAAAGGGGACTTCCAGATTCCGATAAGCCCCCCACCCGCATACCCCCGCAACCACCGGCCAAGGGTTGTGGGGATGAGGCCCTTGTCCCCATCAATATGGGGACATCCTCCCCATGTTGAGGGCATGTGGCCTGGTACGGTTCAGGAGGGGTGCACTCTCTAGTCCTCCCTCTTTTCCTTGCATGCTCGGATAAGGGTCTGGTATGGATTTTTGGGGGGACCCCCATGCCATTTTTTTTTTAAATTTTGGCGCGGGGTTTCCCTTAAAATCCATACCAGACCCTTCAGGTCTGGTATGGATTTTGAGGGGGACCCCCACGCCATGTTTTTTTTAAATTTTGGCGCGGGGTTCCCCTTAATATCCATACCAGATCTGAAGGGCCTGGTATGGAATTTGGGGGGACCCCACACAATTTCTTTTTAAAATTTTGGTTCAGGGTTGCCCTTAATATTCATACCAGACCCAAAGGGCCTGGTAATGGACTGTGGGGAATCCCATGCCATTTTTTTCAATGACTTTTATGTGTATTGCGAGACCCGACAATTCATTATTAGCCGAGAGTACTTTTAAATGACCTTTTTTCCTTTAGAAATGTCATTTTGCTCTCGGACTGTTCTAAACACGGGAAACATTGGCCACTTTACAGGCATACTATAGACACCACCCAGGTACGAAATTTAAAGGAATATTTCACTGTTATGCCCTGTACACACGATAGGATTTTCCATTGGAAAATGTGTGATAGGACCTTGTTGTCGGAAATTCCGACCGTGTGTAGGCTCCATCACACATTTTCCATAGGAATTTCTGACACACAAAGTTTGAGAGCTTGCTATAAAATTTTCAGACAACAAAATCCATTGTCGAAAACTCTGATCGTGTGTACACAAATCCGATGCACAAAGTGTCACGCATGCTCAGAATAAATTAAGAGACAAAAGCTATTGGCTACTGCCCAGTTTATAGTCCAGACGTACGTGTTTTACGCCACTGCGTTCAGAATGATTGGATTTTCCGACAACTTTATGTGACTGTGTGTATGCAAGACAAGTTTGAGCCAACATTTGTCGGAAAAAATCCATGGATTTTGTTGTCAGAATGCCCGATCAATGTCCGACCGTACAGGGCATTACTGTTTCACTTTAAGCATAATTAAAATCATTGCTCCTGAAAAAACAGCCGTTTTTAAAACTTTTTTTTGTATTGACACATGTCCCCTGGGGCAGGACCCAGGTCCCCAAACACTTTTTATGACAACAACTTGCATATAAGCCTTTAAAATGAGCATTTTTGATTATTCATGTTAGTGTCCCAAGAGGTGTTTAGGTGTTCGCGTGTTTGAACCATTATTTTGCCTGTTTGCATGTTCTGCTGCAAACCGAACTGGGGGGGGGGGGGGGGGGTGTTCGGCTCATCCCTACTCCTTAAGAACTTGTTCGGGAATAGTTGAAGTTGAGACAGCAGGGAGGAGAGCATCTGGCTACCTAGTAGAGTCTATTGATGGGCAAACATTTCTGTCCTTGCCAACTCTTATTGAATGCAATCAGATCCCTGATAACAGATCTGAAATTCCTATACCAGATGTAGCGATTCATCACCCACACTTGAAACACATAGCACACCTGATACCAGAACTTGATCCTCAGGCTCAGATAATCCTACTCCTTGGGAGAGATATCTTACAAGTACATAAAGAAGGAGCTCAAATTAATTTTCCTGGAAAACAAAATATACCGCACTGTCAAAAAACGTGAAAAAGCAGCCAGAACAGCAGTGTAAAATGTGATAATAAAAAGGGAAAAAAATTGTGCAGCGCTAAAAACTATTGTCAAGAATGAAAATTATCGACAATATTGAATATGAGAGTGGTCAAAAATTCAAACATGTGAGAATATTGAAAAATATAGTATATTGTATATGGTATAGTATATTGTATATAGTATATTGTCGATAATTTTCATTCTTGACATTAGTTTGTTTATAGTGCTGCACATTTTTTTTCCCAAATGAATGGTTCTCACAATGCTCCTTTTGCCCAGAGGTTAGACCTAGGTGGGTCATTATAGGAGATGTCTGTCTAGGACACATGCACAAACCTACCTCTTTTAACATCATGCTTACAAGTACATTAGAAAGAAGAAATCCCTCCCTTTTCCAGCCATGCCACAACCACTTCCTCCTAAAGAAATTGCCATACACTACCCACTTGCCTTGTCCCTTCATTGGCCCCTCTAGTGACAACCTTGCCTGTTACAGTGACCAAGACCATTTAGGGAGCATAGACTTTCAAATAACAAAATAGGACAATCAGGTGGCAATATCTATTGAGGACAAACTCTTCTTGGACATAATAGAGCAGGGACTAGCCAAAGATGACACCAACAGCTGGGTCGCACCTCTTCCCTTCAGACCACAGTGGCAATGCCTACCTAATAACAGAGACCATGTACAAAGGCATTTCTCTACTCTTCAATGTAATTTTCAAAGAAAGCCAGAGATGAGAGACCACTTCTTTTTTTCATGGAGAAAATCTTTGAGAACGGCCATGCAGAAATACAGTAGCCCCCACCCTTAAAGACTATGAGGAGTGCTGGTACCTACTGATATTTGGAGTATACCACCCCAGGAAGCCAGGTCAGATTAGAGTAGTGTTTGACTCTAATCCCAAATTTGAGGGTGTCTCCCTACATTATGTCCTCTTAACAGGTCCAGACCTTAACACCAAACTACTGGGGGCGCTCTTACGCTTTCGCAGAGACTGTCGCTTTCATAGATTGCATCCAATAGATGTTCCATTGCTTCCTTGTCAGAGAGAAAGACAGAAACTTTTTGAGATTTCTTTGGTTTAGAGATAATGACCGCTCCAAAGACATCACTGAGAACACATCTTTGGCAACAGCCCTTCTCTTGCAGTTGCTATCTATGGGCTCAGAAGTTACGCTCAAGAGGGTGAGCCTGAGTACGGCTCAGATGGCAGATAATTCATAGAAAATGACTTTTATGCAGATGACTGTTTAAAATCTCTTCCTTCCAATGAGTCTGCAATTAGTCTCCTAAAAAGAGCACAGCAAATGCTAGCCTGCTCCAACCTCAAGCTTCACAAGATTACTTCCAACAGTAAAGAAGTAATGAAAGCTTTCCCTTCCCAAGACCTCTCTAATGATCTAAGAGGCTTATGCTGCGTACACACGAGCAGAACGTCCGTCAGAAAAAGTTAGATGGGAGCTTTTCATCGTATTTTCCAATCGTGTGTATGCCCCATCGGACTTTTTCAGTTGAAAATTCTTATGGACTTAGATAGTGAACATGTTTTACTGTTTTACTGTTGGTAAAACCGCTCGTCTGTATGCTGTTCTGACGGACCAAAAATTACGCATGCTCTGAAGCAAGTACGAGACGGAAGCTATTGGCTACTGGCTCTTGAACTTCCTTTTTCTAGTCCTGTCGTACGTGGTGTACGTCACATCGCTCTGGACGGTCGGAATTTGGTGTGATCGTGTGTATGCAAGACAGCTTGAGCAGAATTCCATCGGAACACCGTCGGAAAAACCGCCAGAGTTTATTCCGATGACAAAACCAGTCGTGTGTACAGAGCATTATACTTAGGGACAGACTCTTTACCTGTTCAATGCAGTCTTGGTCTGCTATGGGACTTAAAATTGGATTTCTTTACCTTGCAAATAAGCACAGAGGAAAAACCTTTCAGTCGCAGAGGTGTCTTGTCTACGATTAATAACCTGTATGACCCATTACGATTTGCAGCCCCTGCCGCCATTCAAGATAAAGCGCTGCTTAGTAGACATGTGCATTCGTTTTCGTCCGAATGCATTTTCGTCCGAATTTTAGGTATTTTTGTTATCGTTTTACCAAATGATAACGAAAGTGCAGAGTCCCGAAAAACGAAAGATCCGACATAAACAAATGCTTTATTTTCGTTTTCGTTGCTACAACAGTTCGATATAGATAGGAGATTCGACATGATGATGACAATAACAATCTGTGTCCATCAAACCTGTGGTCGAATGTGCCTAACCTTAGCTCTATTAGTCCAAGATTATTCTACATAGAGAGAAAAGATTCGATGTAGGGGAGAAAAGATTCGACGTAGGGGAGGAAAGATTCGACGTAGGGGAGGAAAGATTCGACGTAGGGGAGGAAAGATTCGACGTAGGGGAGGAAAGATTCGACGTAGGGGAGAAAAGATAAATAAAAATAATGATGATGATGAATGTTATTGGCTGATTGTAACCAAAGAGGTGGAGCAGTAAAATAGCTAGAACTAAGTACACACGTACTTTGGCTTATGGTGTCTGTTGAAAGTTCTAAGAAGATTCGACGGAGCAGGTAAACTATACGGCATTGTGTACAGTTTAGCTGCTCCGTCGAATCTTCTTTGAACATTCGACAGACACCATAAGCCTTCAATGACAGATTCGACCTTAATTTGGATTTTCGGACGAATGCAATTTTTAACGAAAAACGAAATAAAGAAAAACGAATTTCGGGAGTAACTAAATACATTTATTTTTCAGACGAAAACGAAATTCCGAAACGAAATAGTTCAGTGTGCACATGTCTACTGCTTAGAGAGTTAACTTGTGGAACAGCAGCCAGGGTTGTCCTCTTTCCCCCTTACTCTTTGCACTGGTGATAGTACCACTGACCATAGCCATTGCCAGACACCCAGATATCAAAGTTACTCTACTGGGAATTCTCAATTTAAATTATGCATGTATGCTGACATGTTATCCTTTTCTTAACCCAACCTTTGTTAGAGTTACCTAACTTGCTGTTGGTACTGCATGATTTTGTTTCCTTGACAGGGCAGCCCATTAATGTTTCTAAATCCTCTGCAATATTTCCTCTGCTCAGTACAAAATGCTTAAAACATCCTTCCCATTTTTATGGTCAAGAGATACCATCTCTCATCTTTGGGTTTTTCTTACACCCAATATTGCATCCTTTTTCACTAGTAACTACTTCCCCTGCCTGTCACGTATTCGCAATGTATTTAAACTATGGTGGTCGTATCCCATTTCCGTCCTGAGCAGAGTTACAGCAATTAAAATAAGCTTTTTACCAAAACTACTATATCTATTTGGGGGCTTACCAATTTCTTTGTTTAAGTGTGGGGACAGTAAATTTTTGAACGTTTGATAATATTCCCCTATAAATCCATCTGGACCTGGGGATTTATTATTTGGGAGTGATTCTATAGTTTTATGAATTTCTTCAGTAGTAAATGGTGCGTTTAAATACTCCTTTTCTTGTTGAGAAAGTGTAGGTAATTTGATGTGTTTTAAAAAATCAGTTATCGTTGTTGGTGTTGGTTGGACTGTGGTTGTGTCATCTTTCAGGTTATATAACATGCTATAATACGTGCTAAAGGCGTCTGCTATATCCTGTGGATGTTGTAGTTTAGTGTTATTCGTGTGATGTAATATGTATGGAATTTTAGTTTTACTTCTATGGCCTTTAATTTGTTGTGCTAACAGCTTTCCTGCCCTGTTACCGTGTGCGTAGTAGTTCATTTTAAGTCGTTTCATGTTTTTTTCAAACTCCTCTAGTAAAAGGAGTCTTAGATCATATCTCAGTTGGTTTAGTCTTTTAGATAGTGTAGGGGAGAATTGTTGTTTATTTTTGGAATCAATACTAAAAATTTCATCTGTGATATCCTTTAGTTTCTTTTGCCGCTGCCTCCTCGCCCTGGCCCCCAATTTAATGAATATTCCCCTGACGAATGCCTTATGAGCATTCCATAGAGAAAAAGGACTTTGGACAGAAGACTCATTAATGTGAAAGAATTCTACCAAATGTTCTTCAATAATCTTTTTGGATTCTGGCTGTTGCATGAGAAAAGAGTTGGCTCTCCACACTGGGGTGGTATTGACTATTGAAGCGTCTTTAATAGATAGGGTGATTGAGGCGTGGTCTGACCACGTGATGTTGTTGATGGTTGAAGAAGCTGCTTTGATCAGAGTGTGTTGGTCTACCAAAAAGAAGTCAATCCTGGTGTACGTGTGGTGTGGGGCGGAGAAAAATGTAAAGTCTTTCTCTCCAGCATGAAGACATCGCCATACATCATATAGGTTCTCCCTGTGAATAGACTCTTGTAGAGATGCTATTGCTCTATTCGCCTTTCTTGTTGTGTCTATGGATGGGTCAGGTATAATGTTGAAGTCCCCATATCAAAAAACCCCTTCTCAGGGAGTCAATCTTGTGGATAATCTTGTGAAAAAAACGGATCTGATGTTTGTTTGGTGCGTAGACGTTTACTATGGTGTAGGTTACTTGATTGATATCGCACACTAGTGCCAAGTATCGCCCCTGTGGATCAATGTATTTTGATTGAAGATTAAATGCAACGGTATCTCTTATGGCAATCATTACTCCTTTGGATTTTGATTCAGCGTTTGCAAAAAAGATGTGTGGAAAGTTCTTGTGTTGACATAGTGGGGCTGCTGTGCTACTAAAATGTGTTTCTTGTGCGCATAATATATCAGATTTATTCGCTATTGCTTCCTTCCAGAGGGATTTTCTCTTTGCTGGGTGATTAAGCCCTTTGGCATTAATAGATAAAAATTGGATAGCCATTAGGTTGGTTTTTTATGAATGTTGGTTGTGGTTCGTATACAGATCTGAGGTATCTGAAAGTCACCTTTAGTGAGGGGTGCAGTACATGCGTACATTCTCTTGTGGTATAAGTACTCACTGTGATCCTTGTAATATCTGTGTCATGGCGGCTGTTGTACTGGATATTTTCAGATGGTTGATGATCGTATGCTGCGAAGAGTTGGATGCTGGGTAGATGGTTGTGGTGCTCCATTTGCAGGCGAAAAAAGAAAAAGCAAAAAAAATAGAACAAAACACAGTTAACAAAGTAGGTATAGTTACCATTCAACTTTCCAGAAACTTCTGGTTGACCCATAAGGGAAACTTCCTTCTCATGGGGATTGGTGGGAATCACCAGTGTGCAGCAAATTGCTGCTCAAGAAACTTGAGGGGTTAAGTTCTAGCCTATCGGCTACTCCGGCATTTTAGGTGGACAGACACTTTTTCCGGATTTCCAAAAGAGATTATTTATGCGACTTGGCGTTCTTTGTTGTTACCTTCTTCCAGTCAGGTGGGACTGACTGTCGGTTGCCTTTAGGGCTTCTGTCGTTTTCAGATTCAGGAAGGATATTCCATGATTTAAGCAAGGCAATGCCTTTATCCAATGAGTCTAAAATGAACGTTTTATCCTGGTTGGTGACGGTTATTTTAGTAGGGTACCCCCATCTATAGGGTATGTTGTGGTTCCTGAGCACTTTTGTGATAGTGTTCAAGTTCCTTCTCTTTTGCAATGTATGCTGAGAAAGGTCAGCATAGAATTGTAGTTGTTGGAAGCGGGGTGGGATATTCTCCTGTCTTCGCATTGCTTGCATTAATTGCTCTTTGACATGGAAAAAATGCAAGCGTAAGATCACATCTCTGGGGACAGTGTCCGGGAGATAAGTTGGCTTTGGTAGACGGTGTATTCTGTCAATAGTAATGTCTATTTCGGAGAGGTCTGGTAATAGAGCAGTGAAAAGGTCCACAACATATGGTCGCAGTTCAGATGCTTGTACTGACTCCGGGATCCCCCTAATCTTGAGGTTGTTCCGTCTGGACCTGTCCTCAATATCTGCGATTTTATTTTTAATCCATACAGATTCTTCTTCCCTTTCTTCATTTGCGTCTACCAAGTCATTAATGGTGGACGCATAATCCCCCATCTTGTTTTCCACATGTTCCACTCGGGCCTCTACTGCGTTTAGTTCCCCACTAAATCTGTGCATACAGTGCATCATGTCAGCCTGCAAAGTGCTTCTTAGAGACACTAACATATCTTTAAGGACAGTGTCCAGTACAGGTTGATTCATGGTGGGGAAGGAGGTAATTGAGTCAGGGAGCTCCCTGGTGTCATCCCCTGAGTCCGTTCCCGGGCTTATTGCAGGACTGCATCCAGCTCCATCCAACTTTTGTTTGGCTTTTGCTGGGCTCCCTGATGGAGAGAATGAAGGGAGGGATCTTTGGCTGCTACAGGAATCATTTTGGTTAGGGGATGAGGTGGCAGTGAGCAGAACGGGGTTGTTTTTATGTGGCAATGCATGCGGATGGTCGGCGCCATCTTGCCTACCTCCATGCTGTGGCTGTGAGAAGTAGTCCGTCAACCTTTGGGGCTTAGATGTGCCTTTTCTTTTGCCCATCATATCCTCCTGGTGTGCCCGGGTCGTTTCGCCAGCCGATGAGGGTGAAATCCGGTTGCTTTTAGCCGTTTTCGGTCGTTATTGTCCGCCGGAGTGCCGGAGCTCTGGGATCAGACGTCCATTCAGCTCCGTCGCAGGCCACGCCCCCCGGGGCTTACCAATTTCAATTCCAAAACCATTCATAGACAAACTTCAAGTGGAAATTAACAAATTCATCTGGCTTAAAAAAAACAACCTAGATTTTCCAGACACATCCTATACAAGCCACAATCCAAAAGAGGCATTGGTTTACCTAACTACTGGCTATATTATATGGCCTAAAGATTTTCTCAATTGGCTCAGTGGGACATTGTGAATTCTAAGGTTCCTTGGATTAAATTTGAAGCAGGATCCATACACCCTGTTTACCTTTCTGGTATTCTATGGCCTTCTTCCATTTTATATA
Organism: Lithobates septentrionalis; assembly: GCA_037952835.1. Lineage (NCBI taxonomy): Eukaryota > Metazoa > Chordata > Amphibia > Anura > Ranidae > Lithobates > Lithobates septentrionalis. Next base: position 8,736,855 of record JBBDGP010000271.1, on the reverse strand, counting down.
ACACAGTGGCCTCACTTAATGTTTTGGAAGCCCAGTCGCATCAGCTTTGGTCATTATACAAGCCTAAATTATGCTTAGGCTCTTCTATCTCCTCTTGGATCTTGTTCTTAGCTTTTGTTGCTGCTGGAGGTTCCTCTTGGTGGCAAATAAATAAATTAACTACCCTTTCATTTCTCCAAGATGGCTCAACATTTATCTCTTATTTGCATGTCTTCTCCAACCGCATGAACGTCTACCAGCAGGAACATCTTTGATATTTACAAATTACACATTTTTGTGCATCTCGTTTTGCACTCTTTCCAACCTCTCCAGTAACCATATATGAACTAATTTGATGTGACTCTCCCAGGGGGAAGGGACTGATCTCTAATTTATAAAGCTCTTTTATTAGCTGCCTCTTCCCTTTATCCCTCCCATATGCTATGTGTAGATTGGAAGCAAACTGACTCCCACTTTACCCCTGAAGACTGGGAAAACATGCTAGATAATTTGCGTAGTTGCACTAAAGCCTTAACCATTACTTCCTTACAAGATGATTCTACACCCCAGTTAAACTTCATGTTATCTTTCCTGATGCATCAGATCTATGCTTTAAGAGCTGCCCATCCAAGGGTTCTTTAAATCATGTTTTCTGGTCCCGTGACAAAGTGCCTCAAACATTTCAGGTGACATCCTGCAATTGAACCTTCCGCAGACAATCCAATGTGGATTGGCAGGCGACATAGCAAGTGACAATCTGCATCTGGTGGCAGGTGACCTGGCAAGTGACAATCCACATCTGGTGGCAGTCGTCGTGACAAGTGACAATCTGCATCTGGTGGCAGGCGACCTGACGAGGCTTCATCTGGTGGCAGGTGATGTGGCAAGTGACCATCCGCATCTGGTGGCAGGCGACATGGCAAGTGACAAGCTGCATCTGGTGGCAGGTGATGTGGCAAGTGACAATCCGCATCTGGTGGCAGGCGATGATGGCAAGTGACATGCTCAGGGCCCCCACTGATTCTGCATTATGGTAAGTTGAACTATTTATGTTTTTATTACAATGTAATAATAGAAATAATGCACTTCAATCACCCTGATACCATATCAACCATGGTGCCTTGATGATTGAAGCTCTAACACCAGCCATTGCCCCAACAAATTGGCTGAGAAAACTTGCATCCCCCCCGCGCGAATCCCCACCCCCCAGGCCTTGGCACAATTTTCTTCCACAGAGCCGGTCCCAAAAAGGTTTGGGATCACTGCTTTAGAATTGATAGTGTAATGTACAGTGTATGGTCAGTTTTACTCATACTGCTCTATTTCATACTCTCTGCATTCATCTCCTGCACATACTACCTGCTGTTATACCCTCCACACCTCTTCAGCATGTATTTCTTGCTGTCACACCCTCCACATTCCTCTACTGCACATAAAACTGGTTAAAAATACTTTTTTCATCTGGTGTTGGTCTTGAGGGGGGAGTCCCATGCCAAAATTAAAAAAAAAAAAAAGGTTCCCACTTCAGGGTTGGTGCAAGGCTTGGGGGGCCTGATGTGGTCGGGGTTGGGTCTTGTCCGTCGGGGTCGCATGGAAGTCGGACATGAAGTTGTAGGGCAAAGTTGGATCGAAGGCTGTCCGACTTCCATGTCAGAGCAGTGTACACATGACCTAATGCATGATATTCTGATTCAATAACTTATTACTAGGGATGAGGTGAACACCCTCCTGTTCGGTTCACAGTAGAACATGCAAACAGGCAAAAAATTTAGCAGAACACACGAACACCGTTAAATCTATGGGACACGAACATGAATCATCAAAAGTGTTCATTTTAAAGGCTTATATGCAAGTTATTGTCATAAAAATTGTTTGGGGACCTGGGTCCTGCCCCAGGGGACATGTATCAATGCAAATTTTTTTTTTTTAAATGGCTGTTTTTTCGGGAGCAGTGATTTTTTTAATACTTAAAGTGAAACAATAAAAATGAAATATTCCTTTAAATATTGTGCCTGGGGGGTGTCTATTGTGTGCCTGTAAAGTGGCGCATTTTTCCCATGCTTAGAACAGTACCACAACAAAATGACATTTCTAAAGGAAAAATTGTCAATTAAAACTGATCGCGGCTGTAATGTATTGTCAGGTCTCAGCAATATAGATAAAACTAATTTAAAAAAAGAGCATGGGATCTTTGGGTCTGGTATGAATATTAAGGGGAACCCCGAACCAAAATTTTTTTAAAAAAATTGCGTGGGGGTCCCCCTAAAATCCATACCAGGCCCTTTGGGTCTGACATGGAAATTAAGGGGAACCCCGTGCCAAATTTAAAAAAAAATGACGTAGGGGTCCCCCCCAAAATCCATACCAGACCTAAGGGTCTGGTATGGATTTTAAGGGGAACCCTGCACCAAAATTTAAAAAAATGGCGTAGGGGCCCCCCCAAAATCCATACCAGACCCTTTTCCAAGTACGCAATTTTTCCTTTAGAAATGTAATTTTGCTGTGGTACTGTTCTAAACACGGGAAAAATGTGCCACTATAGACACCCCCCAGGCACAATATTTAAAGGAATATTTCATTTTTATTGTTTCACTTTAAGCATTAAAAAAAAATCACTGCTCCCAAAAAAAATGGCAGTTTTTTTTAAAAAAAATGTTTTCATTGATAATGTACCCTGGGGCAGGACCCAGGTCCCCAAACACTTTTTATGACAATAACTTGCATATAAGCCTTTAAAATGAGCACTTTTGATTATTCATGTTCGTGTCCCATAGACTTTAACGGTGTTCCGGCGGCTTTTGAATTTGCCCGCATTTTGTTTGTTAAATTTAAGCACAGATGAATAGGGCATAAAGACACCATTGTCCTGGATATGCAGTCATGTTTGTCTGTCAGTTTACCTCTCCATGTGTTCAGCTTTAGGGCCAGCCACTCTCACCTGGCTGCTTAAGTAATCTCTCCTCAAAGCATGGCTCCACCCCAGCCCCTATCAGGGAACTCTATATTAACCTGTGCACTGCAAGCTAGCTGATCAATATTGTGTTTTTGGCTTCCATGTTCCTCTCTACCTCCCTGTAGTCTACTCTGAGCGTGAGCCGAGAGGCCCTAGGGGCCGTGACCTGGAGCCAGACTGTAGTTAAATCCATCCCCACCACTAGGGGCCTCTGGTGAACTCCCGCTGGCTCTTAGATTCCACGCCCTGGTAAATCTCATGCTCTAGCTCCCAGTGCCATCCGTGTTGGTACCACAGAGTACCTGCTCTCCTGTATTACCTAGAGCTCCATCCGCAGCAGTCAGCAATAGGGTCCACTACCTTGCGGTGCACTCCAGACCCCAACGGGGTGCTTCTGTCACCTGGACTCAGGTGACCTGACAGTTTGATCAGCCATGGACCCGGGTGACGTGCCGCTACCCGCAGATGATTTATTGCAGGGCATAGTCCGCAGACTTGAGACCCAGGAATCGAATCAGACTCAGGTGATGCGATTGCTCCAGGATCTGGCTTCCCTCTTCGAGCAGCTTCAGGCCTCCTTGGGAACCCCGAGTCAGCAACCTCAAGTACAATCGGCGGCTGCACCTATTCCAGTCGCAGTCGCAGTCACACATTCACTACAATTGCCAGCTCTGTCTCATTTCTCTGGGGACTCCAAGGCCTGCAGGGGGTTCCTCAGCCAATGCACTATTCATTTTGAGCTCCAGCCTCAAAACTTCCTGTCTGATCGGGCAAAGGTAGCCTATATAATTTCCCTCCTCTCCGGTGAAGCTTTAGCCTGGGCTGCCCCCCTGTGGGAGAAGAATGATCTTGTGGTTTCCAGCCTGTCTGACTTCTTGAAGCTCTTTCGTAACATCTTTGAGGATCTGGCTCAGGTTTCTTCAGCAGCCAGTGCCCTTTTACGTCTTCGCCAAGAATCTTCCTCAGTGGGACAATATGCTCTTCAGTTCCATATCCTCATAGCTGCGTTGAGCTGAACCAATGAGGCCCTGGTTGCAACCTTTTTACATGGCCTCTCTGACCGAGTGGAAGACGAATTAGCGGGAAGAGCCATCCACACCGGTCTGGACAATGTCATTTCCTTGTGTAACCAGATCGATATTCGTTTTCAGGAGAGGTCCCTATATAAAAGACGCCAGCACTCCCTGGGCCCTAGCCAGTCTGAGCATTCCTCCCTTCGTCCCGTGGAGCATCTTCTGCCTGCAGCTGGGCCAGACCGGGCTAACCTCCAAAGAACATGCTAGGCGCAGAACTCTGGGCTTGTGTCTCTATTGTAGGGGCAAAGGTCATTTTCGTGACTCGTTTCATCTGGGAAATGATTGGGCGTAATACATCTGGAAGGTGGAATATTGGCCCTATAAACATCACCTTCTTGTCTTCTTCTTCCGGTGTTCCTTCATGTAGGCGCTTCTCCTCAATTGACCTTTGCATATCTGGATTCTGGGGCTGCTGGCAATTTTATGGACTGGAGAACTGCCTCTTCCATGAAGCTTACCCTTTCGCCCCTCACTACCCCACTGGTAGTCTCGGCAATTGATGGCACTGTTCTCCCAGGGGGCCCTATCCGCTTCCAGACTCTACCTATTAAGATGTCTGTAGAGATACTCCAGCAGGCGTGGATATCCTTCCTCAGTCTACCCAAGGCCTTTACCCCCATTGTATTGGGCCTTCCTTGGCTACAGCTCCACTCTCCACATGTAGACTGGGTCTCTGGGCAGATCCTGGCTTGGGGTCCCTCATGTTTCTCGTCCAGCCTTCTCAAGGTGGTCCCCAAGGAGAGACTTTCAGTTCCTACCACATCTGTATCTTCTGATCTTTCCGCTGCATACAGCGATTACTGGGATGTGTTCTGTAAGAAATCAGCTGAGGTGCTTCCTCCCCACAGGTCTTTTGACTGTGCTATTGACCTTGTCCCTGGAGCAACTCTGCTCAGGGGTAGGGATGAGCCGAACAACCCCCGATTCGGATCGCATCAGAACATTCGAACGGACCGAGAGTTTGCGCGAACAAAGTTTGCACGAACTTTCGAACCCTGTTAAAGTCTATGGGACTCGAACGTGAGAAAAAGTGCAAATTTTAAAAGCTAATATGCAAGTTATTGTCCTTAATAGGGTTTGGGAAACCAGGTCCTGCCCCAGGGTACATTCATCAATGCCAAAAAAAAGTTTTAAAAACTTCAGTTTTTTTCGGGAGCAGTGATTTTAAATGATGCTTAAAGTGAAAAGATAAAAGTGAAATATTCCTTTAATATCCTGCCTGGGGGGTGTCTATAGTATGCTTGTAAAGTGGCGCTTGTTTCCCATGTTTAGAACAGTCCCTGCTCAAAATGACATTTCTTTTTTTTTTTTTTTTTGTTTCAATATTTTTTATTGAAAGTTTCATTTAAAACAGTATACAAATCAGGTAAGGTAATTCGATATACACAATATACATCCAGTTATACTTCTTTGGTTAACATGTATACATAAAGTTTTTAGATATGCAATAGATTGAATTGGGTGGTATTAAAACATCAGTTTAGTCATAAGAACTGCCTCGGCGCATACATAGAATTTCTATCATATGAGATATTCGGGAGGTGCTATTGCTGTGTAGGCCATATTGACCAACATTTATCAAACAGATTGCATTGCATAGAGTTGATTGCTATGAGACGTTCGAATGTGTAGTTCCTGTGGACTGCTCTTGTAACATCAGAGAGGTTTGTGGCATTTTTTGATTTCCAATTCCGTAATATTAGTAGTCGTGTCTCTAGTAGAACGTGACTTACGACTGGTCTATAAACTGGTGGAAACCTATCTATGCCTAAATGTAGAATTGCTAAGGCCGGATTTGGGGAAGTCAATATACCTGTTAGGGAGGAGATTAGTTGGAATGTTTGGTTCCAGAGACTCCTGACATTCGGGCATTGCCATAACATGTGTAGTAAATTTCCTATATTCCCACAGTCTCTCCAGCATTGTGGTGAAGAATCTAATAAAAAGGAAGCTAATCTATATGGTGTGTAGTACCACCTGTTTGTTATTTTTATGGTCAATTCCCAATGTTTTACACAATGGGAGGCTTTGTGTATTGCCTTGAACGCACATTGCCATTGCTCATTGGAGAATGAATTACCTAGGTCGTGTTCCCATTTGCTCATTGCTATGGTTTTTTTAAAGGTTTGCTTGTCGTGGAGTAGATTATAGAATAGTGAAATTCCTTTTTTCGTATCCTGCCTGTCTGTAGCGTAAAATTGCCAAATTTTTGGCGAGATTTTTATTTGTGGTCTAGGGAGAGATTTGAGATAGTGTGATATTCGAAGACAGGAGAATAGTTTGTTGCTAGACAGTTGGTATTGTGTCATTATTTGTTCTGTGTGCATGGGCTGTGTTCCATCATATAGGTCCGATATGTGTGTGATGCCGCATCTCACTAGTTCTTTGACTGAGAGCATTGGTATTTTTGCTTCTAATATATGCAATGGCATTCTGTAGTTTATTTCCCCTGCAGCAGTTGCTGTTATCCGGAGAATGAATCTCCATGCCTTTAAAGAAGTCTGCATGGTAGGTGAGAAACTCGATAAGTCCCATGGTGACCATATATCACTCAGTAGTAGTAGTGTGAGGTCCTTTGTCGGTGCGATCGTCTTTTCTACGTCTACCCATAATGGATTTTCGTGTGTATGAAACCAGTGTTTGATGTGGTCCAGTCTAACTGCCCATAGATAGTCATCTATATCTACTAGACCAGCCCCTCCTACTTTCCTGTGAGAAATAAGATTATTACGGGGACATCTAGCTTTTTTGCCTCCCCAGATGTATTTCCATCCAAGTTTAGACAGGTGATTGAGATAAAATTGTGGTATATGAAGTGGTATGGTACGGAATACATATAGAATTTGTGGCAATATTAGCATTTTGTAGGCTGCTATTCTACCTAGCCAGGAGATTTCTTTATTCGCCATATCTCTTAACTGTTTTTCCAGTTTGGTAATTAGTATATTCAAGTTAGTTTTAACCAGTGTGGAGATGGAATTGGTTAATGTGATGCCTAGGTAGGTAATACCTTTTTCACTCCATATATAAGGCAATGTGTTTTGTAAAATCTTCCGTATTTGGGAAGATATTCCCAAGGCTAGAATTAGGGATTTAGTAAAATTCACTTTATAATACGAGATATCTCCAAAATCCGTTAGTATTTTATGGGCTTGGATTAGGGACGTCAACGGATTGGTCAAAAGCAGTATGACATCGTCCGCAAATAAGTTGATGGTGTGTATGCTCGAACCAAATTGGAACCCGGTGATCATGGGGTGTGATCTAATTGTTTCAGCTAATGGTTCAATCATGAGATTGAAGATGATCGGTGACAAGGGGCAACCCTGTCTGGTCCCATTGGATATGTTGAATGTTGTGGATAGAAAGCCAGCTGAGTATACCTGTGCAGATGGGCACGAATAAAGTGCCATTATAGCTGTTAAGATGGGGCCTTTGAAACCAAATTTGGATAATACCATTTCCATGTATGTCCAGTGGACCCTATCGAACGCCTTCTCTGCATCAATAGATAGTAGCAGAGAGGGCGATCGATTTGTTTCAGCATAATGTATCACATTGATGATCCTCCTAGTCGCATCCGAAGTTTGTCTCCCCTTCACAAAACCCATCTGGTCGCGTTGGATGATTGATGGAATGATGCTCATTAATCGTTTGGCCAGTAGTTTTGCATATACTTTAATGTCTGAGTTTAGAAGGGATATTGGTCTGAAATTAGCCGGTGTAATGGGGTCCTTTCCTGGTTTTGGTAAGGTCACTATGTGTGCTTTCAGCATTTCTTGAGGGAAGTTTGCAGAAGTGGCTGCTTTGTTGAATACTGGTTGCATGTGTTGTGAGAGAATGTGTTTAAAAGTCTTGAAGTACTCGTTAGAGAACCCGTCTGGCCCTGGCGATTTACCGTTAGGAAGTGAGTCTATGACAGTTTCTATTTCTTGATATGAAAAAGAAGTCTTAAGACTATATAGTTGGTGTTCAGAGAGGTGTGGAAGGTTTAGGCCCTGTAAAAAAGATTGGATTTTGTCTGTTGTCGGTTGAGGCGTGTCAGGGTCCGTGTGTAAGTTGTATAATGAGCTGTAATAATCAGCAAATTGGTTTGCTATAGCTTGAGGATCTATAATTTTGTGATGTAAGGTAGGATATTTAAGATATGCTATTCTGGATTTGTTACGCCTTGCTTTTAATCTGTTTGCTAAGTATTTGCCTGCTCTATTGGCGTTAGCGTAGTAGTTTAGTTGTAAGCGTCTAAAGTGTTTGTCATATTGTTGGGATAGGTGTTCCCTCAATGTTTCCCTGAGTGTAGCAAGTTTATGTGTTAGGGTAGAGGTGGGTATTTGTTTGTTTAGTGATTCAGTGTCGTGAATGTCCGATAGTAAGGTATTCAGTTTTTATGTATGACGTCTTTTTTCTTGGGCGCCTAGTTGAATAAGTATGCCTCTCATGTAGGCCTTGTGTGAGTTCCATATAGTGTACGGGTCCGGTACTGACTCTACGTTATCAAGGAAGAAGTTTTGAAGATGTTGAGAGATTTTGGTGTGGGTGTGGGGTTCCTGTAATAGTCGTATATTGCAGCGCCAGATGGGGGGTGAAGAGGAGACACCCTTATCTTTAATAGTCATAGATATCGCAGCGTGGTCTAACCACGTGATGTCATGTATTTTAGTAGATTCTGCTAGTTGTAGAAGCCACTTATCTGTAAGGAACATGTCTATACGTGAGTATGAGCGATGTCTATGTGAGAAAAAGGTATAGTCCTTTTCACTGGCGTGGTGACATCTCCATACGTCGAACAGTTCTTCTGTACGGAGAAGTGTTTGAAGAGATGCTGTGCCTCTAGAGTTCATGGCAGTGGAATCCAGAGAAGGATCTGCAACTAGGTTAAAGTCCCCGCACAATAGGATATTACCGTATTTCATATGGTTAACTTTTTTGAGTACCTTTTTTATGAATCGAATTTGGTTTGAGTTCGGAGAATATAGCGTGACTAAGGTATATGGTTTGGAGTTGATGTCTCCGGTGACGATTATGTATCTCCCTCCCTCGTCTATAAATGATTCCTTGAGTTGGAAGGATACAGAGTTGTTTATGGCTAGCAAGACTCCACCCTTCTTTCTGTTGGGTGTGCAGGCCAGGAGAATATGTGGATAGTCTTTATGGGAGCAGCGTGGAGTTTTGTTTGTTTGGAAGTGAGTTTCCTGGACACAAAGTATGTCGGCTCTGTGTTTGCATGCTTCCTTCCATAAGGAGAATCTTTTAGCGGGGTGGTTCAGACCCCGGGCATTAATGGAGAGGCATGTAATCGACATTGCTTGGGTATCGCGTGTTGCATTTTGGTTGTGTGGTGCAGGTACTCACTGTGACCGTGCGGTTTTCTGTGGTATGGTTCCTTCCGTAGTGGGTAAGCAGTCTGATGCCAGGTGTCTTCTGTTGGAATAAGATGGATACGGGGATGACTGTGTATATCGAATGGAAAACAAAAGAACAAAGGGTAAAAATAACAAAAAATAAAGTCAACATGTGTAATATAAGAAGAGGATCTTGAAACGGATCCATGTGCAGTGATGTCTACTGCTTGTTACTCGGAGGGGTAGAGGAGAATTCAAACATAGATCTCCTGTCTCCGGAGAATTTCGTATGATTTCAGGTGGTTGTTTTATGAGTTACCACCGGCAGCTTTCTTATGTGCTCGCTTATTAGACACCACTTGCCAATCGTTGTGCATGGATTGTAGGTTATCTGTGGTGGAATGGTTTGCGGGTTGATCTGGAAGGATATTCCATTTTCTCAGATTGGCAATTCCTTCCTCCAGCGTGGAAACCAGTGTGGTGGTTCCATTGTGGGTGATCGAAAGCGTTGCTGGATATTTCCACTTGTGGAGGATGTTGTGGTTCCTTAGCGCTTTAGTAATAGTCGCCAGGTTGCGGCGCCTTTGTAGTGTATGTCTGGAGAGGTCGGGGAGTAGCCTTATGTTAGCGTATGGTGGAGAGATTTTATCCGGTTTACGGGACTCCAGTAGTATTCGTTCTTTTACGTGGTAGTAATGAACTCTCAGAAGAACGTCTCGTGGGATGTCATCAGGAAGGAATGATGGCCTGGGGACTCTGTGAATCCTGTCCACAGTGAGTTCTTGTGCTGTTAATTCTGGTATTAGCGTGGAGAACATGGCTTGTGCATATTGCAGCAGTTGATTAGGGGGGACAGACTCTGGGATTCCCCGCAATTTGAGGTTATTCCTCCTGGACCTGTCCTCGAGGTCTGCGATTTTATCCTTCATCCATGTTATATCTTCCCCCTGTGCTGTGTGGGCCTCTACCATCACATTATATGATGAGGTATATTCCTCCATCTTTTGTTCTATTTGATCTACTCTGGTGCCTAGTGCTTGTACTTCTCTGTGGCATTTGTTAATCCCCTGATCATATCAGCTTGCAGAGATGACCGTAGTGATAATAACATTTCCTTTAAGGTAGTGTCAGAGATGGGTCTGTCTGCTGTGGGGAAATCTGCTATTGGATCTCCCTCAGGTGCCCTCTGTGCTGTAGAGGAGTGTTGCTGCCCGCTTACCTCCATGTTAAGGTCAGTGTGCGGCCTAGCAGGGGAGTCTCTCCTGGGTTTAGATTTAGCTGGGCTTCTGGTAGTGGGGCTGGCCGGCCCTGAGGATGATTCACTGGGAGCCTTGGCAGCGCAGGATGAGTTTAACGGCACTCCGCGGTGGTTGTTATGAATTGCGGCCCTGTGATCAGGCCGTTGATCTCGCGCGCCGCCGCCATTTTGTCGTAGCCCGCTCGTCTCTGAGGGAAAATAGCTGGAGAGCTTGCGCGGCTGCTGGGGGTCTTTTCTTCGTCTAGGCATCTTTATATTGTTCCACGGGTCGCTGTGTGGAGGATGCCGGTGTTTGTTCCCGTGGATGGAGCCGGTGGACTCGGATGGCGGTGGATTTTCTCCGGCGGACGGACGGAGCTCTTAGACTAAGCGTCCATCTTGGAGCCCGGTCGCCACGCCCCCCCCAAAATGACATTTCTAAGAGCCCTTGCACACTGGGGCGGTTTGCAGGCGCTATTGCGCTAATAATAGTGCCTGCAAACCGCCCCGAAAGTGCCGCTGCTTTCATTCCAGTGTGAAAGCCCCAAGGGCTTGCACACTGGAGCGATGCGCTGGCAGGGCGGTAAAAAAAGTCCTGCCAGCAGCATCTTTGGAGCGGTGAAGGAGCGGTGTGTATACCGCTCCTTTACCGCTCCTGCCCATTGAAATCAATGGGACGGCGCGGCTATACCGCCGGCAATGCGCCTCAGCAGAGGCGCTTTGCGGTGGTATTTAACCCCTTCTCGGCCGCTAGCAGGGGGTAAAACCGCCCCGCTAGCGGCCGCATACCGACGGTAAAACGTCGCTAATAAAAGCGGCGTTTTACCGCCGACGCCGCCCCCCGCCCCAGTGTGCAAGGGCTCTAAAGGAATAAAAGTCACTTAAAACTGCTTGCGGCTTTAATGTCATGTCTGGTCCCGACAATATGGATGAAAATAATTGAGAAACCCCCCCAGCCCATTACCAGCCCCTTTTGGGTCTTGTATGGATATTAAGGGGAACCCCACACCCAAATAAAAAAAAGGAGAGGCGTGGGGCCCCCAGGCCCTATATACTTTGAACAGCGGTATACAGGCGGTGCAAACAAGACAGGGACTGTTGGAGAAAATGTAAATGATTGCCTCACATCTAACACAAATATTGGCACCACATCCCTTAGGTATACAATATAAAGAACATAAAGGGAACTGGGATTTTAAAGGTGCAATAGGTGACACAAGATTTATTTAAAAAAATTCACATTTTATTTAGAAAAATTGATAAAAACATGTCTATAAAAAAGAGTTTACATTCAATGTAACAATACAATCGTTGATAGTGCAACCGAAGGAATTGTTTCTCAACATGTTTCACCACATGCCGTTGCTTCTTCAGGAGAGTAATATCTACTGTATCAGGCACTAAAGAGAGTAATACAAGAATTACACAATGAACAATAACAATATATAGAACAGTCAAAAAATCAATATAAATACAAATCAAGAATAATACCACATATCTGATCTGCCAATGCAATACTCCAGCCAAAGAGTGATGTATTTACCTGTATATAGGTCTTTCAAAAAATTGAATAATAAATTGAATATAAAAACTCTAATGTTTAAACCGCTTAAATCAGGAAACAAACCCAGCCAAGGGATCATCTGATGACCACAGAGAGTAAATAAGATTGCATTTTTAACTGATGAAAGAGGACCTAAAATGAGGATGGAGAAAGAAATAAAGGAATTTTTATTGTTGTAATTTTTGATTTTTAAATGTCTTAATTCCTTGTTTTTATCTTTTATTTATTTATTTATTTTTAAAAAAAGGGTTTGTATCTGTGATAAAAGGTCTAATATCAAACCACCAGTCCAAGCTACTTTACTGCATTGGTTAGTGTCATCCCCAAAGCAGAGCCCCAGGAGGGGAAAAGACAACCAAGAGCCTAAAAAAGCAAATCAATTAAATGCAAATCAAAAAACCCTGGACCAAAAAAGGTCCCTCAATGACTAACTTAGGATTTCCTCAAAATAACATTGAATACCTGGGTCAAATGGTGTGTGAAGAAAATGACATCCTCCTCCTCCCAGGCTGGCTCTCTATTAAACCACCACCAGAGTGCTTAAATACCCTTCCCCTCTCCAAATTTGGCGCCAAAAAACAGTGTCAAAGACTAGGGGAGGGGTGGACGCTGCAGGGGCATCTACCCATAGGCAGTAACACCAGAAGTGACACTTCTAGCTGAACAAGGAAGAGAAATACATTAATCAGATCAGCATAGTCAATGGTACAAGGCATTAAATAAGTAGGAATACCACGCTCAGACTATAAATTCTAAAAACCAAAGCCGCAACAATAAACCATCTAATATCTAATGGTAGTAATCAAAAATAAAAAAGTTGCGCTAAATTAATACCATGCAAAAATGACTGGCATATAAAATCTTAAATTGATACACGTGGACACCTATGAGTGAACTAGGAATCAATAAAAAGTGAATACAGGTGACAAAAAATCAAATAAGGAAAATCAAAACATCAATAAATCATTCAAAGTGTCCATAAAGTAATGCAATAAAAGCGTGTCTTCCCTTAGATGAGAAGGGCTAGTGTATAAACATATATGTGTAATAAAGTCCACAATAGCAAAATCTTGATGATGAACTCTGTACTTCAGCGTAAACAAATGAAAGGCAACTAAGGTGTGCGACTCTGTAATGATACAAGGCACACCGGAAGTGACACTAGGTGGCGCACCGGAAGTGATGAAACATCACCTCTAAGGACTGTAAGCAGTGATGTAGATATCCATAGAGGCCAAAAAGGCATAAAAAATATATATAAATCCATTAATAGAAAAAGAAAGAAGTGTAACCGGATCAGAAGGAAAAATAACTGCAGCCATTTATATGGACAAGGTCCAAATAAGGGTTGAGGGAAGACGCAATTGGCGCCAACCAGTGGAAACAAAATTACCACTAGGATTGGCGCCCTGGGCGTCCGTATGGTTACCTAATCCTGGTAGGTGCTTCTTTAGTATAAAACATTATTATAAATCTAAGACTCTTGGTGAGAAAAAATAAAAAATAAAGTTTCTCCCTTTCTTCTGTTTCTCTTTATATATTCAAAATATATTAATAGATGAAATATGTATAATTAATAGGTAATCAATAATCCCAATGACCAGAAATAAAGTAAAAGCAGTTCAGATGAGGGTGTACATAGGAGCCTAACAAAGGGTCCCAACACGTAACAAATAACAGTGGAAACCAAAAGTAACCACTCAAAGGAGGGGGTCACCCGTTACGTTACGGGTAACCCCGCCCCCCTCTGATGTCACAGGGAATGCCACAGGGAAGTCCCCGTGCGTCAGAGGGGGGCGGGGTCACTCCATTATATGAGAACCGTCAGAAGAGGAGAAGCGTCACACAGCGGGAGCCTTCCATCCAATCGTGGATGCATAGCAGCCCGAGAAGAAGATGAAGAAAAGAAGATGAAGACAAGGAGGCGCCGCAGAGGAAGATGCTGGACGAGAACACCAGAAGAACCATAACAACCAGAAGAACCAGAAGAGGAAGAAGATGGAGGAAGAAACCAAAGCATTAAGGAGGAAAGAAGTTAGAAGAAAGAAGATAGAAGAAATAAAGGAATTGTCAAAAACTGTCTCTTGTCATTTTTTTAATTTTTGACAGTTTTTTTGTGAAATGGTAGGGGTACTTTTGTACCCCCTTACCATTTCACACAGGGGGGAGGGCAGGGATCTGGGGGTCCCCTTGTTAAAGGGGGCTTCCAGATTCCAATAAGCCCCCCCGCCCGCAGACCCCCACAACCACCGTCCAGGGTTATGGGGATGAGGCCCTTGTTCTCATCAACATGGGGACAAGGTGCTTTAGGGGGGACCCCAAAGCACCCTCCCAATGTTGAGGGCATGTGGCCTGGTATGGTCCTTGAGGGGGGGCGCTCTCCTGAACCATACAACTACAACATGAGTTGTAGAGCAAGTGATGAATGATTTAATAGGAAAATCACGGGGTGTACTATTAGAGTGGAACTGACAAACCTTCCTTTCAGCGATGGCATTGATGGAACAAACTTCACAATTCCTACACTTATAGTAGCCTATTAAATGTTGAAAGAACATAGGTTTATTGATAGGAGGGTCACATACAGTAGACACCACACGTGATTTAATTGAAGGGGAGCCTCTGAAAATCAACTGAGGTCTGTCAGGAAGGAGTGGTCCCAAAAGGGGATCATTCTTAATGATATGCCAGTGTTTATATAATATTTTTTAATGGAGAAATGCTGGCAAGAGTATCCAGTTATAAAGGGACAGACCACCTTTCTATCAATGTTATTACTAGGTCTATCTGCCAGGAGTAGATCTCTATCCAATAGTTTAACTTGGTCTAATTTCTCCTCCAAAAATTGGGCCTCGTAGCCTTTTTCCAAAAATCTTTCAGTTAAGACCTTGGATTGGGCCACGAAGTCCGCAGTAGTGGAGCAGTTCCGCTTTAACCTGATGTATTGACTCTTAGGGACAGAGTCTAGCCACGCTTTATGGTGACAACTGTCTCGAGGAATAAATGAGTTGCGGTCTGTGACCTTGAAATAAGTAGAGGTAAGTAAAGTATTCCCTTCGCTATGAATTTCCAGGTCAAGAAAATTAATCCTTTGTTTACTGGCCTCGTACTTTAGTATGATGCCCCTCTCATTCTTATTTAGGCCCTCCATAAATGTACAAAGTGAATCATGAGTGCCACTCCATAGGAGGAGGATGTCATCTATATACCTTGCCCACAAGACCAGTTCAGGTCTTTGTTGGGCATAGATGACGTCCTCCTCCCACTTCCCCATAAAAAGGTTTGCCAAATTGCGGACAAATTTAGCCCCATAGCGACACCTTTAGTCTGGAGGAAAAATTTATTGTTATGCCAAAAGAAATTGTGTGTTGTAGCATATTCTAATGCCGCGTACACACGGTCGGACTTTTCGTCTACAAAAGTCCGACGGACGCCGACGGACTAAAGCTGGCTGACAATCCGATCGTGTGTGGGCTTCCCCGGACTTTCAGCAGACTTTTTCAGCCTCAAATCCGACGGACTTTAGATTTGAAACATGCTTCAAATCTTTACGTCGTAACTACGACGGACCCCGAAATCCGCTCGTCTGTGTGCTAGTCCGACGGACAAAAACCCACGCTAGGGCAGCTATTGGCTACTGGCTATCAACTTCCTTATTTTAGTCCGGTGTACGTCATCACGTATGAATCCGTCGGACTTTTGTGTGGTCGTGTGTAGGCAAGTCCGTTCGTTAGAAATTCTGCCGCAAGTCCGCCGAAAGTCCACCAGAAGTCTGTCGGACAGGCTGTCAGACTTTTGTAGACGAAAAGTCAGACCGTGTGTACGCGGCATAAGAGTTCCATAATGAAACGTTTCTGTTTTCTTGGTATTGAAGAATCCTTGTCCAAAAAGTATTTACCAGGTTTAATGCCCCAATTGTGAGGGATAATGGTATACAGGGACGTGACATCGGCCGTAACAAGCCAATGCCCGTCTCTGTATCCGCTCTTCTTGAGTAAATTAATAGTATGTCTAGTGTCCTTAATGTAAGCTGGTAAAAGTTGTACCAGTGGTTGGAGGAAACTGTCAATGTACTTACCTGCCCTAGATGTGATGGAATCTATTCCACTTATGATGGGGCGACCCGGGGGACACACCGGGTCCTTGTGGATCTTGGGCAGGTAGTACATGACGGGAATCCTTGAGGCCACTGGGATCAAAAAGGATTTCTCCTTCTTGTTGATGATACCCAGCTCATAGCCTCTATCTACAATCTTTTCCAATTCTTTTTTAAATTTAACTCTGGGATCCGTTTTTAGGGGTTGATAAGTGTCTCTGTCACTCACCAAATTATCAAGCTCCTGGAGATAATCGGCCTTGTCCAAGACCACTATTCCACCCCCTTTATCAGCTGGCCTAATTATAAGATCTTTCCGTTTACATAATGAGTCCAGATCTAGCTGTAATTCCCTCGACATTTTGACATTTTGGGTTTTCAAACGGTCCAGATCCCTCAGGAGAACGTCCCTAAACACTCTCAGGGAAGCGGATAGGCCCCCCGGAGGGTTGAACAGGGACGCATTTGCTAAGCCTGAATATCTAATGGTGTTGGAACTGGAGTTTTGGGAGCTAATGGGATTGGACAACATATACCTTTTAATATTTAATTTTCTGGTGTATTTGTGAATGTCCATATATGTTTGAAATTTATTGAGAGATTTGGGGGGTACAAATTTGAGACCCTTATCTAAAATTAATGTCTCAGCCTGCGTCAAGGAAGTTTTACTTAAGTTAAAAATCCCTCTACCACTCACTCCCGTTTTCTTTTTGCTCTTTGATCTCCTCCCCCCTCTGATTCCCCCCCTTTTTCCATGGGTCTCTGGGGGTTTTGGTTGGCCCTGGGAAAACCCCAATGTTGAGGTTGAGAGAATTCACCCTGTCTCTGTTGATAGGGAGGCTGCCAGCCATTCCGGTCCCTTGTTTGTAAGGATGAAGGCTGATACACGAATGGCTTATCATTCTGTATTCCTCTTCTAGGGATACGGGGCTCAGAGGGATAATCCCTTCTTTGTTTGTATTTATCGTAATTATCATATTGGTACTCACTGTCCCTCAGATTGTAAAAGCGATTTTGGGTGGGGACAGAATATCTGGAAGGATGATCCTCCTCATAGGTTCTCCTAGGGGAATTGTAAGTATAAGGTTGATCCCCATAGTATCTATCATTAAATCCTTGTTGGTAATACTCATTATTATATTGATTATATTCCTTAGACTTATGATTCTTAACTCTCCTTTTCGGGGATTTGGGGTTTCCCCCCTCCTTGTGTGATTGAGGGCGTGGTTTAGACTGGGACTGTTTGTTCTGCCTCACTGGTGATCGATAGGAGACTCGTCTGGAAGTGGTTGGTTGTTGTTTGTGTGTTGGGAGGGATCTATACTGATATTCATCCATTCCCTCAGATATCTCTTCCCCTCCCGGATCTAACGTGTGTGAGGCAAGTACCGGTCCAGCTGGCTCAGCCACATTAGCTAAAATTTTACTTTGCCATTCAAAAACGCATCCCCTTTTTTCATTATGATCTGACTTGCATACAGATTATGAACGACCTGAAACAGGCCTTTGTTTCTGGACTTCTCTTGAAAAGACCTAATCCCGGGGATCCATTTTTTATTGAACCGGATGCTTCTTCAATGGGGGTGGGAGCTGTGCTTCTTCAATCCTTTCAGAAGTGGTGTTAACCATGTGCGTTCTTCTCCAAAAAAAATTCTCAGGCAGAGAGAAATTATGCTATCGGTGATCGGGAACTTCCTGCAATTAAATTGGCGTTAGAGGAGTGGTGTCATCTCTTGGAGGGTTCCCCTCACTCCATAATGATTTTTACTGATCACAAGAATCTACAGTACCTATAGAATGCTAAAACGTCTGAATCCCAGACAGGCCAGGCGGAGTCTTTTCTTTTCCCGTTTTAATTTCACGATTACGTACAAACCTGGACCCTGCAACAGTCGAGCTGAAGCCCTCTCTATGTCATTTGACACTTTGGACAAGTAGTCTACCCCTGAACCTGAGCCAATTGTCCTGACCTCATGCATTGTTGCCCATTCTACCACCCTGGAGTAAAAAATTCCTCCTGGCAAGACCTTCGGCCCCAACTGAGCTAAGAGCTAAGATCCTTCGTTTGGGACATGATTCCAAGGTGGCAGGTCATGCTGGGTTCCTCCGATCCTTCCTGCTCATCAGTCGTCACTACTGGTGGCCTAATCTCTGCTCCAATGTCAAAGACTACGTTAAGGCTTGTCATGTCTGTGCTCAGTTTAAATCCTCCACACAAGCTCCTGCTGGTCTTCTCATGCCCTTGCCCATTCCTAAGGAGCCCTGGTCTCATTGCCATGGATTTTATCACCAATCTCCCACTGTCAGAGAATAATACAGTCATTTGGGTGGTACTCGATCGGTTCTCATTTTCATTTTTTTCCTCTTCCTGGTCTTCCTTCTGCTCCTGCCTTGGTTCCCATTTTTGTTCGAGAAATTTTCCGCCTTCATAGTTACTTAGTTACTAAGGTTGAATAAAGACACCAGTCCATCCAGTTCAACCTGAGAGAGTGTGCGTGTCTACAATTATCCCTATCCCTGTACATTGCATCTCATTAAGATGCTCATCTATTATATTATTATTTATTTAAGTTACCCATATAGCATCGTCAATTTACACATACATCGCACACTCACATCAGTCCCTACCCTCAAGGAGCCCACAATCCAAGGTCCCCAACTCACATTCATATACTAGGGCCAATTTCAGACAGAAGCCAATTAACCTACCAGCATGTCTTTCGATTGTGGGAGGAAACCCACGCAGGCACAGGGAGAACATGCAAACTCCAGGCAGGTAGTGATTCGTAGGTAGGGATTCAAACCAGCGACCCTTTTTATTGCTAGGTGAGATTGCTACACACTACACCACTGTGCCGCCCACTGTGTTCATGGGGTTCCTTCTCATATTGTTTCCGACAGGGGCGTTCAATTTACGTCTCATTTTTGGAGAGCCTTTTGCAAATCCCTCAGTATTGTCTTGGATTTTTCCTCTTCTTACAACCCTCAATCCAATGGGCAGAGGGTTAATCAGGAGTTAGAGGTCTTTCTTCGCACCTTAGTCTCTGCTCATCATGATGATTGGTCCTCTCTACTCCCATGGGCAGAATTCTCTCACAACAATCATGTAAATACCAGTTATCAGAAAACACCCTTTTTCACGGTTTATGGAAAACACCCTCAACTCCCTCTTCCCATGACCTGTTTTCCAGATATGGCTATGGCTCAGGAGTCTTTCAATTCCATTTGGGGTGACGTTTATGATTCCTTCCAGACAGCTGCTGACAAATTCAAAGGCTTTGCCGACCGCGTAAACCGCCTTCTCTTCAGCCAGGGGACAAAGTTCTGGCTCTCCACCAGGAACAACAAGCTCCTTCTCTGAAGTTCCTTCTCTGAAGTTTGCCCCAAGATTCATTGGTCTGTACACTATAACCTCTAAACTGAATCCAGTTTGTTTCAAACTCCAGATTCCTAAAAGCCTCAAAATCTCTAACTCCTTCCATGTTGCAAACAAATAGGATAGATAGACCGCTCTCTGGGTGAGGGTGCAGCTGATGAACCAGCACATGGACGGCACAAGAATAGGAGCTAGTGAGAAAGAAGGCTGCCTGCTTGCAGATAGAAGTTGATCTGTAAACGAAATGAGTAGAAGAAAGTAGCGCCTTCTAAGCGTAGTATGTTAAAAGTTTAATAAAGTCAATATAAAAAATGGCGAATACACTCACAAACAGATGAGAGAAACTGGCATATATAATAGGTGTCATCAGCACTGCCCAGAGGATGCAGAGCTGTGAATCAGGAAACCGTCCTCGGTGGTGAGCGCAGTGGTGGAGCCTTCAGTATCCGGGGAAACGGATCCGTGAACACCGGAAAGCTTGCTGCGATGTTGTCACTTCCGGATTTCCCACGGGAGGGTGAGCGCGTTCGAAGCATGCGTGCTTCTTCCTCAGGCTCTGGTGGGGCCATCTTTGAAATGGTATATATTATGCTCCCAGTCACATGATAGGCCAGAGATGACACACACTGAGCACTAATAGAAACCAGGCTGTTACATTGACACAATAAAAAATGGTATCAATGGCTATTATCAATGTTGAAGTGAAGGAATGGGACTATGATGGAAAATTGTTAGGTGACACATGGTAAAAAGCAAAAGACTTGATGAATAAAATCTAAAATATGAGAGATAATAATGGGAAAGGCGGAATGCTTGAAGTGGTAAGGTAAGAGGAACTAAAATATTATGATTCCATCGATAGATCGATTAATAATGGAAATTATATATGGAAAAGGAAAAAATAAATTCAAAGTATGACTATAGGAGAGTAGCCAATCATTGAAGATGGATGATGTATGAAAGAGGCAATAAAGAGATGAAAGTGTGGATGAAATAAAATGAAAATGAAAATAAAGATGAACATAAATGAAATGAAGATGAAAAAATATAAAAAAAGATTGAAAGATAAAAATAAAGATAAAAATAATAATGAAGATAAAGATGATAAAGTTATGTGGCAAAGATGAGAAACTGGGTGAATGAAACTAGAGATAGAGTTGTCACATGGGATAATGTGAACACTAACGCATGTGTACGCATGTATGTGTAATGGTACATAGATATATGTAGAAGTGCAAATGCACAAGCACCTAAATAGCAAGGAGTATGAGATGGTACATCAAAATAAAATAAAATGAAATAAATCGCTGTTTGATCAATCGAAAACAGTCCTAAAAACCTAAGTGAGGTTGATAGAAGCATAGAAAGATAATTATGTATATATATATATATATATATATATATATATATATATATATATATATATATATATATATACATAATTATCTGTATGTATCCATTATCAACACCAGACGGAGAACCTGTGACAATGAACAATACATACATATGATGATGAATAGGCCACTAAGTGGTTAAATGCATGTAGGCAATGAGGGCAGTGGTTGTATTTATAATAAGACATTAATTTCTATGCTTTCATTTAGACCCCCATGCGAAAGGCTATCCAAGGTAAAAATCCAATAATTTTCCCTTTCACATAACCTCTTGTAGCGTTCGGCTGAGGGAAGCTGCTTGGGAATGGCCTCTATGACCCAGACACGCAGTCCTCCGGAGGACTGTTGGTGGAATAAAATCCAATAATTTTCCCTTTCACATAACCTCTTGTAGCGTTCGGCTGAGGGAAGCTGCTTGGGAATGGACTCTATGACCCAGACACGCAGTCCTCCGGAGGACTGTTGGTGGAATAAAATCCAATAATTTTCCCTTTCACATAACCTCTTGTAGTGTTCGGCTGAGGGAAGCTGCTTGGGAATGGCCTCTATGACCCAGACACGCAGTCCTCTGGAGGACTGTTGGTGGAATTCCTTGAAGTGCCTTGCGACACTATATTTGTCCAGCCCTTTTTCAACAAAATTTTGGTGTTCACCGAACCTTTGACATGTCCTTGCGGTCTACTTTATGTAGGCCACACCATCCGGACCCTTCGCAAAACAATAGACGACATACTCTGAGGAACAGGTAAAAAAATTGGGTATAATGTATGATTTACCTTTGCATATATATTCTTTTTATCTGTGTGTGACATGGTTGTATGTGAGACACAAGGGTTTTTTGCAACAATACATTCCCTTAAGGTTAAAGAAAGTAAGGGATGCACTCGCAGTAGGTCTCAAACTTTGTGTTTTTATTCTACTGGGCGCTATTTTAGCCTTGATGTTTTTGGCTCTTCTGTAGGTGACTTTTGGTTGATCCGTGAGTATGGTTTTGAGATGGGGATCCTCACTAAGAATCGGCCAATGTTTGACCAGGATCCTTTCCATTTTTCTAAACTGTCTGTGAAACTGCGTGACAAAACGGATTGATTGAGAATTGTCATGCATGGTCTTGGTAGTGTCACTCCTAACTTCAGTGTGAAGATAATGTTGGAAAGCTCCCTCGACAATCTCATCTGGGTAGCCCTTATCCCTAAACTTCATTTTCAAGGTCTCACCATGGGTGATGTAGTCCTGCACTCAGGTGCAATAGTGCTTGCGTCTACAAAATTGGCTCTTTGGGATGTTATTAACCCAACGTGGATGATGGCAACTCCCATAATGTAAAAAGAAGTTGCCGGCCGTGGGTTTCATGTAATTTTGTGCACAAATTACTGTGTCCTCATGGAAGAGTTCAAGATCAAAGAAAGCAAGCTTGAGATTGTCAGTGACTGCGGTAAAGGATAGGCCCAAGCCTTTAGTCCTCAATAAGTTTTCTCGTCCTCTCCGTACCACGGCCCCGGTATCTGAGGATAATCAGGAGTACAAGGTTAATCAAATATTGGATTCTTGGCTCTGTAGAGGCATTCTTAAGTACCTTGTGCGTTGGAAAGGGTTTGGTTCTGAGGAGAGGTCTTGGATCACTGCATCTGAGGTCTTTGCACCTCATCTGTTGTGGGGGTTTCATCTGAAGTTTCCCTCCAAACCTGGGCCCAGGCGGGGGAGGCCTCGTAAGAGGGGGAGTACTGTCATGAATATGCAGTAATGTTTGTCTGTCAGCTTACCCCTCCATGTGTTCAGATTTAGAGGCCAGCCACTCTCACCTGGCTGCTTAACCACTTGCTTACTGGGCACTTAAACCCCCCTCCTGCCCAGACCAATTTTCAGCTTTCAGTGCTCTCACACTTTGAATGACAATTACTCAGTCATGCAACACTGTACCCAAATGTTTTTTTTGTCCTTTTTTTCATACAAATAGAAATTTCATTTGGTGGTATTTGATCATCTCTGGGTTTTTTAATTTTTGCGCTATAAATGAAAAAAGACCGAAAATTTTGAAAAAAAATGCTTTTTTCTTCGTTTCTGTGATAAAATTTTGCAAATTAGCATTTTTTCTTCATAAATGTTGGCCACAATTTATACTGCTACATATCTTTGGTAAAAAAAAACCAAATTAGTGGATATTATGTGGTCAGTGTGAAATTTATAGTCTACAAGCTATGATGCAAATCGTAAAAAAAGGATCACATCTGATCACACCTGATGTACTGAGGCCCATCTCATTTCTTGAGACCCTAACAAGCCAGGAAAGTACAAATGCCCCCCAAATGACCCCTTTTTGGAAAGTAGACATTCCAGGGTATTTAGTAAGAGGCATAGTGAGTTATTTGAAGTTGTCATTTTTTCCCACAATTCTTTGCAAATTAAGGGGTTTTTTTTATTTTTTATATTTGTTTTCAGAAAATTGTCATTGTAATAGCTTATTTCTCTCACATGGAAAGTGTATACCACAAATGGCACCCCAAAATACATTTGGCTACTCCTCCTGAGTATTACAATACCACATGTGTGGGACTTTTTCACTAACTGGCCACATACAGAGGCCCAACATGCAGGGAGCATCATCAGGTGTTCAAGGAGCATAAATTACCCATCTAACTTGTTGACTACCTATTACATTTTTGAAGGCCCTAGAGCACCAGGACAATGGAAACGCCCACAAAATGACCCCATTTTGGAAAGCTAACACCCCAACATATAATCTGTGAGGCATAATGAGTCTTTTGAACGGTTCATTTTTTTCCAGAAGTTTTGGGAAAATGTGGAAAAAAATGAAAACACATATTTTTTTACACAAAGTTGTCCGTTTATAAGATATTTCCAACACATAGCATTTATATAGCAAAAATAACACCCCGAAATACATTCTGCTACTCCTCCTGAGTAAAACGATACCACATGTGTGAGACTTTACACAGCCTGACAACATACAGAGCCCTAACATTGAAGTAGCACCTTCAGGTGTTCTAGGAGCATAAATTACACATCTCATTTCTCACCCACCTATTACACTTTTCAAGGTCCTGGAGCACCAGGACAACGGAAACGCCCACAAAATGACCCCATTTTGGAAAGCTAACACCCCAATGTATAATCTATAGCGCATAATGAGTCTTTTGAACGGTTCATTTTTTTCCAGAAGTTTTTGGAAAATGTGGAAAAAAATGAAAACGTATTTTTTTTTACACAAAGTTGTCCGTTTATAAGATATTTCCAACACATAGCATTTACATAGCAAAAATAACACCCTGAAATGCATTCTGCTACTCCTCCTGAGTAAAACGATACCACATGTGTGAGACTTTTACACAGCCTGACCACATACAGAGGCCTAACATTGAAGTAGCACCTTTAGGTGTTCTAGGAGCATAAATTACACATCTCATTTCTCACCCACCTATTACAATTTTCAAGGTCCTGGAGCACCAGGACAATGGAAACGCCCACAAAATGACCCCATTTTGGAAAGATAACACCCCAACGTATAATCTATGAGGCATAATGAGTCTTTTGAAAGGTTCATTTTTTTCCAGAAGTTTTTGGAAAATGTGGAAAAAAATGAAAACACATATTTATTTACACAAAGTTGTCTGTTTATAAGATATTTCCAACACATAGCATTTACATAGCAAAAATAACACCCCAAAAAACATTCTGCTACTCCTCCTGAGTAAAACGATACCACATGTGTGAGACTTTTACACAGCTTGACCACATACAGAGATCCAACATGCAAGGAACACCATCAGGTGTTCCAGGGACACATAGCATGCACATACCAAGAATTACATCCCAAAATACATTATGCTGAGCAAAGAGAAACAAACAATTACCTGTGGTTTTAGTAGTACAGTTGTCCACAGGAGGATAGCACTGGTCCAGGCAGCAGGCAGGGACTCGGTCAGCAACAGAGAACACAATTTTTCAGGCAGCAGGCAGAAATACTGTCCATAGTCAGTACAGGCAGCATGCAGGGATACTGTCCATAGGTCATTGCAGTGCAGGGTCAGTGCAGGCAGAGATTGTCAGCAGTGCCAAAATATTGGTCTTGGTAGTAGGCAGGAACATGGTCCATGTGCTGTGGTCAGTGCGACAAACAGAGGCATGACGGCAGTAAGTCCTACAGGCAGCAGGCAGAAGTAGGGCCTCGTTCAGGACAGAATGGGGACAGGGGTAGAGGCTTCTCCAACCCAAATCTCTTTGAAGCCTCCGAGTTTCCAGACCCTAATCTAGGAATGAGAAAACAAAGAAAATTGTTTTCTTCATCCAGAAAAACTATTCTGGAGCCCCTCACATATGTGAGACCCCTGTGTTGAATCCCACTAGTCCAGTTGCAGGGTACAAGATCAGTCCAAGAGGCAGGCAAGAGGCATGGTCAAACAGTCCAAGGTCAGTTCCAGATCAGGCAGAGGTATGTACAGAATCGTTAGGAAGAAGCATGGTCGAATAACAGTCCAGGGTCAGTTCCATATCAGGCAGAGGTATCTACAGAATCGTTAGGCAGAAGCATGGTCGAATAACAGTCCAGGGTCAGTTCAAGATCAGGCAGCGGTATGTACAAAATCGGCAGGCAGAAGCATGGTCGAATAACAAGCCAGGGTCAGTTACAGAGCAGGCAGTGGCATAAGGGGTGTGAAGGCAGGAACTGAAGATTACGTTTACCATACTTCACTAATAATTTAGTCAAGTATGGTAACGGCGGAAACATTCACCTATACAGAGGCCTGGTTGGGAAGGACATTGTGCACAATAATAAGATGTGTCTCTTCTGACTTCTGCTCTGGTACACACCTTACATCTTTTTTGACGTCTTTGGCCTGTTGGTTTGGGAGGGAGTTTATCTGGAAAGTGGTGTTCGGAGAGTCGACTAACAACATCTGATCGGATGTCTTCTGGTGGGCCGTTCGGGAATATAAGGGCAGTGTAAATTTCCTCCTGGTAGCCAAGGAAGGGTTTAGGGTTTTGAGTGGAGTTGCGGTAAATGATATAGGAGTTGTATATGGCCAATTGAAAAAAATAAATTGCTACTTTTTTGTACCAATGGTATGTCCTTCTTGTGGCAAGGTATGGTTCCAACATTTGATCGTTGAAGTCGACTCCCCCATAAATTAATTGTATTCATGAATGCATGTGGGTTTCTGGATGGGGCCATTCCTTCTGGGGATTTCCACATAGGTGTTATTGTGGATGGAAGACAACATATACACATCCCTTCTGTCCCTCCACTTCACTGCCAGAATCTCTTTGTTACGCAGACTTGCTGTTTCTCCTTTTCTCAACTTCTTATTAACAAGACTTTGAGGAAAGCCCTTCCGATTTTTTTTTTACGGTGCCACATGCTGGCGTCTTCTTCCGATGAAGGTTGTGGAACAGGGGCAGAGAAGTGTAGAAGTTGTCTACATACAGGTGGTATCCTTTGTCGAGTAGGGGGTATATGAGGTCCCAAACAACTTTCCCGCTGGTTCCCAAGTAGTCCGGGCAATTAGGGGGCTGCAGCTGGGTGTCCGTCCCTTCGTACACTATAAAGGAATATGTGTACCCTGTGGCTCGGTCACATCGTTTTTACACCTTCACCCCATAGCGGGCCCTTTTGCTGGGGATAAATTGCTTAATTTTAAGCCTGCCGCTAAATTTCACAAGGGACTCATCCACACATATGTGTTGGCCGGGGTGAACAGCTGGGGGAATACTTCAGAAAAATAATTTAATATTGGCCGAATTTTGTAAAGCCTGTCATAATTTGGATCAGTTTGGGGAGGGCACTGAGTATTGTCGCTGAAATGTAGGAACCTCATTATCATCAGATACCTGGTTCTGGGCATTACCGCGGAGAAGAGCGGCATGTGGTGGAGGGGGTGGGTTGACCAATAGGAACGGAATTCGTTTTTTTTGGTGAGCCCCATATTAAATGTGAGGCCCAAAAAAACCTTGAACTCCTCCACTGTCAGGTCTCTCCACTCATAGGGACAGGCATAATATGATGTGGGATTTTGCAAAATAAATTGCTGTGCATACAGGTTGCACTGGGTAACAATTGACGCCAACATCTCCTCCGTAAAAATTAAATTAAAAAAATGAATTGGGGTAAAGTTTTCTGTATCCACCTGGACTCCTGGCTGGGCAGTGAAAGGGGGAACGCTAGCTTCTCCTGAATTAGTAGAAAGCCACAAGGGGTTCTGGAGGGCATAGGGAAGGCTGGCATGGGACCTAACCCTTTGGGGCTGAGGTGACACCCCACTGGTACTTGGCCTTTCTTGCCAAGATACTGCAGTGCTGGTGGATGCCACTGCGGTGCTAGTGGATGCCACTGCGGTGCTGGTGGATGCCACTGCGGTGCTGGTGGATGCCACTGCCTCCTCACTAGAACGCCTTTGTTTGGCGGGTCGAGTTTTTTCCTCCTCTGAGTCTGTTAGTGTTTCACTACTGAGGACTGGCTCGTAATTTACGTCAGAATCCGAATTGGAAAGGGAATCCGAAAAAGAGAGCTCCCTGTTGCTCTCGTCAGCCGTGGAAAGAATGTGGTATGCCTCCTCGGCGGAAAAGCTTTTTTTGGACATGGCTGCTGGTGGTTATGAGATTGCACAGGTGTGTGCTAAGCCTGCACTGATGAGGTGGCACTGATTGATGGCACAGATGTGCACTAATGAGGCAGCACAGATGGGCACTGATCGCACAGATGGGCACTGATGAGGCGGCACAAATGGGCACTGATGAGTCGGCACAGATGGGCACTGATGAGATGGCACTGATGGGCACTGATTGCACAGATGTGCACTAAGGTGGCACAAATGGGCACTGATTGGTACAAATGGGCACTGATGAGGTGGCACAGATGGGCACTGATGAGATGGCACTGATGGGCACTGATGGGCACTGATGAGTTGGCACAGATGCACACTGATTGCACAGATGCGCACTGATGGGCACAGACGGGCACTGATGGGCACAGATGGGCACAGACGGGCACTAATGAGCACAGATGGGCAAAGACAGGCACAGACAGGCACAAGTGGGCACTGATGAGCACAGGTGGGCACAGATGGCACTAGATGGATGTCACTGTGGGCACTGTTGGGCACTTTTTGGGCACACTTTCACTTTACTGTCAAAAATAACTCGCAGAAGCTCTCTCTCTCTCCTCACACGCTGTCTCTGTGTGAGGAGAGAGAGCTGGCAATGAGAGATGATCTCAATTGTTTACATTTAAGATCATCTCTCATTGGAGGTGGCGATCGCGCTGTAAACGGCTGCTGTGATTGGCCGTTTACAGCGATGTGTGATTGGCTATGTCCAAGGGACACGGCCAACACAGATTTTCCCCGAGGCACGCTCATGAGAGCGCGCTGGGAAGGAGGAAAAGGGATGACATTAATAGACGTAGTTCCGGAATTTCAGATCCGCGCTGTTGCCGTCATTTGGCAATGGCCCAGATCTGAAGTGGTTAAGTAATCTCTCCTCAAAGCATGACTCCACCCCAGCCCCTATCAGGGAACTCTATATTAACCTGTGCAATGCAAGCCAGCCTTGCTGAACAATATTGTGTTTTTGGCTTCTATGTGCTACTTGCTCTGTGTGCTAG
This sequence comes from Lithobates septentrionalis, assembly GCA_037952835.1. NCBI lineage: Eukaryota > Metazoa > Chordata > Amphibia > Anura > Ranidae > Lithobates > Lithobates septentrionalis. The sequence goes on along the minus strand of JBBDGP010000271.1, from coordinate 8,708,220 downwards.
GTCTGATTCCAGTTACCGATCTTGGCTTGTTCTTGACTATCCTTACCTGCTTGTTGCCCCGACTTTTGGCTATCTCCTGACTATCCTTTGTTGTTGCAGTCTGCTGCTTCCTCTCTACCGCCCTGTAGTCTACCGTGAGCATGAGCTGGGAGGCCCTAGGGGTCGCAACCTGGAGCCAGACTGCAGCTAAATCCATCCTCATCACTAGGGGCCTCTGGTGAACACCCGTTGGCTCTTAGATTCCGTGCCCTGGGAAATCTCATGCTCTAGCTCGCAGTGTCATCCGTGTTGATACTACAGAGTACCTGCTCTCCTGTATCACCTAGAGCTCCATCCACAGCAGTCAGCCGTAGGGTCCACTACCTTGCAGTCAGAGGCGGCTCTCTAATTAGGCAAATTAGGCGGCAGCCTAAGGCCCCACGCTCCCAGGGGCCTCGCGGCCGCCGTCTAGTTTGCCTAAGTTGTGTGTGGAAATGGGAGGGAATATCCCCGGTCGGTTTCCCCGAACCGTCTTTAACACGGGGGAACGCGGTGTCCGCAAATACTTTTCCCAGCCGAGGGTGGGTGTGCGGACTGACCACTTGAGAACTGCTCGATGTACCGGGTCAGTGGGTGGCTGTATGTATTTCCCTCCCCCGGCTCCTCCCCTTCTGCTGCGCTCATCGAATCTCCTGCATGCAGCGGCTGAGCAGCTCCCTGCTCTACTCTCCAGAATGGATCGGCCTGCAATGGAGGACTTGCCAGAGCTGCCGTGTCATCGAGGAGCCAGTCTGTCACAGCCTTAAGGTACTACCCGACACTGACAGGCTGACAGCATCCAGTGATGTCACCTCCTGACTGACCTCACAGCCCTGAGTGACGTGATGTATGCCATCTGGCATATGATGCCACCCACTGACCCCCTGCTATAATTATAATCCTCCTCATTATCCCCCTGTTCCTGGCATCCCACTTCCCTATCTCCTGTCATCATACTTCCTATCATCCCCCCTGTCATAATTTCTATCCTCACCATAATCCCCCTGTGCCTGGCATCCTACTACCCCACCCCCCATCATCCTCATCCCCCCTGTACCTCACTGCCATCTTCTTACCACCCCACCCCCGTCACCTGCATCCTCCCTGCACCCCACTGCCAGCTTCCTACCACCCCACCCCCATCATCTTCATCCTCCCTGCACCTCACTGCCAGCTTCCTACCACCTCACCCCCGTCACCTGCATCCTCCCTGCACCTCACTGCCAGCTGCCTACCACCTCATCCCCGTCATCTTCATCCTCCCTGCACCCCACTGCCAGCTTCCTACCACTTCACCCCCATCATCTTAATCCTCCCTGCACCTCACTGCCAGCTTCCTACCACCTCACCCCCATCATCTTCATCCTCCCTGCACCTCACTGCCAGCTTCCTACCACCCCACTCCCATCATCTTCATCCTCCCTGCACCCCACTGCCAGCTTCCTACCACTTCACCCCCATCATCTTAATCCTCCCTGCACCTCACTGCCAGCTTCCTACCACCTCACCCCCGTCATCTTCATCCTCCCTGCACCTCACTGCCAGCTTCCTACCACCTCATCTTCATCCTCCCTGCACCCCACTGCCATCTTCTTACCACCCCACCCCCATCATCTTCATCCCCCCTGCACCTCACTGCCAGCTTCCTACCACCTCATCTTCATCCTCCCTGCACCCCACTGCCAGCTTCTTACCACCCCACCCCCATCATCTTTATCCTCCCGGCACCTCACTGCCAGCTTCCTACCACCTCACCCCCATCATCTTCATCCTCCCTGCACCTCACTGCCAGCTTCCTACCACCTCACCCCCGTCATCTTCATCCTCCCTGCACCTCACTGCCAGCTTCCTACCACCCCACTCCCATTATCTTCATCCTCCCTGCACCCCACTGCCAGCTTCCTACCACTTCACCCCCATCATCTTCATCCTCCCTGCACCTCACTGCCAGCTTCCTACCACCTCATCTTCATCCTCCCTGCACCCCACTGCCAGCTTCTTACCACCCACCCCCATCATCTAAATCCTCCCTGCACCTCACTGCCAGCTTCCTACCACCTCACCCCCGTCACCTGCATCCTCCCTGCACCTCACTGCCAGCTTCCTACCACCTCATCCCTGTCATCTTCATCCTCCCTGCACCCCACTGCCAGCTTCCTACCACCTCACCCCCATCATCTTCATCCTCCCTGCACCCCACTGCCAGCTTCCTACCACCTCACCCCCGTCATCTTCATACTCCCTGCACCTCACTGCCAGCTTCCTACCACCTCACCCCCATCATCTTCATACTCCCTGCACCTCACTGCCAGCTTCCTACCACCTCATCTTCATCCTCCCTGCACCCCACTGCCAGCTTCTTACCACCCCACCCCCATCATCTTCATCCCCCCTGCACCTCACTGCCAGCTTCCTACCACCCCACCCCCATCATCTTCATCCTCCCTGCACCTCACTGCCAGCTTCTTACCACCTCACCCCCGTCATCTGCATCCCCCCTGCACCTCACTGCTAGCTTCCTACCACCCCACCCCCATCATCCTCACCCCCCCTGCACCCCACTGCCAGCTTTCTACCACCCCACCCCCTCATCCCCCCTGCACCCCACTGCCAGCTTCCTACCAGCTTACCCCCATCATCTTCATCCCCCCTGCACCCCACTGCCAGCTTCCTACCACCCCACCCCCGTCATCTTTATCACCCCTGCACCTCACTGCCAGCTTCCTACCACCCCACTCCCGCCATCTTCATCCCCCCTGTACCCCTCTGACAGTTTCCTACCCCCCACCCCTCTGTCATCTTTATCCCCCTGTACCCTACTCCTGACATCCTACCACCTCATCCATTGTGATCAGCATCCCCATCATTCCTCTTTATTTCACCTCTGGCATCCTACCACCCCACCCCGTGTCATCATCATCTTAATCCCTCCTGGTACTCCACTGCCAGCTTCCTACCACCCCACCCCCTGTCATCATCACCCCCCCATACCCCACCTCTGACATCCTACCACCCTGCCTCGTGTCATCAAAATCCCCATCATCCCCATGTACCCCATCTCTAGCATCCACCACCCTACCCCCATTATCATCATCATTATCTTCCCCCCTTTACCCCACTGTCAGCCTCCTAGCAACCTACATCCTGGCATCATCTTCTCTATCCTTATTATAATCTTAGCCTGGTGTCCTACCACCCCACCCCCTGTAATCTTTATCCCCCCTGTACCCCACTGCCAGCTTCCTACCACCCCACCCCTGTCATCATCATCCCACCTGTATCCCATTGCCAGTTTCCTACCACCCCACCCCCTGTAATTTTCATCTCCCTTTACCCTACTGCCAGCTCCCTACCACCATCATCGTCCCCATACCCCACCTCTGATATCCTACCACCCTGCCTCCTGTCATCAACATCCTCATCATCCCCCTGTACCCTACCTCTAGCATCCAACCATCCTACCCCCATCATCATCCCCCCTGTACCCCACCTCTAGCATCCAACCAGCCTACCCCCATCACCCCCCTTGTACCCCACTGCCAGCTTCATACCCATACACTGTCATCATTATGCCCTTATGCTGACCTCCTACCACCCCACCAATTTTCATCAACATCCCCTTCATCCCTCTCTTCCCCCCCTCTTGCATCCTACCACCCTACCCCTATCATTATCATCCCCATCATCCCCCTGTACCCCAACTCTGGCATCCTATCACCCTACCCCTTATCAGTATAGGGAAGATATGATCTCAGCCTCTCACCCCAATGCTGCCACCATCATCGAAAACTGCATCCTGTCATTCTGCCACCCAGCGAGAGGCAATGATGTGCTGTAACCTCTGGCAAACAATCAGTGAGTGATAATGATGAGCAGTAATCATTAGCAACCAATCAGTGAGCAGTAATAATGTGCAGTAACCTCTAGCAACCATTCAGTGAGTAATAATGATAAGCAGTAACCTACAGCAACCAATCAGTGAGCAGTAATAATGTGCAGTTACCTCTGGCAAACAATCAGTGAGTGATAATGATGAGCAGTAACCTACAGCAACCAATCAGTGAGCAGTAATAATGTGCAGTTACCTCTAGCAAACAATCAGTGAGTGATAATGATGAGCAGTAACCTATAGCAACCAATCAGTGAGCAGTAATAATGTGCAGTAACCTCTATCAACCAATCAATGTGCGGTAATGATGTGCAATAACCTCTAGCAACCAATGGGTGGGCAGTAATGATGTGCAGTACCTCTAGCACCAATCATTGAGTGGTAATATTGTGCAGTAACCTCTAGCAACCAATCAGTGAGCAGTAATGATGTGCACTAACCTCTAACAACCAATCAGTGAGCTTGGAGCAACCAGTGAGTGTGAACCAGACTTTTATGTGTACATTATTAAAGTGTTTTTTTTTTAGAAACGTCTATGTGCATGTTTGTTTTTTGGGATATTGGGGTGGAGAGCAAAATTGCTAGGAATCTATCGCTTGAATTATTTTTCCCATTATGGGAGTTAGTAGGGCCTCATGTCTAAGATTTGCCTAAGGCCTCACAAAGCCTAGAGCCGCCTCTGCTTGCAGTGCACTCCAGACCCCAATGGGGTGCATCTGTCACCTGGACCTGTGACCTGACAACCATCTTTGAAAAAAAATACAAGTTGGCTTTTATGTTTTCCATCAATATGTGAAACCACCTTGAACCGCCTTGTTGCACTCCAAAACATAATATATTTCTTATTTGTTGAAGTTGAAGCTGCTTCTTCAACTTATGAAGTTGATAAGAGAAAACAAGGTAAACATCTTAATTTCAATGGTTGTTCATTGGTTAATATTCTCTCATAGTAACCAAAAAAAAAAAGATTACATAGTTGTGTTTTAAATCTTTTATCAAAACAGAAAAACAGTTTTTAAATTAAAATGATTAAAATATTAAAATTACAGAATATTTAGCATTTGCATACATGTGCAGTAGTTGTATTACAACTGAATTCCAAGCAAACAGCCTAAAGAAGATGTTTGGGGTCATATTAAACACACTTAGTCACCTCATCATGATGCTGCAGCTGTCCCACGTCAGCTCTAATGCCGCGTACACACGAGCGGACATTACGGCGGACTTTGCCCGGCGGACTTTTCGACGTACTTTCCGACGGACTTTGTGAATGAACGGACTTGCCTACACACAATCCACCAAAGTCCGTCGAATTCGTACGTGATGACGTACGACCGGACTAAAACAAGGAAGTTCATAGCCAGTAGCCAATAGCTGCCCTAGCGTGGCTTTTTGTCCTTCGAACTAGCATACAGACGGCGGACTTTTCGACCGGACTCGATTTCAACGGATAAATTAAAACAAGTTTCAAATCTAATTCCGTCGAACTTTTGAGAAAACAAAGTCCGCTGGAGCCCACACACATCGAATTGTCCGACGAAATCCAGTCCGCCGGGCAAAGTCCGCCGTAATGTCCGCTCGTGTGTACGCGGCATTAGGCCGAGAGCTGAGCAATCACATGACTACTGACCCATTTCCCAGTCTGTTCAGAGCAGAGAGCGGTGACTGGTGCAGGAGAGAGGGGGGGGGGCATCTGTCAATCAGGAAGCTGGGTGAACCCCAACAATATGGTTGGGGTCCTTCCAGAGCCTGGAGCAGTTCTGTGATGTCAGCTGAGAGTGGGCAATAGCTTGCTATTAGCTGACTCTGGGTCACAGGAGAATAAAAGTAAGTGCACTTCTGTGACCTACAGGAGAAGTATGACCAAAAAAGATTTGGTCATACTTCTCTTTTAATGTAATGTTCAAATGCATTATCTAGAGCACTTTTACATTCAAAAGGATTGATAACTATTTCTTTCCTGATCTGAGATATACAAAGCCCTACCAAACATAAGTGTCAGGTTAGTGACCTAACCTTTGTCTGCTGCAGCAATACATTCCAGTCAATTGCCTGCCCCCAGCCTGTGGTTGGACAATGAATGCACAGCAGTAGTATCTCTCAATGCACTCTGCTCTCCTCTTATTAGAATGTATTTGTCAGCTCAAATGCATTGCAGCACATCAGAATGTCTCTTAGTACTTGCCCTCCCACTCCCAGTCTGAGTGCTGCTGCACAGGGGATTATAAGAGGCTCATACCAGGTCAAAATCATGTACTTATGAGTTGCATTTAAAAATGATTTTAATGATTTTTTAAATTACCTTGTAACTGCATTAAATTATGTTTTTATGTTTGCCTGGAGTTCAGCTTTAAAGTTAGTTTTGTGTTTACTTTAATTATTGTGCATAATAAAAAGCAGGATTTTATGAAAAATAAAAACAAAAAACAATATAAAAATGCAAAGTTTTGATTTATTTTTTAAATATTTCATGTAAAATCGTTCAGTGTTCATATCTGGAAAAAAACCCACTAATTAATTAAAAATATGTATACATAGTTATTGCTATATGTTATTAAGGATCAAGTAAAAATAGAACAACCACTCTATGTGTCTCATGGACGCATAGAGCGGGGCTCGGGAGCGAGCACGCACCAGTGCCCCCATAACAAGTGATTAAGGGGAGGCACCAGGAGTGCCGGTGGGGATCCAAGAAGAAGAGAATCGGGGCTACTCTATGTAAAATCATTGCACAGAGCAGGTTAGTATAACATGTTTGTTATTTAAAAAAACAAAACAAAAAACCTTTAATATTACTTTAAAGTGGGGTTCCACCCAAAAAACAAAAATACCTAGAAAAATTCTAAAAAAAAAAACAAAAAAAATTTGGATATTTTTTTTTTTTTTTCACTTACCTCTAAATGCCTGTTGCTAGGTGGTCCCTCGTAGTCTGCCTGTTCCTTAGCCTGGGCTGGTGACATCACTTCCCCCTCGGCACAGGAAGGGCTCCGCTCTGCTCCCTCCCTCCTGTCAATCATCTGGGACCCATTACAGGTCCCAGGTGATTAAGCGGCCAATCACGGCACAGCCAAAGCCCGGCGCCCACAGTTGAAATGCCGGCGCCGATGAGCGGAGGGGGGGGACGAGCGGGGCTTCGATCCCCCGCATCGCTGGACCCAGGGACAGGTAAGTGTCCAATTAAAAGTCAGCAGCTGCAGTATTTGTAGCTGCTGACTTTTAATTTTTTTTTTTTTTTTTTACGGCCCCCCTGGGTGGAACTCCTCTTTAAATCAGAATTTTGTGAAAAACTAAAATCCTTCCTTGCAGTGGAGCATCCCTACAATGCAAAGGTTATATTCTTGTTTATGCCAGGGTACTACCAAACGCACATTTTTTTACTGATTTCCCCTCTCCTGCAGGTTCCCTCCAGGCTGTAAGACCAGTGCCCACAGCATCTTCTTCGATACGTTCCAGCGGTCACATGCCCTTTATTGGACTGGAGGATGCAGAGTATCAGGTAAGGCTGGCCATACACTATTCAATTTTCCTGTTCAACTTTCCTTTAGATTTACCAAAACCATATAATAGGAGGTCAAACCTAAACACTTTCAATTTGGATGCAATCAGGCAGGCCCTTGTACTACATAGTTGAAGGTAAATCTAAAGAAAATTGAACAGGAAAATTGTATGGTGTATGGCCAGCTTAAGTAAAGCTGTTCAGCAAGTATTTAGTCTTTGCAGTATAGTACAGCCCCAATAAAAGGAAAGGTTTTTGTTGTCCTTGGAAATAAGCTTTAGGAATGCTTCACAACACTTTCAAAGAGAGTAAGAGAAGCTTTCTCAGATTCAGATTTAGATCATTTAGATTAGTACACAATATTGATAGGGAAAGGTGGCCGGATGTATTGCAACACCTGTATGAAAGACATAAGCCCTTAACGGGTAGGGAGGTATCTTAAGGCTTCATTTTTACATATTATTGGATTGCACCTTTGCTTCATGAACACAATATAAATCCAAATGTTCTTGGACATATGAGGACATTAGGCTCACTCTTTAGATAAATTGGGAATATATACAGTCTATTAGTTGGAGATAATACACATGGCCGCAAAAAAAAAACAGTTTTTCTATTTTTGTTTATGGATCTGAAGTCCGATGTATGGTTTGTTACGGCTCCATCCACACAGCTGTGCCAAGATCAGTTAACTTACACTTCGTTCAGATCCATAAAATGGAAATAGAAAAATCTGCATCCACGTTTCTGTGTATGGAATTTATTTTACACTGTATGCATGTGCTAATGTGTACATCCATACAGCTCAACTGTACTCTATTGGTGTGCAAGAGCAGAGTCCTAGCAAAGGACCCCATTAGGCGACAATAGCTGTCTGCATCCTAGCAACAACGGCTGCCAGGCGGCTAATGCTGCTTGTGTCCTAGCAACCAATAGGCTGTATTAACACTGTATGCATGAACACATTACACAAATGTTACATGAGCAGAGAGGTTGGACAACTTAAAAGGCATGATCTTGCTGCCAGCAAGATCCTTTGTTTGGATCGTAATTTGAATATAGCCTAAAAATCATTGATTTGTTTTCAATTCTGATTTAGGTTAGAATTTTGCTGGTGACCACAAGGAAAAAGAGCGTTATTATCAAAGTGAAAAACATAGGTGCTAGATGATTTGCTGGTCCTCCACTTCTTGTAGCATTCTTGGTAGTAACAGTTGTGGCGGTTATGCCATTTGCGGTATTTGCAAGATTTGTGGAACTTGCAGTACTTGTAGCGTTTGTGGAACTTGTGGTATTTGAGGTACTTGGGGTACTTGTAGAACTTGTAGTGTTTGTGGAACGTGTGGTATTTGAGGTACTTCTGGTATTTGAGGTACTTGTAGAACTTGTAGTGTTTGTGGAACTTGTGGTATTTGAGGTACTTGGGGTACTTGTAGAACTTGTAGTGTTTGTGGAACGTGTGGTATTTGAGGTACTTCTGGTATTTGAGGTACTTGTAGAACTTGTAGTGTTTGTGGAACGTGTGGTATTTGAGGTACTTCTGGTATTTGAGGTACTTGGGGTACTTGTAGAACTTGTAGTGTTTGTGGAACGTGTGGTATTTGAGGTACTTCTGGTATTTGAGGTACTTGGGGTACTTGTAGAACTTGTAGTGTTTGTGGAACGTGTGGTATTTGAGGTACTTCTGGTATTTGAGGTACTTGTAGAACTTGTAGTGTTTGTGGAACGTGTGGTATTTGAGGTACTTCTGGTATTTGAGGTACTTGGGGTACTTGTAGAACTTGTAGTGTTTGTGGAACGTGTGGTATTTGAGGTACTTCTGGTATTTGAGATACTTGGGGTACTTGTAGAACTTGTAGTGTTTGTGGAACGTGTGGTATTTGAGGTACTTCTGGTATTTGAGGTACTTGTAGAACTTGTAGTGTTTGTGGAACGTGTGGTATTTGAGGTACTTCTGGTATTTGAGGTACTTGGGGTACTTGTAGAACTTGTAGTGTTTGTGGAACGTGTGGTATTTGAGGTACTTCTGGTATTTGAGGTACTTGGGGTACTTGTAGAACTTGTAGTGTTTGTGGAACGTGTGGTATTTGAGGTACTTCTGGTATTTGAGGTACTTGGGGTACTTGCAGTACTTGTAGCGTTTGTGGAACTTGTGGTATTTGAGGTACTTCTGGTATTTGAGGTACTTCTGGTATTTGAGGTACTTGGGGTATTTGTAGAACTTGTAGTGTGTGTGGAACTTGTGGTATTTGTGGCCATTGTGGCAGTTACGGTATTTATATTGGTAGAAGCCGTAGATGTTAAAGCAGCTGAAACAGAGAAAAAGTGAATTTACTTCATGGTGAAAATGAATTACTTTTGGTTAGCTAATTAAGTGTTCTTGCATAGCAAGACCATTTACTGTTATCTCACATACAGTGGCTTGCAAAAGTATTCGGCCCCTTGAACTTTTCAACCTTTTGCCACATTTCAGGCTTCAAACATAAAGATATAAAATTTTTATTTTTTTGTGAAGAATCACCAACAAGTGGGACACAATTGTGAAGTGGAACGAAATCTATTGGATATTTTAAACTTTTTTAGCAATTAAAAAACTGAAAAGTGGTGCGTGCAAAATTATTCGGCCCCTTTACTTTCAGTGCAGAAAACTCACTCCAGAAGTTCAGCGAGGATCTCTGAATGATCCAATGTTGTCCTAAATGACTGATGGTGATAAATAGAATCCACCTGTGTGTAATCAAGTCTCTGTATAAATGCACCTGCTCTGTGATAGTCTCAGGGTTCTGTTGAAAGCGCAGAGAGCATCATGAAGACCAAGGAACACACCAGGCAGGTCCGTAATACTGTTGTGGAGAAGTTTAAAGCCGGATTTGGATACAAAAAGATTTCCCAAGCTTTAAACATCCCAAGGAGCACTGTGCAAGCGATCATTTTGAAATGGAAGGAGTATCAGACCACTGCAAATCTACCAAGACCTGGCTGTCCCTCTAAACTTTCAGCTCAGACAAGGAGAAGACTGATCAGAGATGCAGCCAAGAGGCCCATGATCACTCTGGATGAACTGCAGAGAACTACAGCTGAGGTGGGAGAGTCTGTCCATAGGACAACAATCAGTCGTACACTGCACAAATCTGGCCTTTCTGGAAGAGTGGCAAGAAGAAAGCCATTTCTCAAAGATATCCATAAAAAGTCTTGTCTAAAGTTCGCCACAAGCCACCTGGGAGACACACCAAACATGTGGAAGAAGGTGCTCTGGTCCAATGAAACCAAAATCGAACTTTTTGGCCACAATGCAAAACGATATGTTTGGCGTAAAAGCAACACAGCGCATCACACTCAACACACCATCCCCACTGTCCAACATGGTGGTGGCAGCATCATGGTTTGGGCCTGCTTTTCTTCAGCAGGGACAGGGAAGATGGTTAAAATTGAGGGGAAGATGGATGCAGCCAAATACAGGACCATTCTGGATGAAAACCTGTTGGAGTCTGCAAAAGACCTGAGACTGGGACGGAGATTTATCTTCCAACAAGACAATGATCCCAAACATACAGCAAAATCTACAAAGGAATGGTTCACAAATAAACGTATCCAGGTGTTAGAATGGCCAAGTCAAAGTCCAGACCTGAATCCAATCGAGAATCTGTGGAAAGAGCTGAAAACTGCTGTTCACAAACGTTCTCCATCCAACCTCACTGAGCTCGAGCTTTTCTGCAAGGAAGAATGGGCAAGAATTTCAGTCTCTCGATGTGCAAAACTGATGGAGACATACCCCAAGCAACTTGCAGCTGTAATCGCAGCAAAAGGTGGCTCTACAAAGTATTAACGCAAGGGGGCCGAATAATTTTGCACGCCCCACTTTTCATTTTTTTATTAGTTAAAAAAGTTTCAAAAATCCAAAAGATTTCCTTCCACTTCACAATTGTGTCCCACTTGTTGGTGATTCTTTACAAAAAATAAAAATTTTATATCTTTATGTTTGAAGCCTGAAATGTGGCAAAAGGTTAAAAAGTTCAAGGGGGCCGAATACTTTCGCAAGCCACTGTATATATTATTATTATAGCCAAATTTACCACCCTAACTCCTCCCACAGCTTTTACACTACATAGACAAGTAATACACTGAAACGTGCGGATTGTTCCCAATTGGTGTGCTAGGAATGGATGGCGAAATGTTCAAAACTAGAGTGGGAGGTGACAAAAGCTGACAACCCCATGATCATACCACCCTAACTCCTCCCACAGCTTTTAAACTACATAGACAGTAATATACCAAAACGTGCGGATTGTTCCCGATTGGTGTGCTATTACTTTGTGGAACGTTTCGCCAAATTTTTCACAAAATATTGTAGTTTTTGCGGAAAATTGGTCCCATAGGAATGAATGGCGAAATGTTTAATGTCATTTAATTGGTGTGCTATTACCTTGTGGAACTTTGTGAAAAGCTGAAAAATACCAGTGTGAATCCGGCCTCAATGTCATTTAATTGGTGTGCTATTACTTTGTGGAACGTTTCGCTCAATGGTTCACGAAATATCGTTGTTTTTGCGGTGAAATTGGTCCCATACGAATGAATGGCGAAAATGTTCAAAACTAGAGTGGGAGGTGACAAAAGCTGACATTATGAACCCCCCATGATCAGCCAAAGCATTATGACCACCCCATGAAAAAAAAAATAATATATATATATATTTTTTTTAAATCATTTTGAAAAAAAAAAAAATCTTTTTTGAAAAAAAAAAAAAATTGAAAAAAAAAAAAAATTGAAAAAAAAAAAACATTTTTGAAAAAAAAAATCATTTTGAAAAAAAATATCATTTTTAAAAAAAATAATCATTTTTGAAAAAATTAAATCATTAAAAAAAAAAATCATTTTTGAAAAAAAAAAATCATTTTTAAAAAAAAAAATCATTTTTGAAAACAAAAATCTTTTGAAAAAAAATTCAGCTTTTTCAGCTACTGATGGGACTTTAGCTGTTTTACTACTATTTATACTTTTTAAAATATTAAGCTTTTTAACACTTTTAACAGTTACTCAAGCCACTCCACCCAGTTACTCCGCCCACTTCAGTTGTAGGGGCAAGAACACTTTTCACAATTTCCCCAGAAATTGTAGCTTTTCTAGTATTTAAATATATTACATTTCAGCAAAAAAGTATTAAAGCCAAAATAACCTGATTTAACTGTTCCCTAAGCCCCGGTTCACACAGAGGCGGCACGACTGACACGGTGACTTGCAAAACAACTTCTGTATAGAAGTCTATGCAAGTCGCCTCAAGTCGCCCCAAAAGAAGTACAGGAACCTTTTTCTAAGTCGGAGCGACTTGCGTCGCTCCTATTAGAACGGTTCCATTGTACAGAACGGGAGGCGACTTGTCAGGCGACTAGGTCGCCTGACAAGTCGCCCCTGTGTGAACCGGCACTAAAGATTTACATTCAAGGAGATAATTGTCAAGGTTGCCAATGTAATTATTTCAGCTCTGAACTGAACTTTCAAGCCCACAAATGGCTGGTGTCATAGCTGATGGCAACTGCAGATTCAAAACTAAGATGGCAGCTTCCTTGGCTGTAAAGAATAGAAGGGTTTAGCTCCTCTTTAGATCAATTATTTGGATTGAAGTCACATAACTCATTCAATTCCTTGTTTACATTTTCACACAGGAAGATATCATAGAACTGCACTGTTGTTCCACACAGCATTTTGGAGTTAGGTGCCTTCCGTTATGGTGCTAAAGAATCTCTAACCTGACATCTGCATTAGGCCAACAATCTGGAGGACCATTTAATTTGCATATACTGTATGCAGGGTTCAAGATGAATTAGGCTTTACTTGTATTGGTAGAAGTTACGTAAGCAAAAAGCATACTATGTTCTCTATACTTTGTATAAGTTAGTAAAAGCCTGATTGGATTGCTTTAGGATGCAACTTATCCCTAGTGTTTAACCACTTCAATACCGGCGTATAGTCATATGACGTCCACAGATGGGATCTCCCATCCTGGGTGGACGTCATATGACGTCCTGGGATTCCCGGCCGCCTAGGTGGCGCGCGCACGCCGGGCACCCGCGATTGCCCGTTAACCGGGCCGGACCGTGGATGTGTGTGTGTAAACACACACATCCACGTCCTGTCAGCTCAGAGGAGAGCGATCTGTGTTCCCAGAATGGAGGAACACTGATCGGTCTCCTCCCCTTGTACGTCCCCTCCCCCTACAGTTAGAAGCATTACCTAGGAAACATATTAACCCCTCCCCGCCCCCTAGTGGTTAACCCCTTCACTGCCTGTCCCATTTACACAGTAATCAATGCAATTTTATAGCATTGATCGCTGTATAAATGTGAATGGTCCCAAAAATGTGTCAAAAGTGTCCGATGTGTCCACCATAATGTCGCAGTCACGAAAAAAAATTGCGATCGCCGCTAAAAAAATAAATAACTATATATTTTTAAAAAACGCCATAAATCTATCCCGTATTTTGTAGACGCTATAACTTTTGCGCAAAGCAATCAATATACGCTTATTGCGATTTTTTTTACCAAAAATATGTAGAAGAATGCGTATCGGCCGAAACTGAGGAAAAAATTTGTTTTTTTTAAAAAAAATTGGGATATTTATTATAGCAAAAAGTAAAAAATATTGTGTTTTTTTTTCAAAATTGTCGCTCTTCTTTTGTTTATAGCGCAAAAAATAAAAACCGCAGAGGCGATCAAATACCACCAAAAGAAAGCTCTATTTGTGGGGGAAAAAGGACATCAATTTTTTTTGGGTACAACGTTGCACGACCGCGCAATTGACGTTTAAAGTGCGACAGCGCTGAAAACTAAAAATTGGCCTGGGAAGGAAGGGGGTGAAATTGCCCTGTATTGAACCTAAATAGGAAAAAGGTCTAAGAAACTCCCAGTTGGATGATCTCTCCTCACCTCTTATTATAAGGTTGAGAGGTTCTACCTTGTAATTTCTAGAGCTATGTTGTTCCAGCGTCCCTTTGTTCCAATATACTATTACTGTACCTCTGAAGCAGAAATATAAAAATGCTTTCTTTATACACTAGTGCAGGCATTTGGAACGTGAAAGCCATTAGAAGTACTTCAGCAGCTGACCTCATTAACCGTTTACCCCCCACCCACTGTAGTTGTACTGTGAGCAGGAGGCAGCTCCAGGCCAGACGATGTACCTGCACACTGTGGCTTTTCTTTCAGGTTTGTGGCATGCATGTGTGCACCCCCTGACGGCCCGTGCTGTGATTGGACACAAGTTAGCACAGTCCCGAATAGCAAACAATGGCCTGGTCATGAAGTGGGTAAAACCTTCTGGTGAGCAAGTGGTTAAAACACACCATGTGCCTGTCCTCCTCCTCCCATCCACCTCTTCATTTACATGCAGACATTATCAGTGAGCACCATTCTCACTGAATACATAGCCAGTGTCTTTGTCTGCAGATCATTTTGTACCTTACTTTCTTACACTATACCAGGAGCATAAGTACAGGGGTCGCCATTGTGACCCAGCTTCATGCTCCAGGGGGCCCATGTGGCCCATGTGGCTCCCCTGTACACCTGGATAGAAGAGCAGTGGGGGCAGTGGCATGTAGAAGAACCGACATGTAGCTGCTGAATGCCTGCTTCTCCTCCTCTCCCTCCTGCAGACATTCAGCGGCTGCAGGAGGGAAATGGAGGGCATCAGTTCCTTCACATGCAACTCCAGCCACCTCCCTATCCCTGTCCTGCTGCCCTGGGTTTCTGTGTGCTTCCCTGCCCCCTCCCCCTCTTAGTGCTGCCTGGTTTCCCCCCTCCTCAGTCCTGCCAGCTGCTGCTTGAGGATCTGTCAGGATGGTGAGCGAGGAAGGAGCCAGTAAATTTGTGAAATATATGTAAACTGTTTACGAATGAATGGGAAGCTCTGTACATAGCTTTTCCTGTTCATTCATTCTATGCAGCTGAGGCTGCAGAGAAATGGACTGATGAATCTGTCCTCGGTCCTAAAAAATATGTAAAAATTAAATTAAAATACAAAAATTAAACAACAAAAATAAAAAACTAATAACACCAGTGGTGGAACTACCAGGGTAGCAAAGGTCATAAATGTAACTGGGCTCTGGCATTACGCCACCGTGGGAGGACCCCAAGAGGGCAGGAAGGTGGCCCGCTGCGGACCATAATAAAGAGTCCCACGATGGGGGTAAAGGGCCCCGGGATCAGTGGGAAGAGCCCCGGTTGGGGGCCAGGGGGGCCCTTCATGGTTTCTTGCACTGGGGCTCTGAAGGTTCTAGTTACGCCTCTGCACTAAACAATCTGATTGTACAATCTCCTTGAGATCTACCATCATGTAGATCAAAGTCTTATGTAGTGCAAAGTCTTGCCTGACTGGATACAGAGTGTTTGGATAGATATGTATGTCCGCTTATCATATAGTTTTGGTAAACTTAAAGGAGATTGTACAACAATTGCACAATCAGATTGTATAGTGTATGGCCACATTTACACACCTAAAATGAACTAGTTGCACTTTTGGTGCCCCAAAAGCGGAAGCAATCGCATGTGAAAAAATTCACAACAAACTCATCAAAACATACAGTAAAAAACATGCAAACCACAACATGCCAAAGTGTTCCATGAGCTACTTTGCCACATGTAGGGCAGCACATTGAAATCAATGGGCTTCTCTATGCTTCTTGCAAGAAAAACACACCAAAAAAAGTGAGTTCCCACTACATTAGATGAATGGGGCCTGAAAGTGAAATTTGTGTGTTTACACAGAAACAATGACAGCTGCATGTCACCATCCACTTCTTCCCATGTACTTGTATAAAGCTGGTCATACCCTATGCAATCTGATTGCACAACCTCTGAACAATTTCCCTAGATTTAACAAAACTATTTAATAGAAGGACCCACCAGAACAATGTGTTCAGTCTGTATCAAATCAGGGAGGTCCTTGCACTACATAGCTGATGATAGATCTAAAGGAAATTGTACAATCAGATTTCACAATGTATTGCCAAGGAAGAAGTAGGAAAGTGGGTGGAAATAAAAAAGGGGTTGTATAGTAATGAGGGAGGTGTGGTCCAGAATGGTAAAACACACCATATTCTGTGATTGAGTAAAACAGTGCATAATGGGATATGAAGTTTCCTGGATGGTCACATGATGGTACAGGTAGTGATGGGCTCAGAATGCATTTTTGAAAGTTTTGAGAGGTGCAGATTCAAAGCTGCCATAGAATAGATAAGTGGGAGATCAGCGGGATTGCTTGGACAGAAAAGACATTCGAAAAGGCTTCTATTTTTTAAGAAAAGTGAAATTCTGCCTGAAAAGGTAAACTTAGCCTTTAGGTTAGATTCTGCATACATTTTAATATGATCAAAGCAAGTGTCAGGTGTCCTCACCTGGGCCTTCTGAAGGAATATTCAAAGACTCTAGTGATATACTGTTAAGTGAGGTTTGTCAAGAGTTGTGAGGGGGTATACTGTATATGAATCTGGAGACCCTGTCATAGGGGATAGAAGGTGGACAACCTACTGCTGGTATGATTTGCAGGTACCTAGACACAGCTTTCCAAACCCTGCTTTCATGATTGGATGCTGACAAGCCAAGCTCCAGCACTTCTGGTGCCGCTATGTCCGATTTCACACATTCCCATTGGCCTATCACTATGACAGGCAGTTCTACAGATCAATAGGAATGTGAAGGAGGTAAGAAGAGGTGGTTGGCCAGCTTCAACGCTATCAGAAAGTGCTGGAGATGTGCCTATCAGGACAATCTGGGATTCAGCCATGATAGGATTGTTTTGTTGCAAGCACCTCTAGGTTCATGCATGTTATAAATGCCCCAGTTTGCATACCTGAGTCTCTTTAATTTTAATATTGTGAATAAGATAAGACTTTCCATATGTAAGCAAGATTTATAAAGTATTGATAGGCTGGGTCAGAGTCTGGGAGTGTTTTCAATTTTGAAAGATAAAGACATGTCAAAAGATCTCTCACCCAGGTTTCAGACACATTTAACAACCCAGGGATTTTTCCTTGCCACCCAAGCCTTATTTTATACTGTACATACCCCCAAATACAATTGTGAATAACTAAAGGAGGAAACTTACCAACTAATACATTTGTGTATACTTGAAATGCTCCATTTGTGTCCTTGATTAAAGCACTGAAAGATAAAAAATATGTTATTAATAGTCAGTAAAGTCAAATTATAATGACTCAGTAAGAAAAAAATACAGCTTCCTCTGAATTACTATTACTATTACTTCTACCTTGTGTAGCAACCCCCCACCCCCACCGCCAGCGTAGGATGCTAGGTACATTTGATTTTTTGGTTCCTTCTGCAATCAAGGGTGCAATGATTGTTTTTCCTGGTCTGTTCAGGGTTTCACAGGCTGGGAGTTTGATTGCTTCCCCTTGCTTCTAGAAGAAGTTTCTGGAGCTTAGGAAGGGAGGATTCAAATGGCCAGCCTGAATATTATTCTGGGCATAGCCAATCCTTGGGAAGGTGCATCCATATGGTGGCTGGGAAGCTCTTAAATAGTTTGGAACCCTGGAGAGGGTGTCTTTCCCCAGTAAGGAGAGTTCCAAGCCTCGAGGGCTATTGCCCATAAGGCAGACTGTGGACTGTATTGGTTTTCTTTTGCAGTGGCAGAGCTTGGACCTGGAAATGATCTGAAACTAACTGCAGGACCAAAGGGATCTGATCTAGAGCATGACTTTCCCACTCATTGGATTGCGTCCGGAGGAAGCTGGAAGGTGCACAGCTGTCCTGGAGTTAGTAATGACCCTGAATTGATTGCTGGTGACTATGAGCTTTGGGATATATAGGTGTCAGAGGTAGAAATCTGGGTCACAATCCTGCACAATGCCCTTTTATCTCTTTTAGTCAGCTGACCATTTCAACCTTGCTTACAGTATGCTTATCAGACGATGGTTTTCCAGAAACTGTTTATGCCATCATAATCTTTGATACTGTGCCTTGTGACACCACAAATAAATTAACAACCTCAATCATAGAAGCACCAGTTTAGCAAACACCAACAACTTGCCCTCTTTGAAACTCAGTAAGCTCTGACATGACTCTGTATTACTAGCAGTGAATGCTGAAAGTGAGGCTTCCCACCTGTTAGCTAGGCGTTTCATCACACAGCAGAAGTAAAAGAATGTTACATCACTTCCGCTTTCAACGCAAAACATGTTGTCACTTTCACACCTGCAAATTACATAGTGTTTCCATATTTTTGTTCAAGCCCTGTAGCTTGGACTGAGACTGCTCTCATAGGGGCTCAGACCGGTCATTCCCCATCCTCAGCAATGTCCTGGACTGTAAGCTTAGAAAAGCTTAGAAAAACGTCCTCCTGTACTGTGCAGTGTTCCTGAGATTGCTATAGGTACCAATAGCTGTGCAGTGGTGCAGGGTAGCCAGATGCCAAAGAGACTTGTCTCATGGTCCCCAGCTGTGAGGCCCTAAACTGTCCAGTATTCACCATTGCTTAAGGAAAAGATTTTCTCCTCTCAGCCAATTTCTAACTGTTTTTGGGTTGTCCAATGTCCCCAACCCCTCTCCAGTTACAAGATTCACAAGCAATAAATCGCAAAAAGACAACTCCTAGACAGTTTATAAGAGCCAGAATGAATGGACTGTTGCCTGGGTGGTGGCCACTGTACTGTTTGGGGTAAAGCCAGTTAAAGCAGCTGCCCCTGTGGGGGTAGTGCTATTCCCCAGCTCTGTTGCATAGAAGGAATCACATGCTTCTTTATACCCAGAAATACCAGATATTTCCTTTTAGCTTATGGCTGTGAATGGATTAGCAGGGGCATATAGGAAAAGTAAGCATATGCTGGGGAGGAGTGATGGATTAAAGCAAACCTGGTGCTTTGTACTGAATGGGCATATTGTTTTTGTAGATAACCATAACCGTTTAAGCCAGCTATACATGGCTCGAAATTCATCCAGTTCAGCAGGGACCAGCTTAATTTTGATCCATGTATTTGCAGGGTGGTTGTTCAGAAGACAATCTACCAATCTACTTCTGTACAACTGTCCTATTGCATTTTTGCCGCTCGATCAGGGCCACTGATAATAGCCGGCAGTGCTGATCAGTTTATTCAGATATTATTAAAAGAAAAACTGCGCTTAGAAAAAGAAAAAAGAATAAAGCTGCGGTTATAAGTGAGGCACACCAAAACAAAACAATATACAAAAAAACGCGCTAAAATAGGTGATATTAGTATAGTCCTTGTAATCCTATATAGGTGTCCACACCAGATGAAGGAAGTAGACTGCTATATAAATTTCATCAAAGTTCGTCCAATAAGGTAATAACAGTGGAACTGGAAAACATCAAATTGTTGCGCTTACCAGACGTAAGCCAAATATAAACAGATGACTTAAACCCAGCCTGGGCCTTTAAACAGATGTCCTGGACGGATCAAGATATTCGCACTCGTCTCATGTGCCCAGTCCATAGAGATATTTATTCAAAAATAAATAACACAAGCATAGCGTAATACTGATAATTTTGTTAAAAAACACTCAAAATATGAAAGAAAAAGGTGTAACACTCAACACAATAATAATCATAAATATCATAAATCATCCAAAGTTGACACTGCAACTAAGGATGATGAGTGAGTGTCATGCAATCATGCAAAAAAAGTGAAGCAGGGTGAATAAAATAAAAGTGAAATTTAGCAACACCCAATGTCTATTTAGACAAATTCAGGTGAAAGTAAGACTGTACCCAATCACCCAAAATTATTGACAACAGAAAAAATTGTGAACCAAAAATGCGTGGAAAAAAAGGAGAAGCAAAAAGAACCCTTTACAAGCAGCACATCACATGCACCAGCTGCTTACCAGATAACAGATTCATATAGGCAAAATGACACACCCAGCGTGTAAATATGATGGAATAACACCAGCGAACCTAGGGTATATTCTGCTTACCAGACATCCTCAAATAGTAGGCAGATGGGATGGAGCCCAGATAGGCTCCTATCTGGAGCGGTGTAAACACGTCCTGGCCAATCACGCCCAAGCTCAGCAGTACATAAGAAGTAGAGAACACCAATAGTATAATACTGTATGGTCCAGTTTATTAAATTGTAGAGTAACACTTACATAAAAAATAAGTAAAATCAGCAAGAAATGGAGCCGGCCGGCATTCGAACACACTCCCGTCCTCACAGGGTAAACGTGGTGACGTCAGCACGTCCCTCCCAGACGCGTTTCGTCACTCTCTGACATTTTCAAAGGGTTCCCCATTGAAAACATCAGCGTGTGACGAAACGCGTCTGGGAGGGATGTGCTGACATCACCACGTTTACCCTGTGAGGACGGGAGTGTGTTTGAATGCCGGCCGGCTCCATTTCTTGCTGATTTTACTTCTTTTTTATGTAAGTGTTACTCTACAATTTAATAAACCGGACCATACAGTATTATACTATTGGTGTTCTCTACTTCTTATGTACTGCTGAGCTTGGGCATGATTGGCCAGGACGTGTCTACAGCGCTCCAGATAGGAGCCTATCTGGGCTCCATCCCATCTGCCTACTATTTGAGGATGTCTGGTAAACAGAACATCCCCTAGGTTCGCTGGTGTTATTCCATCATATTTACACGCTGGGTGTGTCATTTTGCCTATATGAATCTGTTATCTGGTAAGCAGCTGGTGCATGTGATGTGCTGCTTGTAAAGGGTTCTTTTTGCTTCTCCTTTTTTTCCACGCATTTTTGGTTCACAATTTTTTCTGTTGTCAATAATTTTGGGTGATTGGGTACAGTCTTACTTTCACCTGAATTTGTCTAAATAGACATTGGGTGTTGCTAAATTTCACTTTTATTTTATTCACCCTGCTTCACTTTTTTTGCATGATTGCATGACACTCACTCATCATCCTTAGTTGCAGTGTCAACTTTGGATGATTTATGATATTTATGATTATTATTGTGTTGAGTGTTACACCTTTTTCTTTCATATTTTGAGTGTTTTTTAACAAAATTATCAGTATTACGCTATGCTTGTGTTATTTATTTTTGGATAAATATCTCTATGGACTGGGCACATGAGACGAGTGTGAATATCTTGATCCGTCCAGGACATCTGTTTAAAGGCCCAGGCTGGGTTTAAGCCATCTGTTTATATTTGGCTTACGTCTGGTAAGCGCAACAATTTGATGTTTTCCAGTTCCACTGTTATTACCTTATTGGACGAACTTTGATGAAATTTATATAGCAGTCTACTTCCTTCATCTGGTGTGGACACCTATATAGGATTACAAGGACTATACTAATATCACATATTTTAGTGCGGTTTTTTGTATATAGTTTATTCAGATGTCGGGGAAGTCTCCACAGCGAGAGTATCTGGCTTACCCTTCAGCTAGTGTGGTGTATCAGAGTACATTCAGTGCAGCCGGAGGTTCCCACGAGTAAACCCCCTCTTACATGTAAATGAAGAATCCAAAATTCAGCAATTATTTAGCTTATCAGCTGGCCACATACATTAGGGCAAAATATTAGTTTACTGAATGTTTATTCCCCTTACAGGTGCAGAAGTTTGCATGCTTGTACTGGAATGAACAGACAACCGCAGGACAGCCTTAATTACAAGAAAAAAGTCTAAATCAGTTTAACGATTGGCTTTTTGTTCTCTGAAGGTTTTCAGGCATCCATTTCCTGGAATATCTAGTTGCACTTCAATTAAAACTTGCTGCATATCCTTGAAAATCCTTGAAAATCCTTGAAAATCCTTGAAAATCTTTAACCACAGCTCCCTACCACATTTGTATTTCTAATTGTTGACAATAAATTTACCGTATTTGACAACATCAACTTATTCTGCAGTCTTTCTTATTAACAAAGCATCAGTCTATACCATATGAACCCTCTGCAGTACCTACATTTTGTTATGCTACACTTTCTAATAGACTTAGATTACAACATCTATCTGCCTATTCAGTTTTGCAGTAAAATTAACAGTTAAAATCCAAAATTGAGTAACCCCAATAATGAGTACTCTCTTTACTGAACAGAGAACAAAGCTCACTATAAGATTAATTCTGATTGGTCACTATTGATTTCTGACCTTTATTGTTACTGAATAAACCCTACTGATGTAAATAACTTGTGGTGAAAATGTTGACGCTGATTAAAGCCTTCTTTTTTATAATATACTGTCCCCATTTTCAGCCCTCTACTCCAGTCCCTATTTATGCTGATGACTGCCCTGTATAGGCTGGTGGGGACTAGAAATCATTGCTATCTTTTATAGCAATTAGAGAAAGGGCACATGTGACCTACATTATCAACATTGTTCATTGTTTCAGTAAAATGGTGTGGTTGTATTCTCCCATGTTAATAAACCTACAAAAATAAAAAATATTTGATGTGGCTTCTCTCTTTTTCGGCTCAACAGAATAGTTTTTTAGGCTTTACGCTTATTGCACACAATCCCCTAACCTTGGTCTTTATTTCAAATACAATGATTGGCAACCCTACATCCACCAACCAAAGACTAGCATTTGAGAAGTGGATGTTGTCCCCGCACTAGGGTGAATCTGTCCAGGTATAAACTGGCTGTTGGTCTCCAGGAACAAAGAGCCCCAGGTGCTGGCTAATGCTAGTAAAGGCTGTGTGCAAATGGAAAAATCCGGACAGCACTCCAGGAAATTATAATCCAAACTTCTTTATTTTAAAATCAGGAACATGTCATACAGTACATCAAAGGCAGAGTGTACAGACAGGCAGCTTACGCGTTTCACACTATATCAAGTGCTTACTCATAGCCCATGAGCTATGAGTAAGCACTTGAGTAAGCATTTGATATAGTGTGAAACGCGTAAGCTGCCTGTCTGTACACTCTGCTTTTGATGTACTGTATGACATGTTCCTGATTTTAAAATAAAGAAGTTTGGATTATAATTTTCTGGAGTGCGGCTGTCCGGATTTTTCCATTTGCACATAGCATTTGAGAAGTGCTTTGAAGTACTGTATGAAATTCCTCTGATATCCTCAGCAGGAACTAGTAAAGCGTATATACAGGCTGCCACAATATGACAATACTAAAGTACCTCTGAAGGGATAAATAACAATGTGCAAAGTGCAGTAAGCACATCTGAATGTAGCTCACTATAGTATGACTTATGCAACTATGAAATGTAAACTGTACTTTTTGTGGGAAACCATAATTATTACAAATAACTTACCTAAATTTGACAGGAGCAGAGTTTAGCAATGTTGGTGATGTCCAATTTGCTGTAAATGAGGTGTCATTCGATGAGAAATTACCCCAAATGCCTCCAGTACAAGTTACAAAGTCATTTGGTATTGATGACCAGGTACCCACAGGGGTATTGTTTGATAGAACTTGTAAGAGCACTGTGCCATTTGTGCTGTTAGTTGATGTAAAATGTACTGTGGATGAAGCACAAAGAAAACACTCTTAGTCAGATTTACATATATGTTATAATACTGTTTATGCAAAAGATTATTCTGATTTTGTCATCAGCTCAGACTCTGATCTGAGATGTGGACCACTCATACATATTTGATCATACATGTGTATATGTAAGATCATTACAAATCCCAATTTCAGTTGCAACAGGATGGCTACTTCTCACTATGTGCTACAGTCTTTATTACCCCGATGCCAGGTAATGGTACCAGGTCGTGTTAATTTCCATACCCATCTTTAGAGCAGTCCAATGCTCCTAATAGAATTACATATTATTATACCTTTTCACAAAAAAAAACTGGATGTTCCTGCGACATTACAGAACTCTCTTGTGACTAAACTTTGCTTGAGAAACTACAAGAGCACTCCATAAGATCACAGGATGATCCATTATGTTTTCTTTTAAAAGTCCACTGTTGGCTTAAGTCACTCAGCTGGTTTAGACTCTGAAGGGATCCTGACTTTAATGTCAGGATCCATCCAAATGCCTGACTGGCAGCTGAAACAGCCTCCCAGCGTGCCACTGAGAGCTTGAGCCAGCCACTCAGAGCGGATCCAAGAACTGAGCAGTCATTAGTCTTTGATCGCTCGGGTTCTTGGTCTTACAGGCAGTGGGGGACAGATGCAACATCCACCTAGGTGAGTATGAATGTTTATTTTTTTAAATCCTGCACTTCTCTTTTAAGTCTTTTTACCTCCCATTAAGTACTTTGGATTGTAAGCTCTCTCCATTATAATTTATGGATCTCTAACGCATTGTTTAACATGTACATCATTTTAACTATGCAAGTTAATACTGATCAGGCAGAGGGAATATACACAGTTGGGGACTTGAGTGACAGTATGGTTAGAGCA
This sequence comes from Lithobates septentrionalis, assembly GCA_037952835.1. Lineage (NCBI taxonomy): Eukaryota > Metazoa > Chordata > Amphibia > Anura > Ranidae > Lithobates > Lithobates septentrionalis. Next base: position 8,683,517 of record JBBDGP010000271.1, on the reverse strand, counting down.
TAAATAGAGCCATGGTAGCTACTAATATGGTCTATCAGGGAAGTCTTGGTTTGACTCTGAGGTGTTCATCATGCTTCAATCATGACTACTTTTTCTATCTAGCATTTCTTGTTGGAATGGTTGATGTATTTCACTCACAACAGAGGTCATCAGAGGCCTCTCGAAGTTCAAGAATGTGGAAACCCTTATATTCTATAAGATGGAAGGAAGACAGAAGGGAACTAAGACTGGTATTATTACAGTGACATCCAGACTTGTGAGCCTTGTAGTGGTTGCACCATTAATGGTCAGCTTGGCTTTCTGACCTTCAAAACTCACCTTGGTTTAAAAGACTGAAAATGATGACAATAATGTGATTGCTATTAACTCAGAATAACAATCAGTCTGATTTATAACTTTTCCCATATCCCCTCTTAGACAGCTGTTACCAGAACAGGTGTCCACCCAATCCTGTTCCAGTGACAACTGCAAATTTTTAAATTACCCATTACTTTCTGTCTCGGTAACAATGCTCACCATGACAAATAAATAAGGTGATTCTCCCCTTGGGGAAACAGATAGCAATACAAGCCTTCAGAAGAGGTAAAGGGTAAGAGCACCAATCCACTAGTGTGTGTCCAGAATAATTTGTTGCATTTAATAGGAAAGACCATTTTTAATTCAATGCAACAAACAATACAATTATTCCAAACACACATGCGTGCTCTAATCCCTTACCTTTTCTTTGCATTGCTACAAGAATCTACTCAAGGCTCCTATAATGCTGCCTGGGGATATACACATACCACTTCATCATATAAGCAGTAATAATAACACTTCCCCACTCTACCAAAAATGGTCTTTTTACACCCAATTGCCCATATACTTGCATGAAGCTTCTAAGAAGGTTTCCCTTAAAAACTGACAGATGGACATAATTGGAAAGTCTGTGAGAAAGGACCCTAAGTGAGGCAAGTACAACTAAAAAGCACAAAAAATGACTCTCAGTATGCTTAAATCAAAGAGAAGCAATTAACAATTTAATGTATTGACCAAGCATCTATACACATAGAACTCATAGGAAGCCAATGTGTCCATGCGCTTAGAGATAAAGTTCTTTATTCAAGACTATTTTAACAAAAATACAATATACGCTGTGAAGTTATTTTGATTTATGCAAGCACAGAATCCTTTATCCTATTATTTTTCAAGTAAATTATAGCACTTCATCCATAAATGAGTTTTGCAGTAATACATATTTTGTTATCCAATATAACAAATTGGACTGAAATCTATGTGCCAGACTTTCTCTGATAGCACAAAATTTAAAATTGTCACAGGGACAGAAAGTGAGGTGACATCTTCTGAACAGGGCTACAGACAGCAAAACAAATGTTACAGGGGTGTTAACTCTTCACTATGCTATCCAAAATATGTTAAAAAAATTTTTTTGGCTGTAGTTCTACATAAAAAATGTACCTGTTCCAACTTACATACATATTCAACTTAAGAACAAACTTACAGAACCTATCTTGTGTGTAACCTATCTGGACTTGGTCAATACCAGTTACTACAAGGGCACATAGTAGACATGTGCATTCCGTTTCGTTCCGAATCGAAATTCAGACACATTTTTCATTATTCGGAAATTCATATGCATCCGAATTGCCGAATTACAAAAGTAACGAATTCAAACGAATCCGAAAAAACGATCGAATTCGAAAACAATAGAAAACGATTTTCTAAAAAATACAATAGAATAGAATATAAAATAATATAGCAAAAGAATAGATAGATAGATAGATAGATAGATAGATAGATAGATAGATAGATAGATAGATAGATAGATAGATAGATAAACAAACAGCATGGGCACTCACATGAGTGTAGACAGGTAGGCCGCACACCCCATAAATTGCAAAAAATTATACAAGAACCCCCTAACGGGGCTTTAAAGCAGCCAATGAAGTACAATATCGGTAGTTGAAAAAATTCAGTTTTATTAGTACAAAAAATGTATAAATAGCAAATTATAAAAATCGCTAAGGATAAATACTGACTATTTGAGTCAAGACATGACCTGAATATGACATACCATTACGGTGAACAAAGCAAACAATTGAACCAAGTGCCAGACACAATGCATTAAAGGGCGACCAAGGTTATCTTAAATGTTAAATTCTTAAAATAAATAGCAACAGATATTTCCTATGAATGAGGGTAATACAATACATGTATGTGGAACAACATTTGTATACGTGAATGCTGACGCGTTTCAACCCTTCCCGGGTCCTCTTCAGAGGATGGTTGTCCACTGTGAAAAGGTCAACATGTGTCAAACATAGCATCAAATCCAACAGTACCAAACTTATATATGTGCACCATCTACTAAAGTTGCCTGGATCATATAGTTACCTATTATAGGAATTCTGACGTTTCCGCGTTCAATTAAAGCATTGTAGATTATTTTATTTTAGGTGGTACAGTTTCTCCTCAGTTCCCCTGTCTCCCCCGTGTCGGACCAACTCCCAGGAGAGCGGGCGGTGGACCAAGTGTATCTTGCGAGGGATCACATCTATCAGCCCCCCATGTAGGAGGGGGAAGGAGAGGAGGGGGCAACAAACAACCCGAAATACACCTGAATGGGTATACGTTAATGCTAGAAGTAGAAAAATATTAAGTATTAAATACTAAAAAGCGAGGGGTCAATTGGTTGATCCACACAGATTGAGAAATTCCCCAACTGTGGAGATCTATAGAAATGTTGGATAGTGGGTACATGGGTGTGCAGGGGGCATTGCTAAGGAAAAGGGAGAAAGGGGAGGAAAAGATATGAGGAAAGGGATAGGGAAGAGGGAAAAGTGGAAAGAGGGAAAGAAGGAATGTGAGGGGAAGTGAAAGAAATAAACCAAAAAAGTGTGTGTGACAATGAAACGGGTAAAGGATAGCAAATGCCCTGCTGCCAGTCAATCCCCATGTACCATAGAAAATGTATGCAAAGAGCAATCAGGTAAAGGTGCCGACAAACCACCAGTGAATGAACGGAGTGAGATGGGAGGAGGGGGGGGGGGGGGATGAGGGGAAGGGAAAGACCAAACAGAGTGGATTAGAGTGATAAAATGAATGAGAAGGGGAAGGGGGGAAAAAAGGGGAAAGAGGGAAAGGGGGAGAGAGAGTGGGGAGAAACGGAGAAAGGGAACGGAAAAGGGGGGGAAAGGAAGGGACGGGAAAAAGGGGAAGGTGCTGGGAAGGGGGGGGGGGAAGGAGGGGGGGGGAAAGAAAGGGAGGGGGGAAGAGGAAAGAAAGGGGGGAAAGTGGGGTTGAGGGAGATGGAGGGGAAGGTGAACTGGAAGGGTGAAAGGTGAGGGTGAAGTAGAAAAGGGGTGTGTGACAGGGAGGGACAGGGGGGGAAAAGGGAAATAGGTGGGGACTGAAGTGAAAAGAAACCATATAAAGCAAACGTGCACAGTGCAATCATCAAACAGTGAAAGTGACAAACAATGTGAAAATGCAAGGGTGGTGTCGGAACTAATTACCTAATTCAGCAGAACTGAATGAACTGAAATGTTCTGGATACTGAAAAATTAAAGTATATATAAATCATGACAGGGTCAGCAATGATTTAAAAGGACCAAGTCGCTGAGGAAATATCACAGTCATTCCGTATATGCTTACCAGTATTTGCTGTCAGTCTGTGTAGCCTGTCTCCAGATTCAAAAAAATCCAATAGATATCCCCTGAGAATTCCCATATTTATAGGGAGTGCCAATTGGCTAACTCCCTTCAGGTGTCAGTATGTCTTGCGTCCTCCCTCCTCCCCCTCCATTGGGGGAAAAGAGCAGCACTGCTGTGCGCCCTAGTGTGATCCCCCCGGCGTTCCGGAAAGGAAGACACCTTCGGGCGTCCCCGTCGCTTCCGCCGCAACTGCGCAGGCGCCGCTACGTCACGTAGCCCTCTTTTTGCAGCAGAGACTTATTCCAGTCGCCACCTCTGTTGGGGATGTTGATTTTATAGAGGGACACAAAAGTAACTTTGGGAACTCTATAATTGTGTGTGAAGATTATGTGCCTCCCGACATTTTTTTCATCAGCGTTTCCAGCTCTGTGCATATGGCTGCCTGGTTTTCCCCACGCATAATCATTAAAGTCACCAGTATTATTGTTTTTCTCACCACGTCCATATGTATGAGATGCATATTTATGTATACGTTATTGGATTTAACAAAATGGACCATGTGCTTTGTACCGTTTTACCCCTTGTGAAATCTAGCCTTTAAACAGTTCGGGGTTTTTTATTGCTTTAATACTTGGTATTATGTAACTTTTCTTTTTGTAACTGTACCATCTTGATTGCGCAGGTTGCAAAAGATTATTGTCTTTACAACTGTGCAATTATGTCAAAGTATATAATGCCATGCAGAGTACGATGCATTGAATATGGCCAGCTAGCAATCAATCCACGGCACACAGACCACATGTGTAGCACCATTGAATAGGTTACGTACAGTGCCTTGCGAAAGTATTCGGCCCCCTTGAACTTTTCAACCTTTTGCCACATTTCAGGCTTCAAACATAAAGATATAAATTTTTTATTTTTTGTGAAGAATCACCAACAAGTGGGACACAATTGTGAAGTGGAACGAAATTTATTGGATTGTTGAAACTTTTTTAACTAATAAAAAAATGAAGTGGGGTGTGCAAAATTATTCGGCCCCCTTGCGTTAATACTTTGTAGAGCCAACTTTTGCTGCGATTACAGCTGCAAGTCGCTTGGGGTATGTCTCTATCAGTTTTGCACATCGAGAGACTGAAATTCTTGCCCATTCTTCCTTGCAAAACAGCTCGAGCTCAGTGAGGTTGGATGGAGAGCGTTTGTGAACAGCAGTTTTCAGCTCTTTACACAGATTCTCGATTGGATTCAGGTCTGGACTTTGACTTGGCCATTCTAACACCTGGATACGTTTATTTGTGAACCATTCCTTTGTAGATTTTGCTGTATGTTTGGGATCATTGTCTTGTTGGAAGATAATTCTCCGTCCCAGTTTCAGGTCTTTTGCAGACTCCAACAGGTTTTCATCCAGAATGGTCCTGTATTTGGCTGCATCCATCTTCCCCTCAATTTTAACCATCTTCCCTGTCCCTGCTGAAGAAAAGCAGGCCCAAACCATGATGCTGCCACCACCATGTTTCACGGTGGGGATGGTGTGTTGAGTGTGATGAGCTGTGTTGCTTTTACGCCAAACATATCGTTTTACATTGTGGCCAAAAAGTTCGATTTTGGTTTCATCGGACCAGAGCACCTTGTTCCACATGTTTGGTGTGTCTCCCAGGTGGCTTGTGGCAAACTTTAGACGAGACTTTTTATGGATATCTTTGAGAAATGGCTTTCTTCTTACCACTCTTCCATAAAGGCCAGATTTGTGCAGTGTACGACTGATTGTTGTCCTATGGACAGACTCTCCCACCTCAGCTGTAGTTCTCTGCAGTTCATCCAGAGTGATCATGGGCCTCTTGGCTGCATCTCTGATCAGTCTTCTCCTTGTCTGAGCTGAAAGTTTAGAGGGACAGCCAGGTCTTGGTAGATTTGCAGTGGTCTGATACTCCTTCCATTTCAAAATGATCGCTTGCACAGTGCTCCTTGGGATGTTTAAAGCTTGGGAAATCTTTTTGTATCCAAATCCGGCTTTAAACTTCTCCACAACAGTATTACGGACCTGCCTGGTGTGTTCCTTGGTCTTCATGATGCTCTCTGCGCTTTCAACAGAACCCTGAGACTATCACAGAGCAGGTGCATTTATACAGAGACTTGATTACACACAGGTGGATTCTATTTATCACCATCAGTCATTTAGGACAACATTGGATCATTCAGAGATCCTCGCTGAACTTCTGGAGTGAGTTTTCTGCACTGAAAGTAAAGGGGCCGAATAATTTTGCACGCACCACTTTTCAGTTTTTTATTTGCTAAAAAAGTTTAAAATATCCAATAGATTTCGTTCCACTTCACAATTGTGTCCCACTTGTTGGTGATTCTTCACAAAAAATTTAAATTTTTTATCTTTATGTTTGAAGCCTGAAATGTGGCAAAAGGTTGAAAAGTTCAAGGGGGCCGAATACTTTTGCAAGGCACTGTAAATGGTTTGTGCCATGTTTCATCATTATTATTATTATTTCTGCATAACAGCATATCCTGGACAGTATGGCTCTATGCTCCCCATTGTCTCCCCTAGTGCCTGTGTTTCTCCTCTGGGGGCGGGGGTGCACCTTTGTATCTTCCTGGCAGGGTGAGAGAGGAGACGCTTGGGCCCCGTGTCTCCTAAATGCGCCCACTAGGTGGCTTCACCTGGATGGGACGCTTCTCTCCCTGCCAGCGGCGTCCCGGATCCCCTCCGGACGCCGCACGCACGCGCGCGCGCCCTAGGGCGCGTGCGTGTGACGTAGCGGCGCCTGCGCAGTTGCGGCGGAAGCGACGGGGACGCCCGAAGGTGTCTTCCTTTCCGGAACGCCGGGAGGATCACACTGGGGCGCACAGCGGTGCTGCTCTTTTCCCCCAATGGAGGGGGAGGAGGGAGGACGCAAGACATACTGACACCTGAAGGGAGTTAGCCAATTGGCACTCCCTATAAATATGGGAATTCTCAGGGGATATCTATTGGATTTTTTTTAATCTGGAGACAGGCTACACAGACTGACAGCAAATACTGGTAAGCATATACGGAATGACTGTGATATTTCCTCAGCGACTTGGTCCTTTTAAATCATTGCTGACCCTGTCATGATTTATATACAGTTTTGCTGAATTAGGTAATTAGTTCCGACACCATTTTCACATTGTTTGTCACTTTCACTGTTTGATGATTGCACTGTGCACGTTTGCTTTATATGGTTTCTTTTCACTTCAGCCCCCACCTATTTCCCTTCCCCCCCCTGTCCCTCCCTGTCACACACCCCTTTTCTACTTCACCCTCACCTTTCACCCTTCCAGTTCACCTTCCCCTCCATCTCCCTCAACCCCACTTTCCCCCCTTTCTTTCCTCCCCCCCCCTTCCCAGCACCTTCCCCTTTTTCCTGTCCCTTCCTTTCCCCCCCTTTTCTGTTCCCTTTCTCCATTTCTCCCCACTCTCTCTCCCCCTTTCCCTCTTTCCCCTTTTTTCCCCCCTTCCCCTTCTCATTCATTTTATCACTCTAATCCACTCTGTTTGGTCTTTCCCTTCCCCTCATCCCCTTCCCCCCCCTCCTCCCATCTCACTCTGTTCATTCACTGGTGGTTTGTCGGCACCTTTACCTGATTGCTCTTTGCATACATTTTCTATGGTACATGGGGATTGACTGGCAGCAGGGCATTTGCTATCCTTTACCCGTTTCATTGTCACACACACTTTTTTGGTTTATTTCTTTCACTTCCCCTCACATTCCTTTTCATTCCTCCTTTCCCTCTTTCCACTTTTCCCTCTTCCCTATCCCTTTCCTCATATCTTTTCCTCCCCTTTCTCCCTTTTCCTTAGCAATGCCCCCTGCACACCCATGTACCTACTATCCAACATTTCTATAGATCTCCACAGTTGGGGAATTTCTCAATCTGTGTGGATCAACCAATTGACCCCTCGCTTTTTAGTATTTAATACTTAATATTTTTCTACTTCTAGCATTAACGTATACCCATTCAGGTGTATTTCGGGTTGTTTGTTGCCCCCTCCTGTCTTTCCCCCTCCTACATGGGGGGCTGATAGATGTGATCACTCGCACACGGGGGAGACAGGGGAACTGAGGAGAAACTGTACCACCTAAAATAAAATAATCTACAATGCTTTAATTGAACGTGGAAATGTCAGAATTCCTATAATAGGTAACTATATGATCCAGGCAACTTTAGTAGATGGTGCACATATATAAGTTTGGTACTGTTGGATTTGATGCTATGTTTGACACATGTTGACCTTTTCACAGTGGACAACCATCCTCTAAAGAGGACCCGGGAAGGGTCGAAACGCGTCAGCATTCACGTATACAAATGTTGTTCCACATACATGTATTGTATTACCCTCATTCATAGGAAATATCTGTTGCTATTTATTTTAAGAATTTAACATTTAAGATAACCTTGGTCGCCCTTTAATGCATTGTGTCTGGCACTTGGTTCAATTGTATGCTTTGTTTACCGTAATGGTATGTCATATTCAGGTCATGTCTTGACTCGAATAGTCAGTATTTATCCTTAGCGATTTTTATAATTTGCTATTTATACATTTTTTGTACTAATAAAACTGAATTTTTTCAACTACCGATATTGTACTTCATTGGCTGCTTTAAAGCCCCGTTAGGAGATAGATAGATATAGATATATATATAGAGGGGAGAAGGCTGCGCTATTAAATGCAGCCTTCTCCCCTCTATATAGTTTATTTGTGTTAACACATTTTGAGCTGCTGCTTTTTGGACTATTATTTTTGTTTTACAGCTATTGTGAATTTATTTAGTATTATATAGTATTAATTTATTATTAATACTAAAAAATGTGCTGAAAAATTCGACTTATACTCGAGTATATACGGTAAATGAATCCCGAAAACGAATGTAATGAATGCAACAAATTTAACTAAATGAATTTAGTTAAATAACGAATCGAAACGAAACAAAACTAAACAATTTTTTTCATCCTGCACATGTCTAACACATAGAAAACAAAGGGTTCAAAAGTTTGAGTCAATGACCAACATCAGTTATTCAGAAAAGGAGTTCTGATTTTGTAAGCAATCCAGATTAGTAACCTATTACATAGCCAGACACAGCCAAACACCTAGGGGGATGTCACCAAAGGCAGCCATTATATTTCTTCATGTACAGGTTTTCTGAGTTTGCTCCCACCCTGTCCGCCTTTCGGCGATCTTTGAAAACTCATTTATTCAGGGAAGCCTTCCCCATCTCCACCTAAGAACTGTACTTGAGTCACCTCCATCAGATCATCACCCGTAGCAATTACCTTTTGTACCACCTCCCTCTTCCTTTAGTTTGTAAGCTCCATGAGCAGAGCCCTCCTATTCCTTCTGTATTGCACTGTATTGTAATTTTACTGCCCCCTTTCATACTGTAAAGCCCTGAGCAAACTGTTGGTGCTATATAAATCCTGTATAATAATAAAAATAATTTATTATATTTAAAAAATCCAACAATGGACATTTGCTAAGGTAAGATTTGAAGAACAGAAAATCAATCAAGTATCACTTACCTGTGTAAACAAGGTCACTGGTAATACTACTTGCTGAGACATTCACTGTATAGCCACTGGTAGTGATAGCAATGGCACCTATGTCAGGGCAGGCAGACTGTGCATTAGCCAATGTGACAATGGCACATAGAAGCAGAAGAGTGGTAGATCTTATGAGTGACATTCTGTGACTTGAATGGATCATCAGCATCTGCATTAATTCCCCTTCTCATCCTCTTTTTATAGCTGTTACAGAGATGCAAATGAACAGGACAGGGCCAGAAGTATAGATTATAATTTCTGTTCTGCCCATTTTTAGCGGTTTACAACATCATTTCTCATTCCAAGAATATTAATGCACATTCTTTGACTTTTAATTAGAACAGGAAACAGGAAAAAGGAAACCTGCAAAGGAAGTTACCTTGTGCAATACATCATATTTGTCATATTTTTGAAAAATATTTCACAGTAAAGCGAAACTTGAAACACAATAAAACTTGAAACACAATAGCAAAAAAATGAAAAAAGAAAATAAAAACTGTGCTCAGGTCAATAAAAAACAATTGAGCACATATACCCAATCTCAATAATTAACAGTGAAATGACACGTGAAAAATTACAGTAATCAAAAATGGAAAGACGCAGAATTGCGCTAAACATATGAAAATATTTTGCATGGAGTAAGTGTACTCTCATACACCAACTCGATATCTAAATGGTCATATGTCCACATATGTGCACCATAAAAATAGTGAAAGAGAGACATAAATGTCAAATTGATATGACACCTGAACAAAAAAAATATATATATTGCCCAAAAGTAATTGCGTAACAAAGACAATGCGCCAAATAATTAGTGTCCAAAAAAGCCTATATAGCAGTATCACCTGTGAACTGTGAAAAATGAAATATTATAAAATGTCCATCCATAAATAGTGGAATCTTCGGATTAAATGAAGAACGAGTGCAAACGTCCACCACCATTAAATAGAGGGTTACTGCTTACCAGAAGCCCATTATCCCCCGCTACAGAGGATCAAGGGAAGCCTGTATAGAGAAAAGCCCCCCAGGGCATATCAGATACATCTAATATCCTTGATACATTAGTGATTGATGATATTGCGGTTTCCAGAGACACCAAACGAAACTCATGACACCTCAAATCTCCTCATTCTGTTCCCAACTCACAGGTGGATGTGCATAGCCTGTTGCTCTCCTAGATAGAAGTTGTCTCAGGTTCCCGGCCAATAGCAAAAATACCTTATTTAATATACCAGGTATCTAATTTCACTAACATCTAACAAAGACATTTTTCATAAGGTGGCAGCATTATACTTCTTCGGAATATTGCTACTTACAGTAAGGTTACTAGATTTTCAAAATGATATTTGGGGACACCCTACTGACCATGTCAATGTCCACTTCTAACCATGGCTGCAATGCTGTGTCCGGCTCCCAGGGAAGAATCCAAAGATGCCCATTTCCCAGGAAAAGACCCCTTGCAATGGGAACTGTCCCTGAAAAAAGGGGCAAATGGTAAATTATAGATTAGGAACATCTTTAGACTGGCATATAGGAGACTTTTTTTGTACTCTAAAATCACCTTTCCCTTTGAACACATTTCACAAAATGTAAAATATTTTGCACAAGTCTCACAACTTAAACTCAGTTTTGCTCATATCTACCTCATATCAGTGGATTCTATACAAGATGACACCGGGAAAAGGAAAACAAACCAAAAATCTGATAAATGATAAAATACCTACCTAAACTGAATGTTTCTATCCTCCAAGCATGTCAATTATATTCAGTCAAATTTTTACATAAAGGATCCCAATGCGTTTCAACTTTAAAGTCTTATTTAAGGGAACGTACAGTAGGTTGATTTGGAATGAAAATATATATATCAAAGAAAATTGTTCATTGCCATTAAACACTGAATACTTGTACAAAGGGCAGCAAGATGTTCTCACTGGAATATACAGTCAGGTCCATAAATATTGGGACATCGACACAATTCTAATCTTTTTGGCTCTATACACCACCACAATGGATTTGAAATTAAACGAACAAGATGTGCTTTAACTGCAGACTTTCAGCTTCAATTTGAGGATATTTACATCCAAATCAGGTGAACGGTGTAGGAATTACAACAGTTTGTATATGTGCCTCCCACTTTTTAAGGGACCAAAAGTAATGGGACAATTGGCTGCTCAGCTGTTCCATGGCCAAGTGTGTGTTATTCCCTCATCATCAAATTTACAAGGAGCAGATGAAAGGTCCAGAGTTCATTTAAAGTGTGCTATTTGCATTTGTAATCTGTTGCTGTCAACTCTCAATATGAGATCCAAAGAGCTGTCACTATCAGTGAAGCAAGCCATCATTAGGCTGAAAAAAACAAAACAAACCCATCAGAGAGATAGCAAAAACATTAGGTGTGGCCAAATCAACTGTTTGGAACATCCTTAAAAAGAAAGAATGCACCGGTGAGCTCAGCAACACCAAAAGACCCGGAACACCATGGAAAACAACTGTGGTGGATGACCGAAGAATTCTTTCCCTGGTGAAGAAAACACCCTTCACAACAGTTGGCCAGATCAAGAACACTCTCCAGGAGCTAGGTGTATGTGTTTCAAAGTCAACAATCAAGAGAAGACTTCACCAGAGTGAATACAGAGGGTTCATCACAAGATGTAAACCATTGGTGAGCCTCAAAAACAGGAAGGCCATATTAGAGTTTGCCGAACAACAGCTAAAAAAGCCTTCACAGTTCTGGAACAACATCCTATGGACAGAAGAGACCAAGATCAACTTGTACCAGAGTGATGGGAAGAGAAGAGTATGGACAAGGAAAGGAACTGCTCATAGTCCAAAGCATACCACCTCATCAGTGAAGCATGGTGGTGGTAGTGTCATGGTGTGGGCATGTATGGCTGCCAATGGAACTGGTTCTCTTGTATTTATTGATGATGTGACTGCTGACAAAGCAGCAGGATGAATTCTGAAGTCTTTCGGACAATATTATCTGCTCATATTCAGCAAAATGCTTCAGAACTCATTGGACGGCGCTTCACAGTGCAGATGGACAATGACCCGAAGCATACTGCGAAAGCAACCAAAGAGTTTTTTAAGGGAAAGAAGTGGAATGTTATGCAATGGCCAAGTCAATCACCTGACCTGAATCCGATTGAGCATGCATTTCACTTGCTGAAAACAAAACTGAAGGGAAAATGCCCCAAGAACAAGCATGAACTGAAGACAGTTGCAGTAGAGACCTGGCAGAGCATCACCAGGGATGAAACCCAGCGTCTGGTGATGTCTATGCGTTCCAGACTTCAGGCTGTAATTGACTGCAAAGGATTTGCAACCAAGTATTAAAAAATGAAAGTTTGATGGATGATTGTTAATCTGTCCCATTACTTTTGGTCCCTTCAAAAGTGGGAGGCACATATACAAACTGTTGTAATTCCAACACTGTTCACCTGATTTGGATGTAAATACCCTCAAATTAAAGCTGAAAGTCTGCAGTTAAAGCCCATCTTGTTAGTTTCATTTCAAATCCATTGTGGTGGTGTATAGAGCTAAAAAGATTAGAATTGTGTCGATGTCCCAATATTTATGGACCTGACTGTACATTGAACTATATAGAAAATTAATATAACCAAAAACGAAAGTTACAAAATACAAAAAAAAGGTCTATTTTGGTCTTACCAGTTACCAAAAAGAGCCACAATGTGGGGGGGGGGGGATGGAAGAGTCTAAAACAACTGTTTTTCAAAGCTAGAGTACCATCCAACAGTCTTGGAATGCACATACAATCCACAAAATCATCCAGGTCACATGATACTACTTTGGAGAGCCCAACTAAGATCTATGGTCTAAAACATAATAATAATCAATTATAATTGATACCTCACAATGATTAAACAGAATAGCCAGTATCATATTCAGTAAATATAAGCGTTCTTACATAAGTATCAAGTAGATAAAAATTAATAAAATTGGCTCAAAAGTATGCCAAAGTTAGCGGTATCCCACAAAAACTTCAGGGGATGGGGGTAGATCACCAAATATGCTCTGGATATCAGGCATCAAATCCTGAAACTAAAGGCCCTTAGGAGGTAATTACTCCAGCAAGATAAACCTGGGATTTACCAAATAGTTAATCAGTTCTGTACCTGAAGGAGTGGTAACATAAGCCTATATAACTTTCAACAAGTAACAAGTATTCAATGTTTGATAGTCATGAACAATTGTATTTTCATCTCAATTTAACAGCCTCTCTCCCTGAAGAAGAGTTTAAAGTTCAAACACGTTGGATTTCAAATGTAAAGCTGTCAAAATTTGATTGTTGTTATCTTATAACATAAATTTGTGGGGTGGTTTTGATCTAATAGTATGTATTGGGTCTATTACAGTCATATAATATCAGCTGAAATAGTTTTTTTTTTTTTTTTTTTTTAATAATTTTCCAATAAAATTGTTGATTTTAATACTAATGTTTTTGTTGCCTAAAAAAATCTGAGTTTTTTTTTGTAAGCTTTATTTAACCTGTTACCGACCAGCCGCCGTTGTTATATAGTGGCAGGTTGGCACGGCTGCGCAAACAGCCGTAGGTGTATGTTGGCTGCTTTAAGAGCGATAGGGACGCGTGCCCACAGAGCGATGCCGGAGCCTATGAGCGTGGCCTGTGGCCGCAATGTCAGCCGGCCACCCACGATCGCTCCACAGAGAGCCAGAACGGGGATCTGTCAATGTAAACAGACAGATCCCCATTCTGACAGGGGAGGAGAGAGAGATCTGCTGTTCCTGGTGATCAGGAACAGCAATCTCTCTCCTCCTCCAGTCAGTCCCATCCCCCCAGTTAGAAACAACGCCCAGGGAACACATTTAACCCCTTGATCGCCCCTAGTGTTAATCCCTTCCCTGCCAGTGACATTTAAATAGTAATCAGTTCCTTTTTTCAGCACTGATCGCTGTATAAATGTCAATGGTCCCAAAAAAGTGTCCGATCTGTCCGCCGCAAAGTCGCAGTCCCGCTAAAAATCGATTATCACCGCGATTATTAGCAAAAAGGAAAAATATTGTTTTTTTTTTCAAAATTGTGGGTCTTTTTTTGTTTATAGCGCAAAAAATATAAACCGCAGAGGTGATCATATACCCCCAAAAGAAAGCTCTATTAGTGGGAAAAAAGGACATCAATGATGTTTGTGTACAATGTCACATGACCGCGCAATTGTCAGTTAAAGCGACGCAGTGCTGTATCGCAAAAAAATAGCCTGGTCAGGAAGTGGGTGAATCCTTCCGGGGCTGAAGTGGTTATCTGGGCATTTGCTGAAGCATCTTTTAAGTCCAGTGTGCATGAGGCCTTACAGTAAGTCCCAATCTCAGCTGATAAATGGTCTATCATTACTTTAGCTTCAGCAGGTTTCTGAAAGAGGGGGGGCGGGTGCAACCAGGGAAGTGACGTACCTTACCGCAGCAGCATAGGACGAAGGTCTCAAAGAAAAAAATTCAAAAAAGGTACCAAAAAGAAAAAATATATCACAAAACGAGAGGGGTGGAGTGGTCAAATGTTCGAGACCGAGTTGTCATTTGGCGTGGAACTCCACTTTAAAAAAAAAAAAAAATCACTTACACAACTACACATTGATTCGATTCTGAATAGCAGGGTTGTACACCCTGTTCCAAATTATTATGCCAATTATATTTTTCTCATTTACATAAATAACTGATATAAAGAACAGTCAGCATAATTCTCATGTTATCAACTATTAAGAGTACAATTCAAATTTTATTGAACAAACCTCTTAATGATAAGGTTTTTTCTTCAAAATAAAAAACTTACAATGCACTGTTCCAAATTATTATGCACAGTAAGTTTCAAAACACTTTAGAGATTGTAAAGAACTGAAAATTGTCATCTGTGTTTGCAGCCTATTTACTGAAATCAAAAGCTATTTCAATCAAATTTTGAACAACATTTTAACTTTTTAAACATTTTAACAGGTCACATTACATTTTAACATAGGACTGCTTATTTGATAGCAGCTTCAGCAGTCTTGCATCCATTGAACTTGTGAGTTTTTGGACAGTTTCTGCTTGAATTTGTTTGCAAGATGTCAGAATAGCTTCCCAGAGCTGCTGTTTGGATGTAAACTGCCTCCCACCCTCATAGATCTTTTGCTTGAGGATGCTCCAAAGGTTCTCAATAGAATTGAGGTCAGGGGAGGATGGAGGCTACACCATGACTTTATCTCCTTTTGTCACCATAGCAGCCATTGATGCAGAGGTATTCTTTGCAGCATGGGATGGTACATTGTCATGCATGAAGATGATTTTATTATGGAAAGCATATTTCTTTCTTCTGTACCAGGGAAGGAAGTGGTCAGTCAGGAACTCCACATACTTAGCAGAGGTCATCTTTACACCTTCTGGGACCCTAAAAGGGCCAACCAGCTCTATACCCATGATTCCGTCCTGAAACATGACTCCACCACCGCCTTGCTGATGTCGCAGCCTTGTTGGAACAGGGTGGCCGTCCACCAACCATCCACTACTCCATCCATCTGGACCATCCAGGGTTGCACGGCACTCATCAGTGAACAGGACTGTTTGAAAATCTTCATGTATTTTTCTGCCCAATGCAGCCGTTTCTGCTCGTGAGCTTTGGTTAGTGGTGGCCGAATGGAAGGTTTATGCATAGTTGCAAGACTCTGGAGGACTCTACACCTTGATGTCCGTGGGACTCCGGAGGCACCAGCAGCTTCAAATATCTGTTTGCTGCTATGTATTGGTGTGTTAGTGTGTTAGCAGCTGCTCTCATGATCTGATGCATGGATCTGGCAGAAATCTTCCTCAATGTGCCTTTATCTGTAAACCCGTCTGGGCTCAGCCACAAATCTCTTAATAGTGCGATGATCACGCATACGTTTTCGTGAAATATCTAATGTTTTCATACCTCGTCCAAGGCATTGAACTATTTCACTGTTTTCGGCAACAGAGAGATCCTTTTTCTTCCCCATATTGCTTGAAAATGGTGCTCTGCTTAATAATGTAGAACACCCTCTAGTAGTTTTTCCTTTAATTGGGCTCACCTGGCAATCTATTTAACACAGGTGTCCGAGATTGTTTTCAGTGATCAAAAGAGCCATGAGACACAATGGGGCTCATTTACTAAGATGAATGTGCTGCACCGCTTCATACTTTAATTGTTACGCCGGATAAATCCTTAATTGAGCGTGTGAACCGGCGCACGCACAGCAGTACCTGCCTGCGAGAATGTTTCCAGCGCAATCCCATCGTGCTGGTTCTCGGCAAGGTACATCTCATGCTCGCTGCAATAGGAAAAACACATCTTCCTATTAAAGCAGCGCGAAAAAAAACGGCATGGGTTCCCCCTCCAGGGGTATACCAGGCCCATCGGTCTGGTATGGATTGTAAGGAGAACCCCCTACGCTGAAAAAACGGCATGGGGGTTGCCCCAAAATCCATACCAGACCCTTATCCGAGCACGCAGCCCGGATAAGGGGGTGGGAAAAGCGAGTGTCCCCCCCTCCTAAACCGTACCAGGCCGCATGCCCTCAACATGGGGGATGGTGCTTTGGGAAGGGGGGCGCCCCACCCCACCCCACCCCAAAGCACCTTGTCCCCATGTTGATGAGGACAAGGGTCTCTTCCTGACAACCCTGGCTGTTGGTTGTCGGGGTCTGCGGGCGGGGGACTTATCTGAATCAGGGGAGCCCCCTTTAATAAGGGGCCCCCAGATCCCGGCCCCCCACCCTATGTGAATGAGTATGGGGTACATGGTACCCCTACCCATTCACCTGGGGGGAAAAAAGTGTCAAGAAAAAAACACACTAGACAGGTTCTTAAAGTAATTTAGACAGCTCCGGGGGTCTTCTTCCGACTTTGGGGGTTTCTTCCACGTTCTCCGGCCTCTTCTCCGTGCTCTCCGGATCTTCTCCCGGTCTCCGGTTCTTCTCCACGCTGTCTGGCCTCTTCTCCCGGTCTCCGGTTCTTCTCCGCGCTGTCCGGGGTCTTCTCCCGGTCTCCGGTTCTTCTGCCGGGCTCCTCCGCTATCTTCTGCTCTTTTGCTGCTCTTTTGCTAGCGGTGACCCGGTCTTCTCCCGCTGTCCGGTTCTTCTGTCGCTGTCCGGTTCATCTGCCAGGCTCCTCCGCTATCTTCTGCTCTTTTGCTGCTCTTTTGCTAGCGGTGGCCTAGTCTTCTGCCACTGTCTGGTTCTTCTGCTGGACTCCCCCGCTATCTTCTTCCAGCTCTCTTGCTAGCGGTGGCCCGGTCTTCTTTGTCGTCTTCTCCCCTCATCTCTTCTTCCGATGTTGACACAACGCTCTCTCCCGCTGTAATGCCATCTGCGAGGTGTGTGGTGACTTATATAGGCATGGGGCGTGGTCACTGTGATGTCACCGGGTGACCCTGCCCCTTATGAGGGCATAGTCCCATCATGCCCCGGGACTGTACAGAAATCCATATTTGGCATGGAAATTAACCACTTGCTTACTGGGCACTTAAACCCCCCTGCTGTCCAGACCAATTTTCAGCGCTGATGCACTTTGAATGACAATTGCGCGGTCATGCTTAGCCAAATGTTTTGTTTTTTTCCCCCACAAATAGAGCATTCTTTTGGTGGTATTTGATCACCTCTGTGTTTTTTTTTCTTTTGTTCAAAAAAAAGAAAAGACAGATTTTTATAAATAATTTTGTATATTTTTGGATATTTTGATATTAAATTTTGCAAACAGGTAATTTTTCACCTTAATTGATGTACGCTGATGAGGTGGTACTGATTGGTTACACTGATAGGCAGCACTGCTTGGGACCACTGGTGGGCATTGATAGGTGGCACTGGCAGGTGGTACCGGTGGTCACAGATGAGGCAGAATTGCCTCTTTGGGACCAATGTCCCTTGCAACTAAGCCGGTGATCAGCTTTTATTTTTATCCTCATGCTGTCAGCGTGAGGAGAAAAAATAAACAATTACCGAGCTTTAGTTTACATCATGTGATCAGCCGTCATTGGCTGACAGCTAATCGCGTGGTAAGGGGCCAGGATCGGCCCTTACTTTGATCTGTGATCATCCGAGTCTCAGTGACTCAGTGCGCGCTGCGTGCCCTGCAGGGAGCACACTGGGAGCCCGTCCTATGACAGCCTCCCAGAAATTCAGGTCCACGCTGTGGCTGTCGTTTGGCTATAGTACAGACACCAAGTAGTTAATAGAAAAACAGATGCAGATTTCTAGGTCTGGCCAAAAATAATGTTTAGAGTCAAAGGCAACTGATGACTTTCTATTAAAGGTCTAAATGGGCCACTAACATGCATCCTTATTGAACTTAGGAATGTGTCTTTGCAAAGTTAAACTAATTAAAATCCTTTCTTATTTTTGCTTGGGGATAGACTGCAGATGGATTCAAAGTTTTGTCAGATGTCTACACCCCTGATAGGGTGAAGACACCTCCCACATTTTGCCAATTTCTCATTCAAAATTATTCACTTCCTGTCACATAGCCAAACAGGAAGTGAGGGTAAAACCCTACCAATGTATGTCCTTGGGGACACACAGGTCAATCCAAATAGTTTCCCTATTCGGGAAATTGCACTCTAGCATTTTGCCATGTACATCCCAAACCATTATGTATCTTAGGGTTTATTTACTAAAAGGTAAATCCACTCTGCACTACAAGTGCACTTAGAAGTGCAGTTGCTGGAGATCCAAGGGGGACATGCAAGAAAAAATCTTCATCTTGCACAGGTGCTTTAAATCAAAGTCAATGGCTTTGTATTTTGGACAGCTATTTTAGATAAGATAAATTTCCTAAACATGTCCTGTGGGGGGGGGACTTGAGGACTGAGGCTGAAAACCACTGCTCAAAAAGTAAATTGAATACTTACCACTCTGAAATGTCACTTTCCTGGTGACTATCCATGGCAGCATACGCACAATCCATGCATGTGCTACCATGAAGGCACCAGGAAAGTAACTTAAAACTAAAAAAAACATAAAAAAGGGATTTGTCTAAGACATGCCAATCAGTATAGTTAAGCTGCAGCTGGGAAATCCCTTGCATGAAAAGAACACACATAAAGCATAAAAACTTTGAAACAATTTTATTGGTCCAAAAAAAAACAGGACTTGGAAAAGAAGCAAGGAAAGCAAAATACACACATGTATGTTAATTTGAGACACTAACAGAATATGTTTGAGGTTTGACCCTTTTGCAGTGTAAATTAACAGGAGTTAAATAGATTGCGCCCACAAATGGACATCTATTAAGGATTAAAACAACATTAGGCACAATATCTTGAGAAAGAATTTTAAAAATAATGCAGCACAGACAGGTAAATCAAAGTGAACGTAAAAACAACAAAAATTGCCAACATAAAAGATTTCATGGTAAAATAACCACCACCCAAAAAAATACAACAAACCAAAGTAACAAATAAATTGCATCAAAACACATTTTTTTTGCAACAGCATAACAAACAAAATACAAATAGAAAATACATGCGTTAGAAACTCGATAAGGACACCCAAATGTACTCTTTTTGTTTGTTTTTTTTGCCACTTCAGAAAACTCTCGAGAGACTATTCAGCTTAACGCTCATTCACTGTCTCCAACAAGGTCTTACATCATCGTGGTAGAGACTTAATTTTCAATCAACATCTTCCATTTTTTAAACTTCCAGATGCCTTCGGCATCCACACCCTTCTTTTTATCCAACACGAACAAAAAGTATAGCTTGCTTAGCCATAATCCTATACAGTGTTTACTGTCTACAGAAACATTTTTATATACATACAAGTTGCGTGCATCCCACAACACTTCCTTTAATGCACATAACACTAACCACAATACTCTGTTTATCTTTTTCCAGTTTCCCCAAGCCACACATCATCATTTTCCACTCACTCACCTTCACTTCTGTTATTTCTTTCACCAGATCTTGACTCCTATTGATCACATCTTTTGCTACACCACACCCCCAGAACACATGCTCACTGTCTTCTACACCCCCATAATTCATTCTTGGACAAATATCAGACACACCCGAATCAATCCTTTTCATATATAGCCTTGTAGCTAGACATTCATGCAAACTTATCCATACTATCTGTCTCTGCACATTTGTCACCCCATATATACTCATTTTCTTCCATACTTCCCCAGCCACTGACGCATTAACTCCCTTAAGGTTACACACATACTCCTTCTCTATCAACCACTTTCTCACCTTTACTTTATCCCTCTCCCCTTCTCCAAAATCTGCCAACTTAAACTCCACCCTAAACTTTTCCAATACCCAGTAGTAGCGTGCTACCACTTAAGATACCTTGAATCTCTTCCCAACCACCCCCATCTCCTAAACAACCACCCACCTGAGAAAGCTATCATCCTAGCACACACTCCACCATTCCTCAAAACTTTCACCATGCAAAACCAATAATGCATTAACAAAAACACTCTCACATTCGGAAAACCCACCATTACATTCATGTCTACACACATATTCTCTCTTGACTCTTTCCATTTTTGACCCCCATAAAAAGGTAAACAATAACTTATTAATTTTCCTCAATTGTATTCCTCAATCAATCAGGAGGGGAGATATTACTTGTATACAAAATTAAAGGTAAGATTACTGCCTTGTCTAAGAAAATTGTTGATTTATGGGAAAGTTTTAGTAGACACCAAAACCTCAACTTCTTGGCTATCTTTTCTCCCACTTCCCCTTTACCAGCACACTTCCCCTTTCATTCCATAGTCAAACACAATACCCAAAATCCTCACTCCATCCTCAGCCTTCCCAATCTAATCATCCACACATTCCACTTGTCTTCCATACACACCCTAACTACATTCATTCCAACTCACACTCATTCCCGCACATACACAAAAAATAGACAAAAGTAACTTCACCCTACTTACACCCACCACCGACTGACACACTGCCACCATGTCATCCATATAACCTAAACATTTCACAATTTTCCCCCCACTCCCAGGCACCAAAAAGCCCCTCACCAACTTATCCCTCTGTATCATCCTTAACAGTGGATCAATAAAACAAATAAAGAGAATAGGGGACGGGGGAACGCCTGTCTCACCCCAGATTTAACCAAAAAAGCCCGCCCCAAACTCCCATTAACCAGAACCCGACTACTGATCCCCCAATACAACCCTTTTATTACATTAATGAGCAGCTGTGGTATACCCATCCACTTCAAAACCTCCCACAAAAACCCATGATTCGCTTTATCATATGCCTTCTCAAGGTCAAATGATGTCAGGATAATCAAACTATTCCTATCTTTACAAACATTAATTATATCCCTAACTAAAATTAAATTCTCTGAGATCATTAGACCCGACACTGCACAGGCCTGCGTCTCGCTAACCATCCTACTAATGACCTTAGATAATCTCCTCGCCACCATTTTTGCAAAGACCTTGTAATCTGAATTTAGTAAGGAGATAGGCCTCCAATTTCGAATATCAATCTTATCCCCCTGACTATTGTATAACAGATGTATCTAGTTTACCTTTACTATCACACCATCTAAATCTGCTACATACCCCATCCCTTTTTACCCCAAATAAATGAGACCACACCCATCTGGAGTAAAATAAATGAGACCACACCCATCTGGAGTATAATATTGGCCGTAGCAGCCAATTATCTTTATTAATAATAACCAATATAATTAATTTTATTATCAACTTAAAGTAACTGTATAAAACACCTGACATATCAGTTAAATACTCCCGTTGGTCTTTGCAGGGAAAAACCCACCAATCTTACACTCGATCCACTCAGGCACTGCAGTACCTTAACTAAAATAGGCCTCCAGCTGACATGCTAGCTCGGAGACAACAAACCAATTGACCGCAGTGCACCCAATAACCAATTCCAGCTAAAACCTCCATTAGCTGGAATACCACCAACGGGCCTCATACTACCGATGGGTCCTGAACTTTTCCATATCTGGGGTTTAATCCTTCACCCGCAAAGACCAACATCACGCCACTGCCACGACATTCAAACATTTGAAATTGTACCAACATAATCCATATATACCATACTTACCAACTTCAGGGAGGGACAGTGGGAAGTTCTCTCTTCCAGACCAACTGAGCTGGGGAGGGACCTCTCCCACTGCTCTGTTAACTCTGCTCCACCCCTTCCTAGTAACCAACCAATCCCAATTGTTTTAACATAAACATCCCTCATTCTTTGTTCCACTGTTAACTCTGTCATGCCCGCCCTTTGCTTATTATTTTTATTTATTTGTTCTGGGCTTTCTTGACTATTGTATAACAGATGTATCTAGTTTACCTTTACTATCACACCATCTAAATCTGCTACATACCCCATCCCTTTTACCCCAAATAAATGAGACCACACCCATCTGGAGTAAAATATTGGCCGTAGCAGCCAATTATCTTTATTAATAATAAACCATAAAATTAATTTTAATATCAACTTAAAAAAACTGTATAAAACACCTGACATATTAGTTAAATACTCCAGTTGGTCTATGCAGGGAAAAACCCACCAATCTTACACTCGATCCACTCAGGCACTGCGGTACCTTAACTAAAATAGGCCTCCAGGTGACATGCTAGCTCGGAGACAACAAACCAATTGACCACAGTGCACCCAATAACCAATTCCAGCAAAAACTCCCATTAGCTGGAATACCACCAACGGGCCTCATACTACCGATGGGTCCCGAACTTTTCTATATCTGGAGTTTAATCCTTCACCCGCAAAGACCAACATCATGCCACAGCACACACCAGGGTAAAACCTTTCCTTTGTGTGCCCTGCCAAACCCTCAATGCTCGCTGGATCCCATCCTGCAATCCCAAAGCCCACAGGTCGATCCCCACATCGTTCAGGTGTACCCTATCTCTCCTCAAGTAACGCCATGTATCCACCTCTAATTCCATGTGCCTGATAGCCAACCCACCATTCCTGACCACAAAACCACTGACTTCCTTGTTAACCTTCTTCCGGGCCCGGTTGACCTTATCCACCAGCCTAACTAACCTCCACGTGGTACGTGCCACAATGTCCGACCACACAATCAGAATATGTGGAAAGGCCATCCTAAGTTGCCAAAAATCAAATTTGATGTCTCGCACCAAATCTAATATTAACTCTAGCCCCAGATCATTGCCGCCAACGTGTAATACCAACACATCAGGAGGCCTATCCAGACGTGCAAATTTCCGCACCTCCGACACGTCCTCCCCCATAGCATACCAGGCACCCCAACCACCGGAGACATGCTTCCTGTCTTGAAAAAAACAGCTGTATCCCATCCCGTCTTGCATCACCTCTCCTTGCCCCCCAACACACATAGGAGTGGCCCACTATCCAGACCAGGCACTGGGTTTGACCTGAAAGAAAAGAAAAACAAACCCCCCAATAAATCAATTAGACACCCCAGCATATACAATCTTTCAATGAACTACACCAAAACTTTCCCATAACCCCTTGTTAAACATTCAATAAGTGAGGGCGAACATAGGATTTAAACCGTCGAGATTTCCATCTCCCGATTCATTTTACAGCTGCCTCATCCAAACCCCAGCGGACTGGTTCCGTAGCCGCCCCTATCCTAAAGGAATGGGATGAATACTTTTGATCCCCCAAACCCAGTGCCCCCAAACATTTATTAAAAATTGCAATGAATTGAAAACGAGATAACGACAACCCATCTTGATGTACCAAAAGGGAACCTTCCCCCCCGGGCGTATAGCAAGAAACCCCTGCACCAATTGTACTGGGCACAAGGGAGAACCTGGCAGTGAAAAAACCTGCACCGTCTTTCCCTTGCCCCGCTGAACCGTTTTAGATTTTTTTACCAGTATGGACAATCTGTCCTCCCCACACCTGACATCCGTCACACCCAACCCCCCATTTTTCTTTTTAGAGGGGCTGACTAATTCACTAATTCGAAACGCCCCGAAAAATGCCAGGCGAATGCTGCCTTAAACAACACTACCTCATAACCTGACAAACAAGTAGTGTCTAACTGACATTATCCTACCTAATAGCTCGAACGAAACCGGGCGCCTAGCGTCCCTCCCCGGCTTAGAACGCCGGTAACCCTTCAACGCCTGCCTAACCCAAAAATCCTTAGTTAAGTCAGGTAAACCTTGAAATTTTAACCAAAACGCCAGACCTGCCAACTTCTTTTCCAACCCACACACCGACACCCCCTCCTCCAGATTCCGAGAAACAAAATACAAAACCAACAACCTGAGATCTTGGTCCTCATGTCCTTCCGCCACCTGTTGCAGCATGGATACCCATTCCTGCCATACTCTGTTGTAAGCTGACCACGTCGCCTCGCTCACCGACTGTCTGATCCAGCCCGCTACTCTTCCAAGGCAATCCTCCACAGCCACTCGGGACAAGGGACCCTGTTCTGCTCCGCCCCTGGCACCAACTCCCAAATTCTGTCCCACTGAAAGCGAGATAGTGCATCAGCAATGACATTTTTCACTCCGGGGAGGTGAATAGCATAGATGAACACGTTCAACTGCAGACAACGCAATGCAAGGTGTCTGAGCAACCTTACCACCGGAGGTGACGCCGCTGACACTTTGTTAATTTCCTGTACTACCCCCAGGTTGTCCCTGTGAAATCTAACTTTCAAATTCCTGAAAGATTCCCCCCATAACTCCACTGCTAACACCACAGGAAACAATTCCAACAGTAACATGTTCCTCACTAGCCCTGCATCCTTCCACAACTGCGGCCAAGGCCTTGCACTCCACTTACTTTGGAAAAAGGCTCCAAAACCCGCAGAACCCGCCACATCCGTGTATAGCTCCAGATCGAAGTTGCTAACTGGCCCTGACATCCACAACGACCTGCCATTGAAATTAGCCAGGAACAACGTGTGCCATACCGTCAGGTCATCTCTATGAACCTTCACCAAGCACACATAGTGCTTGGTGGACATAACCCCTGCCGTACTTGCAGACAGCCGCCTGCAAAATACCCTCCCCATGGGTAGAATGCGACACGCAAAATTTAACTTACCTAGTAATGATTGTAGGGTGCGCAGCTGTACTTTGCGAAGTCCCATGATTCCCCGAATCTCTGCTTGCAACGCCGTCAGCTTATCCTCCGGCAACCTGCACTCTATGGCCTCTGAGTCTAACATGATGCCCAAGAAACTCAACATCGTCTGTGGACCTTCGGTCTTTTCTGGGGCCAACGGGATGCCAAACCTATCAGGAACATGTTCTAGCGTATCCAACAGGACCGCGTAAACTTTTGACATAGGAGGGCCCACGTAGAGGAAATCGTCCAAATAGTGAATGATTGAATTTATTCCCGCGACGTCACGCACCACCCACTCAAGGAAGGAACTAAACTGTTCAAACAAAGCGCAGGATATAGAACACCCCATGGGTAGGCAGCGATCCACGTAGTATTCTTCCTGCCAACAACAACCCAACAAACGAAAACTCTCCGGATGAACCGGTAGCAAACGAAAAGTCGACTCAATGTCAGCTTTTGCCATAAGTGCCCCCCGCCCATACCTCCTAAGCCAAACTACTGATGCATCAAAAGACATACAGTGTGGCAAAAAAGTATTTAGTCAGCCACCAATTGTGCAAGTTCTCCCACTTAAAAAGATGAGAGAGGCCTGTAATTGTCATCATAGGTATAACTCAACTATGAGAGACAAAATGTGGAAAGAAATCCAGACAATCACATTGTCTGATTTTGAAAGAATTTATTTGCAAATTATGGTGGAAAATAAGTATTTGGTCACCTACAAACAAGCAAGATTTCTGTCTCTCAAAGACCTGTATCTTCTTCTTTAAAAGGGCTCCTCTGTCCTCCACGCATTACCTGTATTAATGGCAACTGTTTGAACTTGTTATCAGTGTAAAAGACACCTGTTCACAACCTCAAACAGTTACACTACAAACTCCACTATGGTGAAGACCAAAGAGCTGTCGAAGGACACCAGAAACAAAATTGTAGGCCTACACCAGGCTGGGAAGACTGAATCTGCAATAGGCAAGCAGCTTGGTGTGAAGAAATCAACTGTGGGAGCAATAATTAGAAAATGGAAGACATGCAAGAC
The DNA here is from genome assembly GCA_037952835.1 of Lithobates septentrionalis. NCBI lineage: Eukaryota > Metazoa > Chordata > Amphibia > Anura > Ranidae > Lithobates > Lithobates septentrionalis. The sequence goes on along the minus strand of JBBDGP010000271.1, from coordinate 8,657,196 downwards.
CACTGATAATCTCCCTCGACAAGCAAGATTTCACCCCGTAGGGTCAAAATGATCACAAGATCGGTGAGCAAAAATCCCAGAACCACACGTGGGGACCTAGTGAATGACCTGCAGAGAGCTGGGACCAACGTAACAAAGGCTACCATCAGTAACACACTACGCCGCCAGGGACTCAGATCCTGCAGTGCCAGACATGTTCCCCTGCTTAAGCCAGTACATGTCCGGGCCCGTCTGAGGTTTGCTAGAGAGCATTTGGATGATCCAGAAGAGGATTGGGAGAATGTCATATGGCCAGATGAAACCAAAGTAATACTGTTTGGTAGAAATACAACTCGTTTAGTTTGGAGGAGAGAGAATGCTGAGTTGCAACCAAAGAACACCATACCTACTGTAAAGCATGGGGGTGGCAACATCATGCTTTGGGGCTGTTTATCTGCAAAGGGAACAGGACGACTAATCCGTGTACATGAAAGAATGAATGGGGCCATGTATCATGAGATTTTGAGTGGAAACCTCCTCCCATCAGCAAGGGAACTGAAGATGAAACATGGCTGGGTCTTTCAGCATGACAATGATCCCAAACACACTGCCCGGGCAACGAAGGAGTGGCTTCGTAAGAAGCATTTCAAGGTCCTGGAGTGGCCTAGCCAGTCTCCAGATCTCAACCCCATAGAAAACCTTTGGAGGGAGTTAAAAGTCAGTGTTGCCCAGCGACAGCCCCAAAACATCACTGCTCTAGAGGAGATCTGCATGGAGGAATGGGCCAACATACCAGCAACAGTGTGTGACAACCTTGTGAAGACTTACAGAAAATGTTTGACCTCTGTCATTCCCAACAAAGGATATATAACAAAGTATTGAGATGAACTTTTGATATTGACCAAATACTTATTTTCCACCATAATTTGCAAATAAATTCTTTCAAAAATCAGACAATGTGATTGTCTGGATTTGTTTCCACATTTTGTCTCTCATAGTTGAGGTATACCTAGGATGACAATTACAGGCCTCTCTCATCTTTTTAATTGGGAGAACTTGCACAATTGGTGGCTAACTAAATACTTTTTTGCCCCACTGTATATGATACCGCGCATATCTCCTGGTCCATGGCATCATTTACCGAACCCCTTTTGGGTATGACAAATGGTGAATAAGCCTAAATTTGTTAGGCTCTTTCTTCGGCACAACACCCAGCGGTGAAACTACCAGATCCGATATTGGCAAAGAAGGAAAAGGCTCACTCATGCGGCATAACAAGATTTCCTTCGGCAGTTTCTCCAAAACCACGTCCGCATGTTGTAAAGCTGACCGCAAATTGCGTGACAGCGGGGGAGTATCTATTAAACGTGAAGGATTTCTAAAACCCTCCAAAATCTCCGACCCAGTAACCGTGCTGCCTCCCTGTCCGGGTATCTATCTAGGAACGGTTGCACCTTTCCCACTTTCACCGGCGTTTTACCCTTTTCCAACAGGATCGCCGGTACGGCCCTTTCCCTGTTTAAAACAACAGGACACCGTGTGTCCCCCTCCACAACCTGAACATTCGTGCTTGTACTTGCACGACCCCCCAAATCTACAGGAACCCTCATTAAATTGCCAACAAACCCCTTTTTTTCTTGTGTCCGGTTGTCCGGAGTTGGATGATCCACCGCCCCCCCCTTGAAAAAACTGACCCGTTGGCCTAGCCGAGGTCATAAGGCGCATCCATAAGCTGATGTCCTTATGATCCCACCTCAAGGACGGGCGTATAGCCCTCCGCTGCCTAAATTGCTCATCATACCGCAGCCAAGCTGTTCCCCCATAAACTCTGTGTGCCTCACCTACGGCGTCTAAATAGCAAAACAATGCAGAGCAGTGCTCTGGGTTCTTTTCCCCAATAACACTAGCCATTATTGCAAAGGCCTGCAGCCAATTCGTGAAAGTCCTGAGGATAAGCCTATACCTCCTTTTCTCCTCGTCCTCTTTCTTGTTATCTTCTGGCTTAACCCCATCTAAGTTAAATTTTTCCAGAGGTAGGAGCGCAAAAATCTCCACGTATTCCCCTTTCCAAATTTTGTCTCGCACTTCAGGTTTTAGGTGCGCTCCGAGGGGCCCCTCAAAACACACATAAACTTAACATTTTGCTGCATCTGCCAGTCTCACCAAATCTTGTTTTTTCACCCCTTCCCCTGTCCCCCCCTCCGGCGGCTTAGGCACCACCTCCTTCACTGCCACCCCAGCGACTTCCATCGCGGGCGCCACTTGTTCCGTAGCAGGCCCGGAGGAGTCCCCGTGCCCATTGACAACCTGGCCACTGCCCCCCCAACCCCAGGATCTACCGATGCTGCCGCAGGAGACTGAATCCCACTTGGCCCTGGCTCAAATTTTTTCACTAAATCCTTCAAACCTGCTAAGAATTCCTGCAACCCTGATTCCGCCGTGGCGCAGTCAACAACCGGCGCAGCCAGAGTGGGAGGCACGGTCGCATCCGACCGCCTCGCTGCTCCCTGACCCCCACTGCTAATCTCGCCCACCTCTCCCACAAGATTACCCACAACACGTGAAGGAATAAACATAGACTTACCAGGATGCCTGGGAAGGGTCCCACCAGTCGAAGGTCCCGTCTCCACCGCCGAAGGACGTCCCTGCTGCCCATCGTCGTCCACTGCGACAGCTCTCCCTCCGACCGGTCTTCTCCCATCTCCTCCTCATTTGCTGACAGCCCTCCAGCCGACGCCTCACTGGATGCCGGGGATCCGCGGTCCTCCCAACTCCTCCTCCGAGCGCCGGATCCACCCACGATTTGTGGGTCGCCCAATAACCTCCACCCTGCAGTGCTGCACCAGGCCACTGCCCGCTGCTGTCCTCTGTCCATCCCCCATTGCGTGCCCACCAGCCCCGGATTTGAGGTGACCGGTTGCCGCTGCTGCCATCTTTCCACGCTGAAGCCCCTGCTGTGGAAATGTCCGGGGCCTGTCTCCCTGCTCCATCTTAACTGGGCCCAGCATCCGCCTTAGAACTGCTGGCGCTACTCCTAGATGCTCCACGGCCTGACAGCCTCTGCCCCCCTTGTCCCCCACCTCATGCGCCGCTGAGCGCTTAGCCAGAGGCCCTGAAACCAGCCCACCCGCCCGAACCTGCTGTCTCTGGCCTCTGGGGGAGAGAGGGATCAGTCTGGGAGCGAACCCCCCCTTCATGCGCTGCAGCGCGCTTCGTGGGTGGCCCAGAAACCGGCCGACCCGCACGGAGCTTCTGACTCTGCACCCTGGGAGGGAGGGGTAGAGGGGAATCCGGGGAGAAACGAGTTGGCGGCCTGGACCGCCGTGCTCGCACCGACTCACCCACCGCGGAAGTGGCCGCTGGGGCACTATCACCCAGCGCTGCAGCCAGTCTGCCCTCCAGCCATCCAGGTCCCCTGGACGTGGCCTCGGCCTTCAGCCTTGCAAACAGGGATTACACAGCGGCCATGCTGCAAGCTCTCTCTTCCAGACCAACTGAGCTGGGGAGGGACCTCACCCACTGCTCAGTTAACTCTGCTCCACCCCTTCCTAGTAACCAACCAATCCTAATTGTTTTAACATAAACATCCCTCATTCTATTTTCCACTGTTAACTCTGTCATGCCCGCCCTTTGCTTATTATTTTTATTTATTTGCTCCGGGCTTTCTTTCTTATAAATTAATACCACTACCCCCTCTCTCATAGATTTGGATATAATGTCTTCCCTCATCATGTAACTAAATACCTCAACCACATCTCGCTTAATAATATCCCAAAACAATTTAAAAAACTCACTTGGTAAGCCATCTCCTCCCGGGGTTTTATTAGCCCCCATGCTTGTCACAGATTCCCACACCTCCTCCTCGTTCACCGCTTTCTGCAAAAAACCTTATCACCCTCATATAAATTATCCTCTACCATATCAATCATTCTAGTATCTGACTCATCAACACACACTCCCTCAAACAATCGTTCATAAAATTTAGTCAAGCATTCCAGCACATTCTCTCCCTTACATTCCCTCCCTTCTTCATCATACACACCCTTAAACACTCCTTTTTCCTTACAAACCTTGAAAAAAATCTAGAACATTTTTCATCCTGCTCCAGGTGTTTAACTCTCGCTTGAAAAATAATTTGTTTTCCTCTTTCAATTAATACCTCATTAATCCTCTTCCTAACATGGTCTACTTCCTCGGCCATGTCATAGCCTATATTTCTAAATGAATATAATGTAGCCAACCTGACTTGTAACCAAGAATATCTCCTTTTCTCACTGCTACCAACTCCTCCATAGCCTCCTCCACTGCCCTCTCCACCTCTGCTCCACTCCCCGCTGTTAATGGCTCCACACTGGTGGGTGGCACTTCTACTCTTTCTTTCACTCTCTCCTCCACACCCTGGTGCCCACTTTCTTCCTCTTCCACCACCACCTCCTCCTCCTGTCTCCCAGGAGAGTCAGACAGCACCTGTGTGGACACTGGTCGTCCACTCTCAGTGGTGTGCTTGACAGCTTCAGCATAAGAGACATAGGCCCTTCTTACTTTTGGACAATTCTTCACTGTATGATCACGCTGTCCACATATATCACAGGCCCGCTTAATCAAGCAAGCCCCAGCCTCATGTCCTTCCTCCCCACAGTTCCGGCAGTGCATCTCCACATTACATTCATCTCTGGTATGCCCAAACTTATGACATCTTCTGCAGTATGTCGGTTGACCAGGGTATTAGAGAAACCCTCTATTTCCTGCTATTGAAAAATTAGCTGGTGGATGCCGCACTCCACCAATACCTTCAGGATCCACCTTCAGCTTGACAAAAAACTTTAATTTGCCATTAACCACTTCAGCCCCGGACCATTATGCTGCCTAAGGACCAGAGGACTTTTTTTCAATTTGGCACTGCGTCGCTTTAACTGCTAATTGCGCGGTCATTCAATGCCGTACCCAAACAAAATTTGCGTCCTTTTCTTCCCACAAATAGAGCTTTCTTTTGATGGTATTTGATCACCTCTGCCGTTTTTATTTTTTGCGCTATAAACGGAAAAAGACCGAAAATTTTGAAAAAAAAAAGGATATTTTCTACTGTTTGTTATAAAAAAAAATTTAGTCATACATTTAGGCCAAAAATGTATTCGGCCACATGTCTTTGCTAAAAAAAAGTCAATAAGCGTATATTTATTGGTTTGCGCAAAAGTTATAGCGTCTACAAACTAGGGTAAATTTTCTGGAATTTACACAGCTTTTAGTTTATGACTGCCTATGTCATTTCTTGAGGTGCTAAAATGGCAGGGCAGTACAAAACCCCCCCAAATCACCCCATTTTGGAAAGTAGACACCCCAAGGAAATTGCTGAGAGGCATGTTGAACCCATTGAATATTTCTTTTTTTTGTCCCAAGTGATTGAATAATGAAAAAAAAAAAATATTTACAAAAAGTTGTCACTAAATGATATATTGCTCACACAGGCCACGTGCCTATGTGGAATTGCACCCCAAGGGCGTAAATTTTTGATTTCACTCCTCACTACCTATCACAGTTTTGAAGGCCATAAAATGCCCAGATGGCACAAAACCCCCCAAATGACCCTATTTTGGAAAGTAGACACCCCAAGCTATTTGCTGAGAGGCATGTTGAGTCCATGGAATATTTTAGATTTTGACACAAGTTGCGGGAAAGTGACACATTTTTTTTTTGCACAAAGTTGTCACTAAATGATATATTGCTCACACAGGCCATGGGCATATGTGGAATTGCACCCCAAAATACATTTAGCTGCTTCTCCTGAGTATGGGGATACCACATGTGTGGGACTTTTTGGGAGCCTAGCCGCGTACGGGGCCCCGAAAACCAATCACCGCCTTCAGGATTTCTAAGGGTGTAATTTTTTTATTTCACTCTTCACTGCCTATCACAGTTTTGGTGGCCATGGAATGCCCAGGTGGCACAACCCCCCCCCCCCCAAATGACCCCATTTTGGAAAGTAGACACCCCAAGCTATTTGCTGAGAGGCATGGTGAGTATTTTGCAGCTCTCATTTGTTTTTGAAAATGAAGAAAGACAAGAAAAAAATTGTTTTTTTCTTTTTTTAATTTTCAAAACTTTGTGACAAAAAGTGAGGTCTGCAAAATACTCACTATACCTCTCAGCAAATAGCTTGGGGTGTCTAATTTCCAAAATGGGGTCATTTGGGGGGTTTTGTGCCACCTGGGCATTCCATGGCCTCCGAAACTGTGATAGGCAGTGAAGAATGAAATCAAAAATTTACGCCCTTAGAAAGCCTGAAGGCGGTGCTTGGTTTTCGGGGTCCCGTACGTGGCTAGGCTCCCAAAAAGTCTCACACATGTGGTATCCCCGTACTCAGGAGAAGCAACAGAATGTATTTTGGGGTGTAATTTCACATATTCCCATGGCATGTTTGAGCAATATATCATTTAGTGACAACTTTGTGCAAAAAAAAAATTGTCTCTTTCCCGCAACTTGTGTCACAATATAAAATATTCCATGGACTCGACATGACTCTCAGCAAATAGCTTGGGGTGTCTACTTTCCAAAATGGGGTCATTTGTGGGGGTTTTGAACTGTCCTGGCATTTTATGCACAACATTTAGAAGCTTATGTCAGACATCACCCACTCTTCTAACCACTTGAAGACAAAGCCCTTTCTGACACTTTTTGTTTACATGAAAAAATTATTTATTTTTGCAAGAAAATTACTTTGAACCCCCAAACATTATATATTTTTTTAAAGCAAATGCCCTACAGATTAAAATGGTGGGTGTTTCATTTTTTTTTCACACAGTATTTGCGCAGCGATTTTTCAAACGCATTTTTTGGGGAAAAAACACACTTTTAAATTTGAATGCACTAAAACACACTATATTGCCCAAATGTTTGATGAAATAAAAAAGATGATCTTAGGCCGAGTACATGGATACCAAACATGACATGCTTTAAAATTGCGCACAAACGTGCAGTGGCGACAAACTAAATACATTTTTAAAAGCCTTTAAAAGCCTTTACAGGTTACCACTTTAGATTTACAGAGGAGGTCTACTGCTAAAATTACTGCCCTCGATCTGACGTTCGCGGTGACACCTCACATACATGGTGCAATTGCTGTTTACATTTGACGCCAGACCGATGCTTGCGTTCGCCTTTGCGCGAGAGCAGGGGGGGACAGGGGTGCTTTTTTTTTTTTTTTTTCTTTATTAATTTTTTGCTTTTTTATCTTATTTTTAAACTGTTCCTTTCATTTTTTTTTTTAATCATTTTTATTGTTATCTCAGGGAATGTAAATATCCCCTATGATAGCAATAGGTAGTGACAGGTACTCTTTTTTGAAAAAATTGGGGTCTATTAGACCCTAGATCTCTCCTCTGCCCTCAAAGCATCTGACCACACCAAGATCGGTGTGATAAAATGCTTTCCCAATTTCCCAATGGCGCTGTTTACATACGGCGAAATCTAAGTCATGAAATGCTCGTAGCTTCCGGTTTCTTAGGCCATAGAGATGTTTGGAGCCACTCTGGTCTCTGATCAGCTCTATGGTCAGCTGGCTGAATCACCGGCTGCATTCTCAGGTTCCCTGTTGAGACAGGAGAGCCAGAGAAAAACACGGAAGACGGTGGGGGGGCATTCCCTCCCACTGCTTGTAAAAGCAGTCTAGAGGCTAATTAGCCGCTAGGATTGCTTTTACATGAAAGCCGACCGCTGGCTGAAAAGAATGATACCAAGATGATACCTAAACCTGCAGGCATCATTCTGGTATAACCACTCAAAGTCTTGAATGGCGTACCTGAAGACAAAAAAATGGTTAACAATAAAACACAGTAAACGGTAAAGTATAAAAAATTGCATACCTGAAAAGCAAACATGATAAAACATAATAACAATAAAACATTGCAGAATAGAATACAGTAAAAAAGAGCATAACAATAGAGAGAGAATAGAGAGAGAGAACAATAAAATGACAACTATTTTTTTTTATTTTATATATTTTTTTTTTTTTACACTTTTTTTTGTAACTAACTTTTATAACTGTAACCGGTTCCAGGTTCGGGTCTCTCAAAATGCGATGGCATCTTGGGAGACCCTGTAAAAGTGTGCCTAGTCTGTGCAATGCTGTACCCTACGCTAATACTCAACTAGTGAATGGTAGCGTTCAAAACATCCACCAATGCAAAGACCAGGATTGTCAGGACAGGAGGGACAATAATAGCGGGTGTCACGCCTATATCCGCGCTTGCTGCAGATACGACATCTTTTTTGGGGGGGTTCGCTGGGTAGGGGTACTCGGGAGGACATAAAGAAAATGCCTCATGCAGCCGACTGCATTTGGTTGGGTATGTGAATGGGGGAAGTACGGGCGCTGCAGAAGTGGTGGGTTCCCAATTAGGATTGGCGAATGCAGCAGGAAGGGCACTATGGGCACGACGGGCCTGTGTTTGTCTTCTTCTTGGTGGCAGCGGGACACTACTTCTGCTTGCCACCTCATCAGCTTGAACTGCACTTATGGGACTCGCCACGTCACCAAGTGTTACTGCAGTGCTGGTTTGACTATGACCGGGGTGTACTAGGCCGCTGGTGCTTGCCAGTTCACCAAAACGCTACCAAAAAAACTGTTAGCGATCGCAGGGATCAGGCCTGACTCTGCGAACACTGCACTTATGCGTTTAGTGTTTTGTAAGTGACAGTGATCGATCGATACTGCACTTGGGTGGGCTGGGCTGGGCCGGGCGGAGGGGCAAAACGCAGGTGCTAGCAGGTATCTGGGCTGATCCCGCTAACACTGCGTTTTTGGGAACCCTAAACTGCTGGGGACGCTAGTATAGATCTGATCGGATCAGATATTGATCCGTTCAGATACTATACCACTAAGGGAGGCATATGCTGCGTGCGTGGGTGTTAGCGGTACTGGCGCTAACCTGACGCTGCCTGGGGCTGGTTCTTGCCAGTTCACCAAAACGCTACCAAAAAAACTGTTAGCGATCGCAGGGATCAGGCCTGACTCTGCGAACGCTGCAGTTATGTGTTTAGTGTTTTGTAAGTGACAGTGATCAATCGATACTGCACTTGGGTGGGCTGGGCTGGGCCGGGCGGAGGGGCAAAACGCAGGTGCTAGCAGGTATCTGGGCTGATCCCGCTAACACTGCATTTTTGGGAACCCTAAACTGCTGGGGATCCTAGTATAGATCTGATCGGATCAGATATTGATCCGTACAGATACTATACCACTAAGGGAGGCGTATGCTGCGTGCGTGGGTGTTAGCGGTACTGGCGCTAATCTGAGGCTGCCTGGGGCGACGCATATCACCGCCGGGCGATCAGGGGGCTAAACCTTTATTCGGTAAAAAACGGCGGGTGCCCTGACACTATAAAAAATAAACGAAATAACCAGCATCACCCTTAACAGTTATATGGTGATCAGTGGTGAAAGGGTTGACTAGGGGGCAATCAAGGGGTTAAAACATTTATTAGGTAGTATATGGGGGTCCCTGTCGCTAAAAAACGCTGACAGCGAACCTAAATATTTACCTCCCTAACTAGCGTCACCAGTGACACTAATACAGCGATCAGAAAAATGATCGCTTAGCGACACTGGCGACAGGGGTGATCAAGGGGATAAAACTTTTTTAGGGGGGTTAGTGGGGTACCCTAGACCTAAAGGGGGCTAACAGTAACTGTGCTACCACACTAACTGTCACAAACTGACACCATGCAGTAATCAGGAAAAAAAAACTGCTTGGTGTCAGTGTGACGGGGGGGGGGGAGGGGTGATTAGGGGGTGATCGGGGGTGATCGGGGGGTAAAGGGGGGTGTTTTGTGTGCCTGGCATGTTCTACTGTGTGTGTAGTGTGTTTTCACTCACAGTGCAGTCCTCTCTCCTCGGCGCCGGAATGGAAAATACCGAGCCGAGGAGAGATGACATCATTTCCTTTGCTGCTGTTTAGCATACAGCAGCATAGGAATGATCTGATTGGCCGGCAGCGATCGGGAGGGGGGGCCATGAACGGATGGTCTCCCCCTCATCTCCAATCGCCGCTGGACAAAAGGGGACCGCCTCGGGCAGGGGTCCGTGAAGGGGTTAAACAGGTGAAGAACCAATGGTTTCTCCTCCATAGCATACAAGGGTTCCACTATGAAAAGCCTTATAGACTCATGGTTAGCTTTCTCCTTATAGACTCATGGTTATCTTTCTCCAAGGGGACCGCCTCGGGCACCGGGGGGGGGGTCTGATCGGACCCCCCGCCCGCAGGAGGCAGATCACGTACATATACGTGATTCTGCCTGCCCGTGCCACCTTGCCGACGTACATAGGCGTGAGGCGGTCCTTAAGTGGTTAAAGATCCCCAGACGATTAGTCAGCCTGAAGCCTCCCTTCACTGCAGAGCAGTATCTCTTCAAAAAGGCCACTACCAAGGCAATGTCCGTGAAGGGGTTAAACAGGTGAAGAACCAATGGTTTCTCCTCCATAGCATACAAGAGTTACACTATGAAAAGCCTTATAGACTCATGATTAGCTTTCTCCAATTCCTTACACTTTTCAATAACTCCCATGTAAAAATTGCTATGCACAAAAGAAACATCATAGTACCTTGGTGCTGCATGGTCCTGGATACAATAGATGTGACGTGGTTCCACTGCAACTGATTTCTCCAGCAAATCCTGAACAAGGAACTCCAAACTCACTTTGCGCAGATGACCAGGCATAATCTGAATCCCCTTTCGCTCCATTGAGCTCAGCAAAGAAAAATTCAGACCATCACACAATCTTGGCTCTTTTCAGGGCAAAGTAAAGAATGCTATCTGCAAGCTTTATATAACATAGGTTTGTGTGCTAATGAGGCAATTGCAAACACATGAACAGTCCATGAAACACACAAAATGCAAGTTCACCCAATGTAGAGAGAACTTCAAAGTGGGTACACTGTTAAAGTGCAGTTCCACCCAAAAGTGGAACTTCCACTTTTTGGATTCCTCCCCCCCTCCAGTGTCACATTTGGCACCTTTCAGGGGGGAGCAGATACCTGTCTAATACAGGTATTTGTTCCCACTTTCTGGCATAGCTCACCGCGGCACTTGCAGTGACCTATGCCACTTCTGGTGCCTACCCCGTCCTCCCCCGCTGTATTCTGTGAGACACAGAACACAGCAGGGACCTGAGAGGACGCACAGCGCAACTCGCGCATGCACAGTAGGGAACGAGGAAGTGAAACCGCACGGCTTTACTTCCTTATTCCCTCACCGAGAATGGCGGCGGCAGCAGCCAAGAGCCGAAGGACGGATCGGTTTCGGCTGCCGACATCGCGGGCTCCCTGGACAGGTAAGTGTCCATATATTAATAGTCAGCAGTTGCAGTATTTGTAGCTGCTGGCTTTTATTTTTTTTTTTTTCAGCGGACCTCCGCTTTAAGGATGTCCTTAAATTGGTAACCCAAAAAACACACTCTGAGCATGCCCAGAAACATCCAAGTGCTGTTCACACACAAAAAGCACCACCAAAAAAAAACAAAGTCCCTGAGCATGCCCAGACCAACCCAAATGCATTTCACACACCAAAAGGCACAGGGAAAAAACAAGGTCCCTGAGCATGCCCAGAACAACCCAAATGCAGCTAGCACAAAATAAGCCACCCCCCTGTCCAAAATTAAGCACATCATGCAGCATGCACCAAAATTACAGATGGGACAAAACACCCCCCAGTCCAGGGGGGCAACTAAAGAGCCTAACGTGCTAAAGTTAAACAACAAATACCATTGCAGTCTAAGGGAACTGACTTGGCAATTTTACTAGTCCCCACTTGGCTGGCTTATCTTCTAGTTATTGGCCCTAAAATGGGTATGGGGCCCAGGTCCCACCCTAAGGGACATATATCAATGTCACCAATTGGGCAACCCCAAAAGCGAAACAAGGAGAAATGCCTTTAAATATGCCGAATTGCTTAAGGGCCAGTTCACACCAATGCAGTCCAGTGCATATTTTATGCATCAAAAATGCATGGAAAGTTGGTTATATGGTTTTCAATGGAATAGTTCACACCATTGATTGCAGTTCCAGTGCGTTCCAGTTCCAGAAAAAAAGTAGAACCTGCTTTATTTTTTCTGCACTGGACTGTACTGGAAAGCTGTAAAACGCATCAAAAACGCACTGGAACGCACTTGTCCTTATTTAAGGTTAAGAAAAAAGAGGGGGGAAAAAAGCACTGGACTGCATCAAAAATGCATCAAAAATGCACTGGAACGCATCAAAAACGCGTATGCAGAAAAGCACCTGGAACGCGTCTGGACTGCGTTTCTATGGTGTGAACTGGCCCTAAGGGCCATAAGGGCCAGGTCACACCATAGAAACGCAGTCCGGATGCGTTCCAGTGTTCCAGGTGCTTTTCTGCATGCACTTTTTGATGCGTTCCAGTGCGTTTTTGATGCAGTCCAGTGCTTTTTTCCCCCCTCTTTTTTCTTAACCTTAAATAAGGACAAGTGTGTTGCAGTGGATTTTTGGTGCATTTAGGTGCGTTCCAGTGCATTTGATGCATTTTACAGCATTCCAGTTTTCGGAAACTGGAAACGCACTGGAACTGCAAGCACTGGTGTGAACTATGCCATTGAAAATCATATAACCTACTTTCCATGCGTTTTTGATGCAGAAGAAAAACGCACTGGACTGCATGTGGTGTGAACTGGCCCTTAAGGAATAAAAGTTATTTAAAACTACTCGCGGCTATAATGAAATGCATTTGCATAGGTTGAACAGGCGCACCTCTACACTTTTTTTTTTAACGCTGGTTCACTTCGCGACTATAATGAAATGTCGGTCCGGCAATACACATAAAAGTTCATTGATAAAAACAGCATTAAAAAAAAAAAAAAAATTAAGAAAAAAAAATGCGTGGGGTTCCCCCGAAATTCCATACCAGGCCCTTCAGGTCTGGTATGGATATTAAGGGGAACCCCGCACCAAAATAAAAAAAATGGCGTGGGGGTCCCCCTCAAAATCCATACCAGGTTCTTCAGGTCTGGTATGGATTTTAAGGGGAACCCCGCGCCAAAATAAAAAAAAAATGGCGTGGGGGTCCCGTCAAAATCCATACCAAGCCCTTCAGGTCTAGTGTGGATTTTAAGGGGAACCCCGCGCCAAAATAAAAAAAAATGGCGTGGGGGTCCCCGTCAAAATCCATACCAGGCCCTTCAGGTCTGGCATGAATTTTAAGGGGAACCCCGCGCCAAAATAAAAAAATGGCGTGGGGTCCCCCAAAAAACCCTTATCCAAGCACGCAACCTGGCAGGCCGCAGGAAAAGAGGGGGAAGAGAGAGCACCCCCCCTCTTGAACCGTACCAGGCCACATGCCCTCAACATTGGAAGGGGGCTTTGGGGTCCCCCCCAAAGCACCTTGTCCCCATGTTGATGAGGACAAGGGCCTCATCCCCACAACCCTTGCCCGGTGGTTGTGGGGGTCTGTGGGCAGGGGGCTTATCGGAATCTGGAAGCCCCCTTTAACAAGGGGACCCCCAAATTCCGCCCCCCCGCTGTGTGAAATGGTAAGGGGGTACAAAAGTACCCCTACCATTTCACAAAAAAGTGTCAAAAATGTTAAAAATGACAAGAGACAGTTTTTGACAATTGCTTTATTTAACCTCTCTTCTTTCCATCTTCGGGTCTTCTTCTTTCCTTCATCCTTTGGTTTCTTCCTCCATCTTCTTCTTCCTCTGCTTCTTCCTCCAATCCTCGGCTTCTTGCTCCGGTGTTCTCGTCCGGCATCTTCTTCCGCTGCGTCTTCTTCCCGGCTTAGTTCTCGGGCCGCTCCGCATCCATGATGGGAGGATCCCGCTGTGTAACGCTCCTCTTCTTCTGACACTTATATAATGGAACCATGCTTCAGAAGTGTCAGAAGATGAGAAGCGTCACACAGCAGGACCGGAGTGGCCCGAGAACAAAGTGGAGAAGAAGACGCCGCGGAGGAAGATGCCGGACGAGAACACCGGAGCAAGAGGCAGAGGATCGGAGGAAGAAGCAGAGGAAGAAAAAGATGGAGGAAGAAACTGAAGGATGAAGGAAGGAAGAAGGAAGAAGACCCGAAGAAGATGGAAAGAATAAGACTTTAAATAAAGGAATTGTCAAAAACTGTCTCTTGTCATTTTTAACATTTTTTACACTTTTTTTGTGAAATGGTAGGGGTACTTTTGTACCCCCTTACCATTTCACACAGGGGGGGCGGGATCTGGGGGTCCCCTTGTTAAAGGGGGCTTCCAGATTCCGATAAGCCCCCCGCCTGCAGACCCCCACAACCACCGGGCAAGGGTTGTGGAGATGAGGCCCTTGTTCTCATCAACATGGGGACAAGGTGCTTTGGGGAGACCCCAAAGCACCCTCCCAATGTTGAGGGCATGTGGCCTGGTACGGTTCGGGGGGGGGGAGCTCTCATCCCCCCTATTTTCCTGCTGCCTGCCAGGTTGCGCCATATTTTTTTAAAATTTTGGTGCGGGGTTCCCCTTAAAATCCATACCAGACTTGAAGGGCCTGGTATGGATTTTGAGGGGCACCCCCACGCCATTTTTATTTTTTTTTTTTGGCGTGGGGTTCCCCTTAATATCCATACCAGACCTGAAGGGCCTGGTATTGAATTTCGGGGGAACCCCATGCATTTTTTTTTCTTAATTTTGTTTTTTTTCTTAATGCTGTTTTTATCAATGAACTTTTATGTGTATTGCCGGACAGACATTTCATTATAGTCGCAAAGTGAACCAGTGCTAAAAAAAAAAAAAAAGTGTAGAGGTGCGCCTGTTCAACCTATGGAAATGCATTTACGTTGCTTGACATTTACTAAGATTTTTCCGGCGCACTGAACCAAAGCATTTGAACAAGCGCAAATGCCGTTTGAGCATGCGCAGTGCATAAATTGACCTCCCGCAGTTCTAAATGTTTTTGCCGGTGCAGCCGGCTTGTTTAGAGAAAGTTACTTTCTCATTCTATTTTGGGCATATTTGTGACTTGGGCAGTTAGTACCATACTTCCTCACACCACCCCACATCACCCCCATAATATTGCCACTTCCAGCCTGTTTAAATTTTAAGCTAAAGATGCCGTGCACCATGTCTATAGTGGCGTACCGATCGCCTCTTCCCGTGCGCTGGGAAGAGAATAGTAAATGGGGAATTGTGCTGTGTTACCGGCGCATATGCTTTGTAAATACGAAAATGTAATTTGCGCATCGGCGTGCGCCGCAACTCATGGCGCAAATGCTTCGTAAATCAGCCCAAATGCCATCAATGAGTTAAATTGAAAAACAAAATATTTAATCTTTGTGACACTGAAATAGAATTTGCATAATAATTAGGAACAGGGTGTAGTAGAAGGTGTTTCCTGTCCTGCTTAGCATGAAACCCATTCTGTGGTTGCAATTTATAATTTCAGCCTTCAGGCTGAATCTTTCTTTTTACGTTGAACAAAAATTGGTATCTTGATGTACACAACTTTAAGACCCCTTTCACACTGGAGTGTTTTGCAGACGCTATAGCGTTAAAAATAGCACCTGCAAACCGCCCTAAAACAGCTGCTCCATTCACTCCAGTGTGAAAGCCCAGGGGCTTTCACACTGGAGTGGTGTGCTGGCAGGGTGTCAGAAAAAGTCCTGCCAGTAGCTTCTTTGGAGCGGTGAAGGAGCGGTGAACTCACTCCTCCACTGCTGCTCCCCATTGAAATCCAGCGGCGTTTTGCTGGCGGATTTAACCACTTTTCAGCCCCTCTAGTGACCGAAAAGCGCCACTAAAACAACGGTAAAGTGGCTCTAAAAATAGCGCCGATTTACCGCTGATGCCGGTGGCGGCACAGTGTGAAAGGGGTCTAATTCCATGAACCCCTATCCATGAGTGTTTTGTAGTGTTTCTCCCTACATCTGACTATGCTCATGCATGCAGAACCCCAATGTTTGTAATTGCGCCTGTTCACATTCCAATGCTCAGTCATGCATATATCCCTCCCACAAGATGTAAAATATGTGAGCTATTTTTTTTGTGTAATCAGGCATTCTTTGCCATTTAGACATCACAGGAAGCACCTGTAACTGCATGATATGTGATTCCATGCATTTTTGCCCCTAAAAACACCTGTAGCTTAATACATGTACATAAATTATAAACAGAAAACTATACAATGTAGCAGAACCTCTAATACATCTTGTGAATCAAATCTCACAATATAAACAATGTGCTTGAAAACAAATAAATAGATATGCATCAATCGCCATATAACAAACAAAAGGATATAATTGTGAAGTGACAAATACAAATAAAATAATAATAAGAGACAATTAATCCATTTGGGAAATTTTTATTAATCCACCACCAAGTGTCAATGCTTGCAGGATTCTGTATTCTGTTTCTACCACCACTCGTGCTCCACTAGCTGCTCACCTCAATGTCATGACGTATGCATTACCAGTCAGGTCACAACAAGCAGTGGTTCCCTTTAAGAATTTGTCAACATCCAAATGAGCCGATCCCCATGTAGACATGGGAATACAATACAGCCAAGCTAGTGCTTTCTGTATCAAATATTTATTGAACTAAAAATCATAGAAATCTACTAACATAAAAAGCGTGCCAGCTGAGCCCACACACGGTCGGAATTTCCGACAACACGCTCCGATCGGACATTTTCCATCGGAAAATCCGACCGTGTGTACGGGGCATTAGTGTTTTGACTCCCTTTACCGCCCACATCATGGGATCCGGTATGTTGTAGAAGTGTTGTAACGTGGGGTTCATCCACAGTGGGGTCGTAGGTGAAAAGCCCTGAAAGCTGGGGGATGCAAGATGCACCGCCAGTTCCCACGCTTTAATCGTGGCCTTCATAGTAGTTGTTAACAGTAATTCAGATTTAAGACCCCTAAATATTGCCATGTGTAAGCTTTCGAAAGACCCCAAGTGAGCTGCCTCCAACACCATGGCGGTGTCACCCTCATCCTTGATTAACCATCTGTGGGCAAAAACCATTTGCCCTGCCAGATAGTACTTGTGCCAGTCTGGGAGCGCAAGTCCCCCCCTGTCCCCCGGTTCCTGAAGCACTTTGAGCCCGACTCTAGGAGGCTTGGGGCCCATAAAAATGAGCCCACCAATCCGTCTAGTTGTTTGAAATAAGATTTTGGAATCCACACTGGTGCTTGTCTCAAAAAATATAAAATTACCGGGAGGACCTTCATTTTAAGCAGACTGATCCTGCCTATCAGGGACAATGGAAGTCTAGTCCACGCCTGATTTTTTTGTTTAAGGAAAGTCACCAAAGGGAGCAGATTCAGGGACATATAGTCATTTATATTAGCTGTAACCTTTACCCCCAAGTATTTCATTGTAAAGGTAACTCTGGATCCACCCCATTTTTTGCCTTAGCATCTAACGGGAGGATTGAAGATTTACTCCAGTTCACCTGTAACCCCGAGAACCTGGCAAACTCATCTAGTATGTCCAGTACTACCTTCAGTGAGTTCCTAGGGTCTTCAAGAAACAGGAGCATGTCGTCAGCATATAATGCTACTGTTTCATGAATTGAGCCCACTTTAATATCCTGAATCTTTTTAGAGGCACGCAAGGCGATAGCCAAGGGTTCCATGACCAGGGCAAAAAGGAAAGGGGATAATGGACAGCCCTGTCTGGTACCTCTACTAATTGTAAAGAAAGGGGATACTGCCTTACCCATACGTATAGCCACCTTGGGATTCTTGTATAACATGGAGATCCACTTCCTAAAGTATGGGCCGAATCCCATAAACTCCAATACCTTACTCATGAATTGCCAGTCTACTGAATCAAAGACCTTTGCTATATCTATGGAAACAACAATTCTAGATTCAGAGTTGTTTGGGGGAGTTGTAGGTGCGTGAACAGTCTCCTAAGGTTGGTGTCGGTCGACTTGCCTGGCATGAACCCAGTTTGGTCTATGTTAACTACTGTTTGTATAACTTGGGCAAGTCTGGTTGCTAATATTTTGGTTAGAATTTTAAGGTCTGTATTCAGGGGGGCAATTGGGTGGTAAGATGCACAGTCAGTCAAGTCCTTCCCAGGTTTAGGCAAAAGAATCATATATGCTTCCATCATTGAATCCGGTAGAGAGGAGCGCTCCAGACAGTGTTCTAGTAACCAATTAAATCTAACTGCCAGTACTTCAGAATTGCAGCCTCGATCTCCTTAACCGTGATTTTGGTCTTTAATAGGGCACAGTCTTCTTCCGACAATCGGGGTATAGGCAGTTTCTGAAGTATATTATCCAACTCCGCTGCATCATACAGGGGAATAGAAGAATATAGTGAGGAGAAAAAATCAACAAACTCCTGTATAATAAGTGTCGGATCACTTACCAACGCCCCGCCTTTGTCCTTAATAACTGGAATATGCGCCATCGGGGGGTGATCCGCCACCAACATAGCCAGGAGCTTCCCATTTTTGTCCCCTTCAGCAAAAACCTTGTGCATTTTCTGAGACTCTTCTGCCTTAGTCTGACTTTTTACCCATAATGACAATCACCTTCTGACTTCCAGAAGGGAACTATAAGAGCTCTCCTCTGGGGACTCCGCATATGCCTTAGCACATTCTCTCTCCTCCTGTTGTAAATTTTTGTATTCCTCATTCTCATTAACTCTAGCAGTCTTAATTGCCAATACACATTCCCCCCTGGCAACCGCCTTGAAGGCATCCCAAACCACTGGGGGATCTGCCGTGTCAATGTTAGCAGTCCAAAACTGCTGGATAGCCTCCTTCAGCTGGGCTGACCACAGATTTTCTGATTGCTGTTCACAAGCGCAAACCATCCAACTTTAAGGAGCTGGAGCAGTTTTGCAAGGAGGAATGGGCAAAAATCCCAGTGGTAAGATGTGGCAAGCTCATAGAGATTTATCCAAAGCGACTTGGAGCCATGATAGCCGCAAAAGGTGGCTCTACAAAGTATTGACATTAGGGGGGTGAATAGTTATGCACATTGACATTTTTCTGTTATTTTCTCCTATTTGTTGTTTGCTTCACAATAAAAAAAAAAAATCTTCAAAGTTGTGGGCATATTCTGTAAATTAAATGATGCAAATCCTTAAACAAACCATGTTAATTCCAGGTTCTGAGGCAACAAAACACGAAAAATGCCAAGGGGAGAGGGGGTGAATACTTTTGCAAGGCACTGTATATGCCTCCTGGCTTCACAGCTGACATTCAGGCTAATTAACCTAACAGCGAGTGGTCACACTCCGGAACTACTCAATAGAAACATGCCAGGAATACACAACCGCAGTATTCGGGGACACTGATAATACACAAACAGCATCCCAATTACAAAACCAGAAATAAAATATTAAAAATTAGTTAAAATTCCATCATTCATATGTTTGAATCACCCAGAGCCTGCAGCGTGTTATAGAGCCATCCGGAAGTCATCTTTACATAAATTACAGCAATTAAATCCAATGGTTAATTATGCCTAAGACAAATCTTAAAACAATTACAATAACATAAACCAACTCCATGCATGACTGTATTCATAAATTAAATAATTAGTTACATGTTAAACTCTATCTACACCTACTGAGAATTAGCTAGTAACCTCCGCCCTTCAATGCATGAATATGATCTTTAGATCACTGATCTTAATGTACATGTACATTAATGCCTACACAAAGGACGTTGGGAAAAGCAAAACCAACTAAAACTGAACTTCAGAGCATCTGTTATGACCTGTGGGAGTGAATTCAGCAAAAATGAGAGATGGCTTGTTTTAAAGCTATTACTGCTTGTTAAAAATACTTTACTGTCCATAGTATGGTACATTGAAACTTCCTAATGCTTATGTTAAAGGATAACTTCACCTTTATTAACATATTACATGTTACCCCTGTATTTAGGGTGTAACATGTTACAGCGATCTGTGAATGAGAAAAATACAAATCCCATCCTCAACTGCAGCAGACAGACTTGTATTTTAAATGGACTGATCAGCATGCTCATAGCTCATACATATTTCCTCTATCTTTGTAACAGAAAGCCTGTACAGAGGTATAGGCACAAAGCTGGAGGAACACTGTGCAGGGGCCTGACATTGCACCTGCAATCTATGAATCACAAGGGGAATGATTTCCAGGTTCCTGTAAGAAAAAAAAATACCTGCAAAACCATGTGCATTAATATTTTTTTATTTTTAATTTTTTTTTAAAGGTAAACTTAGCCTTTAAAGTGATATTAAAGCTGAACTCCAATAATTCAGGAATTCATCTCCTTTGTAAAAAGTGCAGGCATACAATATGTTTAACAAAAAGATGGCATCCACCCCAATGTATATCTAGCCTTTGCTGTAAGGTGCACATGGAAGAGAACAACACAAACAGACAAAATGTCCTGGTACATTTACCAGCTAGCCTGAAAAAAACAAACAATCTGACTCTGTCTAACACTTCATGTTAAAAACAGAAGTTTTAGTTGCACACATTATTATTGTTATATCATTGTTATACAATGAGTTAAGTCCAATGAGGTGCATGCCGCCTCCTGGATATATCTCTATTTTCTACCTCTGACAGATATATAACATATAATATATGACATATAGTACATATAATACATATAATACATATATACATATAATACATATATACATATAATACATATAATATATGACAGATATGTTACTGGAAGACAGCTAACACTAGTTCTGGGAGCCTGACGCAGGACCTTTTGTTCTTAGCATCCTCAACTGTAGAACAGATGCAACTTCTATACCAGAACTCATTCACAAAATACAAAGTCTTCTGTGAATGGGCAGCAGAGGCAAGGGGTGGGTATAGCTGCTATGTGTGCTTTTCTTCTCTCACAGCCTGGAGTGTATCCTCCAACAGAGCCGTAAACCTGCCAGATATAAATAACAGAGATAAGTCCAGGAGGTGACATGCATCTCATTGGACTTAAAGCCTGTTTCACACCTATGCATTTTTAGTGCTTTTTGCATTTTGCAGATTGGCACTACAGTCCATTTAACATGGTTTTCTATGAAACACATTCTGTAGTTTAAATCTGCAAAATGCAAAAAGCAATAAAAATGCATACTGTAGGTGTGAATCAGGCCTAACTCACAGGAGCTGATTTACTAATACTGGAGAGTGCAAAATCTGGTCCAGCTGTGCATGGTAGCCAATCAGTTTCTAACTTCAGCTAAATTAAGCTTTGACATAAAACCTGGAAGCTGTTTTTATGGAGAGCGGAACCAGATTTAGCCTTCTCCTGTTTTAGTTAATTAACCCCATAGTGCAACTCATCAATTCTTAGACGTGGTGGCTGCTTTAGATTTATTTTTAGGCTTTTTTCTTTATTTTCACCTGGTTATCTGGCCAGTAAGTCTTTTATTTTTTAGCTTACTTTAACAGACCAAGCTGTCCAGACAAATTATCAGTTAGAGGGTTGAGACAAACCATTGACCACTGACAGGGGTGCTTACAATGGTCAGCTTTTATTTATTTATTTAAAACCTTTCTCCCCAAATTAATAAAAATGTAATGCTGTGACTTCTTATAAAGTGTTAGCTGGAGTTTAGCTTCAATTTGTTAATCAAGTCTAGGGATGAGCTGTTCGCCAGTTCGCTGAACAGCAAATACTTTGGGGTGTTCGCGGCAAATTCGAAAGCCGTGGAACAACCTTTAAAAGTCTATGGGAGAAATCAAAAGTGCTAATTTTAAAGGCTTATATGCAAGTTATTGTCATAAAAAGTGTTTAGGGACCTGGGTCCTGCCCCAGGGGAAATGGATCAATGCAAAAAAAAGTTTTAAAAACGGCCGTTTTTTCAGGAGCGATTTTAATAATGCTTAAAGTGAAACAATAAAAGTGTAATATTCTTTTAAATTTCATACCTGGGAGGTGTCTATAGTATGCATGTAAAGGGGCACATGTTCCCCGTGTTTAGAACAGTCTGACAGCAAAATGACATTTCAAAGGAAAAAAAGTCACTTAAAACTACTCGCGGCTATTAATGAATTGCTGGTCTGACCATACACATAAAAGTTCATTGATAAAAACGGCATGGGAATTCCCCACAGGGGAACCCCGAACCAAAATTTAAAAAAAAAATGACGTGGGGGGTCCCCTTAAATTCCATACCAGGCCCTTCAGGTCTGGTATGGATATTAAGGAGAACCCCGGCCAAATTTTTTTTTTAAAATGGCGTGGGGTCCCCCTCAAAATCTATACCAGACCCTTCAGGTCTGGTATGGATTTTATGGGGAACCCCGTGCCAAAATGTAAAAAAAAATTGGCGTGTGGTCTCCCCCAAAAATCCATACCAGACCCTTATCTGAGCACGCAACCTGGCAGGCCGCAGGAAAAGAGGGGGGACCTTGTTAAAGGGGGCTTCCAGATTCCAATAAGCCCCCCCTGCCCGCAGACCCCCACAACCACCGGGCAAGGGTTGTGGGGATGAGGCCCTTGTCCCCATCAGCATGGGGACAAGGTGTTTTGGGGGGCTACCCCAAAGCACCCTCCCAATGTTGAGGGCATGTGGCCTGATACGGTTCAGGAGGGGGGGCGCTCTCTCGCCCCCCCTCTTTTCCTGCGGCCTGCCAGGTTACGTGCTCGGATAAGGGTCTGGTATGGATTTTTGGGGAGACCCCACGCCATTTAAAAAAAAAAAATTGGCGCGGGGTTCCCCTTAAAATCCATACCAGACCTGAAGGGTCTGGTATAGATTTTGAGGGGGACCCCATGCCAATTTTTTTTTAAATTTTGGCCGGGGTTCCCCTTAATATTCATACCAGACCTGAAGGGCCTAGTATGGAATTTAGGGGGACCCCCACGTCATTTTTTTTTAAATTTTGGTTCGGGGTTCCCCTGTGAGGAATTCCCATGCCGTTTTTATCAATGAACTTTTACGTGTATTGTCGGACCGGCAATTCATTAATAGCCGCGAGTAGGGATGAGCCGAACACCCCCCTGTTCGGTTCGCACCAGAACATGCGAACAGGAAAAAAGTTTGTTCGAACACGCAAACACCGTTAAAGTCTATGGGACACGAACATGAATAATCAAAAGTGCTAATTTTAAAGGCTTATATGCAAGTTATTGTCATAAAAAGTGTTTGGGGACCTGGGTCCTGCCCCAGGGGACATGGATCAATGCAAAAAAAAGTTTTAAAAACGGCCGTTTTTTCAGGAGCAGTGATTTTAATAATGCTTAAAGTCAAACAATAAAAGTGTAATATCCCTTTAAATTTCGTAGCTGGGGGTGTCTATAGTATGCCTGTAAAGGGGCGCATGTTTCCTGTGTTTAGAACAGTCTGACAGCAAAATAACATTTTGAAGGAAAAAACACATTTAAAACTACCCGCGGCTATTGCATTGCCGACAATACACATAGAAGTTCATTGATAAAAACGGCATGGGGAATTCCCCACAGGGCAACCCCGAACCAAAATTAAAAAAAAAAAATGATGTGGGAGTCCCCCTAAATTTCATACAAGGCCCTTCAGGTCTGGTATGGATATTAAGGGGAACTCCGGCCAAAATTTAAAAAAAAAATGACGTAGGGTTCCCCCTAAATTCCATACCAGACCCTTCAGGTCTGGTATGGATTTAAAGGGGAACCCCACGCCAAAAAAATACAAAAAAACGGCGTGGGGTCCCCCCAAAAATCCATACCAGACCCTTATCCGAGCACGCAACCTGGCAGGCTGCAGGAAAAGAGGGGGGGACGAGAGTGCGCCCCCCCTCCTGAACCGTACCAGGCCACATGCCCTCAACATTGGGAGGGTGCTTTGGGGTAGCCCCCCAAAACACCTTGTCCCCATGTTGATGAGGACAAGGGCCTCATCCCCACAACCCTGGCCGGTGGTTGTGGGGGTCTGCGGGCGGGGGGCTTATCGGAATCTGGAAGCCCCCTTTAACAAGGGGACCCCCAGATCCCACCCCCCCCTGTGTGAAATGGTAAGGGGGTACTTACCCCTACCATTTCACTAAAAAACTGTCAAAAATGTTAAAAATGACAAGAGACAGTTTTTGACAATTCCTTTATTTAAATGCTTCTTCTATCTTCCTTCATCTTCTTCTGGTTCTTCTGGCTCTTCTGGTTCTTCCTCCGGCGTTCTCGTCCAGCATCTCCTCTCTCCTCTGCGGCGTCTTCTATCTTCTTCTCCTCGGGCCGCTCCGCACCCATGGCATGGGGGGGAGGCTCCCGCTCTTCATCTTCTTCTTCATCTCTTCTTCCTTCTTCTCTTCTTCTCTTCTTCATTTTCTTCTCCGGGCCGCTCCGCATCCATGCTGTGGCATGGAGGGAGGCTCCCGCTGTGTGACGGCGTCTCTTCGTCTGACGGTTCTTAAATAACAGGGGGCGGGGCCACCCGGTGACCCCGCCCCCCTCTGACGCACAGTGACTTGACGGGACTTCCCTGTGACGTCACGGGGAATGCCACAGGGAAGTCCCGTCATGTCCCGTGCGTCAGAGGGGGGCGGGGCCAGTTATTTAAGAACCGTCAGACGAAGAGACGCCGTCACACAGCGGAAGCCTCCCTCCATGCCACAGCATGGATGTGGAGCGGCCCGGAGAAGAAAATGAAGAAGAGAAGAAGGAAGAAGATGAAGAGAAGAGCGGGAGCCTCCCCCCATGCCATGGGTGCGGAGCGGCCCGAGGAGAAGAAGATAGAAGACGCCGCAGAGGAGATGCTGGACGAGAACGCCTGAGGAAGAACCAGAAGAGCCAGAAGAACCAGAAGAAGATGAAGGAAGATAGAAGAAGCATTTAAATAAAGGAATTGTCAAAAACTGTCTCTTGTCATTTTTAACATTTTTGACAGTTTTTTAGTGAAATGGTAGGGGTAAGTACCCCCTTACCATTTCACACAGGGGGGGGGCGGGATCTGGGGGTCCCCTTGTTAAAGGGGGCTTCCAGATTCCGATAAGCCCCCCGCCCGCAGACCCCCACAACCACCGGCCAGGGTTGTGGGGATGAGGCCCTTGTCCTCATCAATATGGGGACAAGGTGTTTTGGGGGGCTACCCCAAAGCACCCTCCCAATGTTGAGGGCATGTGGCCTGGTACGGTTCAGGAGGGGGGGGCGCACTCTCGTCCCCCCCTCTTTTCCTGCAGCCTGCCAGGTTGCGTGCTCGCATAAGGGTCTGGTATGGATTTTTGGGGGGACCCCACGCCGTTTTTTTTTCTTGGCGCGGGGTTCCCCTTTAAATCCATACCAGACCTGAAGGGTCTGGTATGGAATTTAGGGGGAACCCCTCGTCATTTTTTTTTTACATTTTGGCCGGGTTTCCCCTTAATATCCATACCAGACCTGAAGGGCCTTGTATGGAATTTAGGGGGACTCCCACATCATTTTTTTTTTAAATTTTGGTTCGGGGTTGCCCTGTAGGGAATTCCCATGCCGTTTTTATCAATGAACTTCTATGTGTATTGTCGGCAATGCAATAGCCACGGGTAGTTTTAAATGTGTTTTTTCCTTCAAAATGTCATATTGCTGTCAGACTGTTCTGAACACGAGAAACATGCGCCCCTTTACAGGCATACTATAGACACCCCCCAGCTACGAAATTTAAAGGGATATTACACTTTTATTGTTTGACTTTAAGCATTATTAAAATCACTGCTCCTGAAAAAACGGCAGTTTTTAAAACTTTTTTTTGCATTGATCCATGTCCCCTGGGGCAGGACCCAGGTCCCCAAACACTTTTTATGACAATAACTTGCATATAAGCCTTTAAAATTAGCACTTTTGATTTCTCCCATAGACTTTTAAAGGGTGTTCCGCGGCATTCGAATTTGCCGCGAACACCCCAAATTGTTCGCTGTTCGGCGAACTTGCGAACAGCCAATGTTCGAGTCGAACATGAGTTCGACTCGAACTCGAAGCTCATCCCTAGCCGCGAGTAGTTTTAAATTACTTTTTTTCCTTTGAAATGTCATTTTGCTGTCAGACTGTTCTAAACACGGGAAACATGCGCCAGGAAATGTGTTAATAGCTGGATCACTGGGTGAAATAAAGGGAAAAAGCCTACAAAAAAAGGAAAACTAATGCAGCCACCACATCTATGGACAGGTAAGCTGCAATATATACAATTTTTGCTTTTAGGTTTAATACCGCTTTAAGCTTTTAAGAAGGACTTTTTTTTAATCACAAGTTTCTAGAGAAAACCCGTAGCATAAATGCTTTTCATAATCAAAGATTTGTTTTAGTAGCCCTGTTACTGCTTGCCAGTCCTATTGGGACTGTCTTCATGTGCACCAAGGTACAGTTGGGCCCCATCATTAGCTGGCTGAAAATTAAGGACTCAAGACTGCCCATTTAAAGTTGCTACACAGAAACCATTGTTCGCTGCTTAGTTTAGAGGTACCTTTCGGGGATATTATACTGGACTCTATTTATTTTTTTTTGGGTGCACTCTAAGCTAGTCCCAGTATCCTTATCAATGCTACGCTTAATGTTTATATGCACTTTTTATCTTGATCTTGCTGAATTGATTCCAGTCAAGTGATACTGAACTCTATTCAAGTTACTATTCAAGTTGGCACAGAGGTTACATTGTCCACCAGTCTGTGTCTGAATCCATGTTCTGTGTGCTCGTTTATGCTCAAATCACTATTCACCTTAACCATAGTTCCCAACTGTCCCTGATTTCGAGGGACTATACCTGATTTGGAACAATGTCCTTCAGCCTCTCATTCCTCCTCATTTGTCCCTCATTTTGGTCTGATCTATATAATTGTGTATAAAATGCACTAATTATCTTTCAACAAGTGTTTCCCAGTTCTAAACCTTTTATCCAGTTTCTAAATTGCTGCATTTGTAAATACTAAAAGCCAATATAAAGGAATAGTAGTGGTAAAAAGCACTTGTGGGTTTAAAGAGGAAGTAAACCCCGGTCGATTTTTCTTATTTTTCAAATTTTAACATACAATAGCAAATTACAAGGTATAATAGATAGAAATCGGCCTAAAATGAGGTCTGCAAATACCTTTTTAGGGTCTTTAGATTATCTTCATTTCCAGGTATTGGCCATTGTATGTGCCGTTTGCTGAATCCTTTCTGGACGTCACTTCCGCCCTTACTCTGTATCCCTTAGGAAATCTTGCGCATGCGCCGTAGCGCCGTATCAGGAAGGATATAAACACCGCAGCATTGCGAGACTTCTTCTCTGTGCCGTTCAGAGGGGAAGCTCGTCCACAGACATTTCCCGACATGCAGCTAATACAAAAATGGCACAATTTAAGTGCCGTTAATGAACGATCCTACTGCGCAATCGCGCATTACATCATCTAAGATTAAAAGACATTTTCCTTGGACAAGACAGCAGTAAGTACACTTTCACAGGCAGCGATCAGCTGCCTTAGTTATCTACTTTATGAACAGATAAACTTGTCAAGGAGGGTTTACAACCACTTTGACCAATCTTTTTTTTATATATATACACAAGAGGTGTGTCCTATGCCTACATACTATTGCTAATAGGTGTCCCTCATTCCCATTTCAGAAAGTTGGGAGGTATGCCATACCACTACATTGAGTTAATTTATCACTAAACGCTTGTAGTGACTTTCATTCAACCTAGGGTGTCAGAGGGGCTGAGGGTGTACTTGGAGCTCAGAGCAGAGAAACCAAATTACCCAGCGGCAACGTTGGTGGCAGCGCTACAACTACAGTATATACAGGACTTTGCTATGTTTGGGTATTATGAGAGAAATATAAAAAGAAAATAACAAAATGTTATAAAAATGCACAAGAGGCAAAAGGTAGTGAAATCATCTTTATAAAGCTGTCATTGGCTCAGAGATTGTTTTGGTTTATGTAAAGTCTTTCTATATGTGTGTATTTATTTATTTTTTACAGAATTCTGCATGGCATATCCAGCAGTGATTTCCTTTCAGAATGGATAAGTGGGAGAGTGGGAAGAAGGTTTCTGAAACTAAGTATTGTTAGGGGAAGATATAAATGAGTGACCAAGCTCTGTCAAGGGAAACTCCGAAGTTACAGCCTGAGTCATAAGATTTTCTTTTGGCTGCTCTAAAGTTGCAAAAAACTGAATAAAACATTACTTTGACCACTCCTCAATTATGCATCTCTTTGGAATGACGATCTGTTTTGTATTTAGTAATAAATCTTTAAACATCGAAAACTGTTGCATGCTGCTGCCCAGGAGTGCAGACACACAAGTCAGTGAACCTGTCACAGAGACTTTACTGAAGGAGACAAAGCCTGATTTGTGACTGTGTGGCTAATATGCTTGATAAACATCCCCATAATGTTTTGGGGGTTATAGATATTTTTTAGACCAAAAAATGCACATTTTAGCAAGTGTGAAATACAAAGGTCTAGCAGCAAAAAGCTTAATGTATTCGAAAGACTTCAAAAAGATGTCTGTGACATAAAAAGATCAACCTCAAGAACAGAAATGTGTTGCAATCATCTTCCATTGTTAGAAGATACATTTCAGAGGAAGATGAATTTTACCCAGCCTTTAAAAAACAAAAAATCGGCACCTACAAGTACTTCACAGGGTTTCTGTTCTGTTGCACATCCATCTTGCATTTGGGAGCCAGCTGTCACTTCCTGGTCACTTATCTGGTCCTCTATTGTTTCGCATGCACAAGACGTTGGACTGCAGAAAGATTGTCCTGTAGCCTCCTGGAATGTGAGATGTGTAATTCTAGGAGGCTGCAGATGCCAAGGGCTATGCCATCCTTGCCTAGGCAAGGAAAGAGGAAGTGGAAGTGAGTAGCATGCGAAAAGGTTCTTGCTCCACTAATTAAAGAAATGGCATATGATTATTTTAACAAGGAGGAAGCAAATAAAATAAATTTAATTATAAATGTAAAGGTCTACTGTAAAAAAAAAATTACAGTCCTTGTAATTTTGAAGCCATCCCCTTTAGCAGCACCATCTTTGAAAATCTAAAAATACTGGATGAACCCTCTGTACACTGCTATATACCCTTTCAAGCAAGCTTAGAAATAAAAAATAGGGTTATTCAGTTCACACATATTGCAAAACATAAATCCCTTTAGCACCTGGTAGATTATATGTATGTACAAGCTATTAGGATCTGAACACAGGTATATCTTGTTTCTATTATTATTATCTTTGAAAATCTGGTACGTGCACAGATGTGTCATAGGGTTCTGTCAAGCCTTCTGGTCCTGGCAGAGACCTTGCACACACAGGGTTTTCCATGCACACAGGATGTCCATTCCTTTGGCGTCTTTGCGCATTTATGTGTGTGTGCACACATGTGCTACAGGTCTCTGCCAGGTCCAAAACCCCTGCAACATATCTGCACATGCATGGGATCTGGTGGTGCCCATGTGCCATCAAAGGAACTGAGAGAGCAATGTCATTCTTGTCCATACAAGAGAGTAGGAGTTGCTGCACTGAAGAACAAAAATGTCAGAAATGCTTAAATCTAATTGTGGGAGAGGGAAAGAGGAGGAGCCAGGTGCAAATAACATGTTTTACTGGTGAAGGTCCACTTTAAATATTTTGAGCCCCAAAAATACTTTGCATTAATAAATATTTGTGGTATTAATTGATCTTTTTTTTACAAAGTCATAATACAGATCAACCATAGAAATGTAGTAGAAAAACATATTTTAGAATAACCTCTTGTGTGATATGCTATACTGTATATCATCTTAGTTTCCTTTCAGGGTCTATCTCTTTGAAAAATTAGGTGAAGCTCAGGCAGTTAAGGTCATAAAAACAATGCAGACACCCAGAAGGAAAACAATTTTAGAGATTAAGAACTCATCAACTAGATGCTGGACCACCCAAATGTGGTCAAACTCTATGGACATTGCGAATATAATAAAAGTGACTTACTGATGATGGAGTACTGCTGCAAAGGAGTACCCTGGGATTGGATGGGAAGGTGGTAAATTCCTATTTGTCTCTGAAGTTTCAGATGTCATTCTTATACAGCAGTTAGTTATGCGGTAGTGGAATTCTCATACAGATGTGTCATGAGTAGTGAGAGGGCCTGGTGATCACTGGAGAAATCTCCTGCCTATCCTTTTCTGACACATTACTCTTCTATTATTAAGGCAGTAGCTCCATGTTCTGAAGTCAATGCTTAGGCAGGACCATTCACATTTGGGTAAAATAGAAGTAAAGGCAAAACTTTTTGTTTTAGTTTTGGATTGAGTGGGGAGGGGTTAAACCTTCTGTTAAAGTAGTATTAAACCCAGAGCCAAAAATGTAAGAAATTGCAGCATACCAATCATTAGATGTGGTGGTTGCATTGTTTTTTGTTTTTTTTCTAAGCTTGTTTCCCCTCTGTTTAAACCTGGTGATCTGGCCAGTAACACACCTCCTGTATAAGAGTTCCTCCCCTCTGGACAAATGAGCACAAGGGGCATCTTTAGATAGCAGCATTGTCAGTCTGGAGGGAGGGGAGTGTTAGCTGTATTAGCAGATTTAGATATACTAACAAACTGAAGCCAAACTCCAGATAATACTTTATAAACAGTTACAGCAATTTTTTTTTTACTTTTGGGATAAAAGTTTTACATAAGTAAATAAATAATTGTAAACACCCCAGCTAGTGTTAAATGGTTTGTCTCATCCCTGTAAATGATACATCTACAAGAGAACTCATTTAAAAAAAAACAGACTTACTATCCAGATCACCATATAAAAATAGAAGAAAGAAAGCCTAAAAATGAAAACAAATGCAGCCATCACATCTAATAATTGGTAAGCTGCAATGCAGTTTGCTTTTGGGTTTAATACCGCCTCAAAAAAAAAAATTGTATTGATCCAAACCATTAAAGATTTACTCTAACCACTTCAGCCCGGGAAGATTTTTATCCCCTTCCTGACCAGAGCATTTTTTGCAACTCGGCACTGCGTCGCTTTAGCTGACAATTGCGCGGTCGTGCGACATTGTTCCCAAACAAAATTGACGTCCTTTTTTTTCCACAAATAGAGCTTTCTTTTAGTGGTATTTGATCACCTCTGCGGTTTTTATTTTTTGCGCTATAAACAAAAAAAGAGCAACAATTTTGAAAAAAAAAGCAATATTTTTTACTTTTTGCTATAATAAATATCCCCAAAAAATATATATAAAAAAAACTAATTTATTTCCCAGCTTAGGCCGATATGTATTCTACATATTTTTTGTAAAAAAATCGCAATAAGGGTATATTGATTGGTTTGCGCAAAATGTTATAGCGTCTACAAAATAGGGCATAGATTTATGGCATTTTTATTATTAATTTTTTTTATTAGTAATGGTGGCGATCTGCGATTTTTATCATGACTGCCACATTATGGCGGACACATCTTACACTTTTGACACTATTTTGGGACCATTGTCATTTATACAGCGATCAGTGCTATAAAAACGCACTGATTACTGTGTAAATGACACTGGCAGGGAAGGGGTTAAACACTAGGAGGCGATCAAGGGGTTAAGTGTGTCCTAGGGAGTGATTCTAACTGTAGGGGGGAGGGGCTTCCACTTACATGACAGCGATCACGGCTCCCGATCACAGGGAGCAGTGGATCTTTCATGTTGCTAGGCAGAACAGGGAAATGCCTTGTTTCCAAAGGCATCTCCCTGTTCTGCCTCTCCTCACCGCAATCGCGGGCCACCGGCGAACATTGAGTTCCCGGGACCCACTGGCAAGCTCCTGCGGCGTGCAGCGGGCACACGCATGCGCCCGATAGGCGGCAAATTCAAAGGGACGTACAGGTATGCTCATTTGTCTGCCTGTGCCATTGTGCCGATGTACATCTGTGTGCGGCAGTCGGCAAGTGGTTGAAGCTGTCTCTTCTAGTGAAAAACAGAATTTCTTAATTTTTGTTGCATTTTCTGACATTTTGCTATACAAAGAAAAGTTCTGTGATCTTGTTAATTGAAGTAAATGATGATGAAATGATGATGAAAGCACTGACTACAAAATGCTATTGGAATGAAAAGTGGGCACAAAAAGGAGCCCACAACATGGGATTGTGGCCGCCAGGGGGTTTAAAGTTTTATTTAAAATAAAAAATAAAATGATGAGTCATGTGGCAGTGAGCGGGAGAAACGTTTTCTCCTCAGGTGTAGGAGGTTATATAAGCTCCCCCTGTGACAGACCCGCTCACTTTTGCCCTGAGGTGGCTTAGGATTGAGCTCTGCGTTATTACTGCGAGCTCTCATAGCAGTGACAGGACATGAAGTCTCTTGTCAGACAAGTGCTTGAAAGGGCTGAAGCGGAGGGCGGTAGTGAGTATCTCCAGCGGTGTCTGGCACTCACTGAAGAGGACTCTCATTCGGGCACAGCGTCAGCAGAGCTCCAGCCAACAAGGGATAGAACAGAGGTTTCTGTCCTATCTCGTCCGGCTGTGCCTGCCTCAGCTCAGAACTCTCCAGCTCGCTCTATTCAGAGGAGTTTACCGGTGGAGCGCCCAGCCACAGAAACAGCAGCGGTGAGTGTGGAGCGATCTCACTTTGCAGCGGAGCAGGAGGATTCGCTGCCTGGGGCTCAAAGAGTGGGTCGGCGCAGCAAGACGAACAGCCGGGTTCTTTCCCCTTCTCCTATCCGCAGCAGTAGGGGTAGAGGCCAGACTCGCCGCTCGTCAGTATCGCTTGGGGAAACCCCCTACAGGGAGGAGTTGTCGCCGCCCAGCTTACCCAATGCTCCTCCTGCTTCTCTACATACGGGTATGGCTATGCCCAGAGCAGTGTTGTCTCCTGGCTCTGCTGGGAGGCATCCCAGGCAGGTACCTCAGGTCGAATCTTTGGCATCACTGGTATCCAGGCTGTCCAGGCTGGATGAAGTGAGGGCCCCTATGTCTCTTTCATCCCATACAGGTCTGGATGTCAGCACAGCACAAGGATCAAATATTCCAGTTATTTGTAATCAACCAGAGTCCCAATATGCGGGTGAGTCTACTCAAGATGTTTTAATTAACCAGTTGCTTATTTCTTTAAACAGATTTAATGAAAATTTATCTGTTAACCATCCCACACCTGTAGCTCCTTCCACAGTGAACGTCTGGTCAGGTAATTCTGTTGGTAATATTATTCCTGTTTCTACGCATACAAATATGCTGGGTTGTATGCCTGCTTCTGTTTCTGAGACCTGCTTTAAAGAGGTTCTTCCTTGTGAGATGTCGCCATTAGGTTTTCACCTGCCTTTATCAGTTAAAGAAAAAATTCGGAAAGGCGGAGTTCCTTCTTAAATCAGTGTCCCCAATTGAGTCCCTCCCACATCAGTGTCCCAAGGCAGTAGAGTCCCTCTTACATCCGGTGTCCCTAGGCAGCGGAGTCCCTCTTTACATCAGGTGTCCCTAGGCAGTGGAGTCCCTCCTTACATCAGGTGTCCCCAGTGGAGGCCCTCTTACATCAGCTGTCCCCAGTGGAGTCCCTCTTACATCAGGTGTCCCCAGTGGAGTCCCTCTTACATCAGGTGTCCCCAGTGAAGTCCATCTTACATCAGGTGTCCCTAGGCAGTTGAGTCCCTCCATACATCAGTGTCCCCAGTGGAGTCCCTCTTACATCAGGTGTCCCCAGTGGAGTCCCTCCTTACATCAGTGTCCCCAGTGGAGTCCCTCCTTACATCAGTGTCCCCAGTGGAGTCCCTCTTACATCAGGTGTCCCCAGTGGAGTCCCTCCTTACATCAGTGTTTCCAGTGGAGTCCCTCCTTACATCAGTGTCCCCAGGCAATGGAGTCCCTCCTTACATCAGTGTCCCAAGGGAGTCCCTCTTACATCAGTGTCCCAAGGGAGTCCCTCTTACATCAGGTGTCCACAGTGGAGTCCCTCCTTACATCAGTGTACCCAGTGGAGTCCCTCCTCACATCAGTGTCCCCAGGCAGTGGAGTCCCTCCTTACATCAGTGTCCCCAATGTAGTCCCTCTTACTTCAGTGTCCTAAGGCAGTGGAGTCCCTCCTTGCATCAGTGTCCCCAGTGGAGTCCCGCTTACATCAGTATCCCCAGGCAGTGGAGCCCCACCTTACATCAGTGTCCCCAGTGGAGTCCCTCTTTAAATCAGTGTCCCCAGTGGAGTCCCACTTACTTCAGTGTCCCCAGGCAGTGGAGCCCCTCCTTACATCAGTGTTCCCATTGGAGCCCCTCTTACATCAGGTGTCCCCAGTGGAGTCCCTCCTTACATCAGTGTCCCCAGGTAGTGGAGCCCCTCCTTACATCAGTGTCCCCAGTGGAGTCCCTCCTTACATCGGTGTCCCCAGTGGAGGCCCTCTTACATCAGCTGTCCCCAGTGGAGTCCCTCTTACATCAGGTGTCCCCAGTGGAGTCCCTCTTACATCAGGTGTCCCCAGTGAAGTCCATCTTACATCAGGTGTCCCTAGGCAGTTGAGTCTCTCCATACATCAGTGTCCCCAGTGGAGTCCCTCTTACATCAGGTGTCCCCAGTGGAGTCCCTCCTTACATCAGTGTCCCCAGTGGAGTCCCTCCTTACATCAGTGTCCCCAGTGGAGTCCCTCTTACATCAGGTGTCCCCAGTGGAGTCCCTCCTTACATCAGTGTTTCCAGTGGAGTCCCTCCTTACATCAGTGTCCCCAGGCAATGGAGTCCCTCCTTACATCCGTGTCCCAAGGGAGTCCCTCTTACATCAGGTGTCCACAGTGGAGTCCCTCCTTACATCAGTGTTCCCAGTGGAGTCCCTCCTCACATCAGTGTCCCCAGGCAGTGGAGTCCCTCCTTACATCAGTGTCCCCAATGTAGTCCCTCTTACTTCAGTGTCCTAAGGCAGTGGAGTCCCTCCTTGCATCAGTGTCCCCAGTGGAGTCCCGCTTACATCAGTATCCCCAGGCAGTGGAGCCCCACCTTACATCAGTGTCCCCAGTGGAGTCCCTCTTTAAATCAGTGTCCCCAGTGGAGTCCCTCTTACTTCAGTGTCCCCAGGCAGTGGAGCCCCTCCTTACATCAGTGTTCCCATTGGAGCCCCTCTTACATCAGGTGTCCCCAGTGGAGTCCCTCTTTACATCAGTGTCCCCAGGTAGTGGAGCCCCTCCTTACATCAGTGTCCCCAGTGGAGTCCCTCCTTAAATCAGTGTCCCCAGGTAGTGGAGTCCCTCCTTACATCAGTGTCCCAAGTGGAGTCTCTCCTTACATTAGCAAGGTAGTGGAGTCCCTCTTACATCAGTGTCCCCAGTGGAGTCCGGATTCCTTACATAGGGTGTCCCCAGGCAGTGGAGTCCCTCTTACATCAGGTGTCCCCATGCAGTGGAGTCCAGAGTCCTTACATCAGTGTCCCCAGTGGAGCCCCTTGGCTCTGCCTCTCGTGGAGCGGAGGGTTGGCCGCAGCTCAATGTGTTCAGTGGAGAGGGGAGGGCCCTCCTATCCGTACAGCTGACCAGCTTCAGTGTATAAGAAAATTGTCTACTTGTACACTGAAGAGAGAAGACGATTGGCTGCACGGATCGGAGGCCCCTCCCCTCTCCACTGAACACAAGGGGAAAGAGACCTGCTGGAAATAGAACTCGTGGCAGCGGCCATATTTTCAGAGCCAGATCTGCGGTCTTTGCCAAAAACAGTGCTGATTCCTGGGACAGAAGCAAAATCCTGGGTATTTCATCAGGACGGACTCAGATCAGGATGAGGGTCCAAAAATCGGGATTGTCCCAGGAAAATCTGGACTGTTGGCAAGTATGGTCTTGAGCTTGCACACATCCTTGTACTTGTACACTGAAGAGAGAAGACGATTGGCTGCACGAATCGGAGGCCCCTCCCCTCTCCACTGAACACAAGGGGAAAGAGACCTGCTGGAAATAGAACTCGTGGCAGCGGCCATATTTTCAGAGCCAGATCTGCGGTCTTTGCCAAAAACAGTGCTGATTCCTGGGACAGAAGCAAAATCCTGGGTATTTCATCAGG
Organism: Lithobates septentrionalis; assembly: GCA_037952835.1. NCBI lineage: Eukaryota > Metazoa > Chordata > Amphibia > Anura > Ranidae > Lithobates > Lithobates septentrionalis. The sequence goes on along the minus strand of JBBDGP010000271.1, from coordinate 8,621,394 downwards.
ACGGACTCAGATCAGGATGAGGGTCCAAAAATCGGGATTGTCCCAGGAAAATCTGGACTGTTGGCAAGTATGGTCTTGAGCTTGCACACATCCTTTACATTCCCACTAACACATCGTTATGATAGGTTGTCTTACTGGTCAGTGGAAATAAGGGTTTGAGTCTGGAGGAGGTGGGAGAGCTCTGCCACTTTCAGGAGACAGAGTTTGCCTTCTTAGAATAGCCCATCACTTGCCACATCATAGAGAAATGAGATCTACTACAGATTTGTGCAGGCCACTTTATAGATGCTAGCAGCTCTCTTGTAAAGTAACAGTGTCTCTTTAAATAAGCTGGCATTGAAATAAAAAGCTGTGAAACCCAAAAGTTTGATTTTTTAAAAAAGTAAAATCTTTTATTAGAAAGCTGCAGGTCTTAACAATCAGTGCAAATAAAGTCTCTGCATTATACTATACTTAACGAAGTAGCTCCCAATACATTACAATTCATCATTATAAAACAGCCAGCAAATTTAAGGTACATTAGACTGAACATTTTAAAATTATTAATATGATATTATTAATACATTATTAAAGTATTATAGGGCGTACACACGGTCGGACTTTGTTCGGACATTCCGACAACAAAATCCTAGGATTTTTTCTGACGGATGTTGGCTCAAACTTGTTTTGTCTACACACGGTCGCACAAAGTTGTCGGAAAATCCAATCGTTCTAAACGCGGTGACGTAAAACATGTACGTCGGGACTATAAACGGGGCAGTGGCCAATAGCTTTCATCTCTTTATTTATTCTGAGCATGCATGGCACTTTGTCCGTCGGATTTGTGTACACACGATCGGAATCTCCGACAACGGATTTTGTTGTCGGAAAATTTTATCTCCTGCTCTCCAACTTTGTGTGTCGGAAAATCCGATGGAAAATGTCCGATGGAGCCCACACGCGGTCGGAATTTCCGACAACACGCTCTGATCGGACATTTTCCATCGGATTTTGTTGTCGGAATGTCCGAACAAAGTCCGACCGTGTGTACGCCCTATTATGCTGCATACACACGGTCGGAATTTCCGACAACAAATGTTCGATGGGAGTTTGTTGTCTGAAATTCTGACCGTGTGTAGGCTCCATCGGACATTTTCCATCAGAATTTCTGACAAACAAAATTTGAAATCTGGATCTCAAATTTTCCGACAACAAAATCCATTGTTGGAAATTTGTGTGTACACAATTGTGAAGCACAAAATTCCACGCATGCTCGGAATCAAGCAGAAGAGCCGCACTGGCTGTTGAACTTAATTTTTCTCGGCTCGTCGTACGTGTTGTACGTCACCGTGTTCTTGACGTTTGGAATTTCCGACAACATTTGTGTGACCGTGTGTATGCAAGACAAGTTTGAGCCAACATCTGTCTGAAATAAATCCAGGATTTTGTTGTTGGAATGTGCGATCGTGTGTACGCGGCATTACTGTACTATATCTATAAGACCAGTATTGTCATCCTAGGGCAGGAATCGTGTTAGAATTACATAACACGTCTTACTCTCCAATAGTTATTGGGCTGTTCACAGAAGATAACTGAGAGACTGATAACATTGTTTAAAATGGTCATAACTGTAGAAAATGTACTAGTTAGAAAATTAATGCAGCCACCACATCAAAGAATCTGTACTTTTTGCTTGGATTTAGATGTACTTTAAGATTTAGAAGTTGCCATGTGAACATTTGACCTCCATTTCTTGCTTAAAGCTTTAGCCTGTAGCTTAAATTAAAAAAAAGAGAAAAATTTGCATAAGTGAAAAAAAACTTACAGTCAGTAGGATATGTCCCCAATGCTGTTTCCTCTTCTGTTAGTAGAAATCTTTTGGTGTGGCAGGGGTTAATAGAACTAAGGGGCTTTCACAGGCACTCGTCAAGAGAGCCCAACTATGCCCATCCTTGTCACCCAGCTGCTTCATTTATGGAAGCCATACTACAGCTTTTGTGAATACAACAGTATGTATAAAAAAGATGGATGGGTATCTGCGCTATCTAAAATCATTGAAAAGCAGCCAGCACAGTTCGTTGAAAACAAAAATCTAAAAAGTCCAAAATGCAGCGCTTCAAATTGTCGTTAATCATATAATAGTCCTGTCAATGAAGAGATAGGGAATATGAAGGACCCTTCACCAGCTTCAGTGTGCATGAAAAAGCACACCACACCCAAGTGAATCCAATCTGCTTACCAGAAAGTAATGATAAAAAGGCATGTAATCCTAAATCTCAGAGGATCAAGGTGTCACACTCCAAATACTGCAGATCGATCACAGGGAATCCATTATCCAGACCACGTATAGCCACCAGCTCATCAAACTCTAAAATAGGGATGCATTTGATATACGCTCACCAATGAGAAGTTACCCAAATGGAAAGAAAATACGTCAGCAATAGTGAAGCTCGTAAGGTATAAAAACAATAATTTTTTGTAGTCCACTTACAGGTAGTAGAAAAATACAGTCATCATGATGTATAGTAGAAAATCTGTGGCTCACATCATGCTTGCATGGGCCATTGTTCCATGGACTACAATAAATTATTGTTTTTATACCTTATGGGCTTCACTATTGCTGCCTTATTTTCTTGATCCTCTGAGATTTATGATTACATAACTTTTTATCATTACTTTCTGGTAAGCAGATTGGATTCACGTGGGTGTGGTGTGCTTTTTCATGTACACTGAAGCTGGTGAAGGGTCCTTCATATTCCCTATCTCTTCATTGACAGAACTGTTATATGATTAACGACAATTTGAAGAGCTCCATTTTGGACTTTTTACAACAGTATGTATGAATGGAGGTGGTAGAGCTAATAATTATCTGCCTGCCCTCTACTCTAAAGTGCCTTACACATGGGCAGAATAACGGTACAAAAAATACCAGCCGTCATTCTGCCCGTGTGTATGACAGAAGCTTGCATGCTGAAAAACCAGCAGCCGACCGACTCCCGATCAGCACTTTCAGCCAATATCCCTCCTGTCAGAACACAACAGCTCAGGGGGGAGATCGCTGAACTAACCTCGCATGGTTAGTACACCGGCTCCCGGCTGGAGCTGCCAGTTACACACTGCCAGTTACACATTACAAGTGCAAACCACTTGTAGTGTGTACCTGGCATTTAGACATAGTAGACATATTTGTGTTCCTGTGACAGCCCCTTAGTTATGTTAACTCCTGCTACACCAAAAAACTTCTACTAAGGAGAATTAGCACAAGAGACACATCCTACTGACTGTAGATTATGTTCCCTGTGCTGATTTTTCAGTGCATAATCTTTTTTTTTCTCCTGTCCACTGTTCCATAAACAGTACTACACTATTGGTGGCATGGCGGCTTATTTGCCCCATCCCTTCTTTCTGTTTCAGAGTTCAGGTTCTCCCAGCCAACTTCAGAGGCAGCCTTGCTCATACCAGCAGTGTCAACCAGAAACGTTTACATTTCATTTATTCTATTGTGCAGCTCACCTCTGGGGCTTTTACTTTTCGTTTTTATACATGTGTATACACAAATCCCTGATTACAATCACAATTATATATCAGTGTGTTTTCATATATAAACAATGGATTCTGGTCATACTAGTACTATACTGTATTCCATTTTGATTGCATGTAATCGTCTGTTGGCAACATATGCAACGCTAAGGAAATATCGTTGTGTATAAGATCAGTTAACCCACTGGCAAAAATTATACACATATATTTTCTAAAAACAAAGACCCTGGAGAAAACCTATTTAGCAGCTGTGCTGTAAAAAACAGACTGCACAGTTTTAGGCCCCTTTCCCACCAGTGGACTGATCTGGTCTGTCTGTCAGTTTTTCAGGCAGACCCGATCGGACCACCAATTGTTCTCTATGGGGGAGCTGATGTCAACGGACATGTGTCCGCTGACACACTCGCCAGGCATCCGATCCAATAAAATCTGCTAAAAATAGACATATGGCGATACATTCACCATCCGTCCAGCGAATTGGATGACAATCGAATGGAAATGCAGTCCGATTCCATCCGACGGCCCCATAGGGGAGACGGGCCTGTGTCTGTTTTGCATAGTGGAGGGGACACGGACCTGTCATTCACCTGCCCAGTAGGGATCAACGGAGAGATCCCCCACTGAGCAGGCAGATTCCGCTTGGATGGATCTACTCCATCTGAAAGGGGCCTTAAAAAAAAAACATTCAGACATTGTTACTTTTGTATCTACTCTTTGTTACTTTCATTAATAAGACTCACCTTGAGGGCCAGTTCACACCAGAATGTGGTTTCAGGTGCGTTTACCACACTGTGTTCAAGATGCCCTGCCTTTGCGAATTGCTGTGAGTGCCAATACATTGCTAATGGCACCCCAAACGCAGTCAAATTAATGGGCTGCTGAATCACACGGGGAACACATAGGAATCGCACAGGAATGTGGACTGCATTTCTGTGTGATTCTGGTGTGAACCGGCCCTGAGACATGAGACTAGGCAATATACAGACTAGCTGATATTGATTTGCATAATATTTAAACCCTATTTAGCAAGATATTGTAAAGCACATTGACGATGTATAAAGTGCAATAACCTATAGCAAGCAATCAGAAATCATCTTTGACCAATCTGCCTATAGTAAAATTTCAGTGGAGTCTTTAGATATCTGATTCTAACTGACAGTTTTCTAATTATTAAAAGTACAAGTGCAATTGCAGTACAATGCAAAAAATGTTTATCTGCGCATTAGCTGCAAAAATTCCCATCACCATTGTATTAACCTTTCTTTCTTCCATCTTTTGCTGTAATTTATAACCACCACATGCCTTGGGATTTTTTTACCAGTGTCTGAAATAAGAACTGGCTCTATTGTTTAGCCAAAACATGTAAGTCTCAAGTATTCAAAAGCCAAGTGTCACTTTCCTGAGAATTTTCTTTTTTACTCCAATTCTTGGGGATTATTATATTCCCACCTCTGTTTATGTTGGTAAGGCTATATTAATGTTTTTGCCATCCTTTTAATACATTATACAATTTCATATAGACTGAAGTAACTACCACCTGGACAAAAATCTAATTTACGTTGTTGATCATTTTCTTTTTTGCATGTATTAAAATGCATTTAAATAAAGAATTTATTTTAAAAAGGACATGTTTGAATCTTTTGGATGATATGGAGCTATATAGACAGTCCTTGCTTCAAATGGTTTGATTACGAAGGCCCATTGAGAAAATGAATACAATAGTATAGATACATCAGGTATATTTTAAGAAAAATGATTTCCAAGTCCTGAATAGTTGATCTTTATCCAGTTTATAATAACAATGTTGTGGTTAGTAGAAGAAAGAGAAGCAACATTGTTGGCATTGTGGTCAGAGCTGTAATACATGAAAACATAACAAGATTTATTTCTACTATCATTACTTAAAAAAAGGATAAAAAAGATTTTTAAAAAATGCCCTGATGCTTTAAAAAAAATTGTTGTATATTTTATATTATCAATATAGCACAATAAAAGGTTAGGTTATAGATAGGTTAGCATCTACCATATAAGAATAAAAGCAACCTTCAGACATACAGTGGTTGATTTACTAACAGTGACACATGTATACGCCAATTCTATTAATGTCTACATACAACACAGATTAATATGATATTTACTCTAATTTCAAAAATGGCCTGCATTATTTTGTTTGTTTTGGTTTTATAATTCTTTATTTAAAGTGACAGATTAAAATACAGAACCACACATTTTCATATACTCTAATACATATTAAAGCCACAGATTCTGAATATGCCCTTATGTATAACACTTCAGAAATTCTGACCACTAACAATAATACAGTATCTCACAAAAGTGAGTACACCCCGGGCCCTCACATTTTTGTAAATATTTTATTATATCTTTTCATGTGACAACACTGAAGAAATGACACTTTGCTACAATGTAAAGTAGTGAGTGTACAGCTTGTATAACAGTGTAAATTTTCTGTCCTCTCAAAATAACTCAACACACAGCCATTAATGTCTAAACCGCTGGCAACAAAAGTGAGTACACCCCTAAGTGAAAATGTCCGAATTGGGCCCAATTAGCCATTTTCCCTCCCCGGTGTCATGTGACTTGTTAGTGTTACAAGGTCTTAGGTGTGAATAGGGAGCAGGTGTGTTAAATTTGGTGTTATCGTTCTCACTCTCTCATACTGGTCACTGGAAGTTCAACATGGCACCTCATGGCAAAGAACTCTCCGAGGATCTTAAAAAAATAATTGTTGCTCTACATAAAGATGGCCTAGGCCATGGACATGCAATTAGCGGACCTCCAACTGTTGCAAAAATACAAGTCCCATCATGTCTCTGCCTCTGGGGGTCATGCTTGTGGCTGTCAGAGTCTTGCTATGCTTCATGGGACTTGTAGTTCTGCAACAGTTGGAGGTCTGCTAATTGCATATCCCTGGCCTAGGCTATAAGAAGTTTGCCAAGACCCTGAAACTGAGCTGCAGCATGGTGGCCAAGACCATACCAGGACAGGTTCCACTCAGAACAGGCCTCGCCGGGGTTGACCAAAAAAGTTGAGTGCACGTGCTCAGTGTCATAACCAGAGGTTGTCTTTGGCAAATAGACGTATGAGTGCTGCCAACGTTACTGCAGAGGTTGAAGGGGTGGGGGGTCAGCCTGTCAGTGCTCAGACCATACGCTGCACGCTGTATCAAATTAGTCTGCATGGCTGTCGTCCCAGAAGGAAGCCTCTTCTAAAGATGATGCACAAGAAAGCCCGCAAACAGTTTGCTGAAGACAAGCAGACTAAGAACATGGATTACTGGAACCATGTCCTGTGGTCTGATGAGACCAAGATAAACTTATTTGGTTCAGATGGTGTCAAGCGTTTGTGGCGGCAACCAGGTGAGGAGTACAAAGACAAGTGTGTCTTGCCTACAGTCAACCACGGTGGTGGGAGTGTCATGGTCTGAGGCTGCATGAGTGCTGCCGGCACTGGGGAGCTACAGTTCATTGAGGGAACTATGAATGCCAACATGTACTGTGACATACTGAAGCAGAGCATGATCTCCTCCCTTCGGAGACTGGGCCGCAGGGCAGTGTTCCAACATAATGACCCCAAACACATCTCCAAAATGAGCACTGCCTTACTAAAGAAGCTGAGGGTAAAGGTGATGGATTGGCCAAGGTTGTCTCCAGACCTAAATCATATTGAGTATCTGTGGGAAACCCTTAAACGAAAGTTGGAGGAGCGTAAGGTCTCTAATATCCACCAGCTCCGTGATGTCATCATGGAGGAGTGGAAGATGCCCAAGAGGGTTAAGGCAGTGCTGAAAAATAATGGTGGCAACACAAAATATTGATACTTTGGGCCCAATTTAGACATTTTTACTTAGGAGTGTACTCACTTTTGTTGCCAGCGGTTTTAGACATGAAAAGATATAATAAAATATTTACAAAAATGTGAGGCGTGTACTCACTTTTGTGAGATACTGTACATATCAAATATGGAATTTATTGCATTTACCCGCTACGTCTACTCAGCTCTGTGCTTTTTCAAAAAGGAGAAAGAAAAACATCAGTGCCTGACCTCACAAATGCGCTTCTGGAAGAATGGTCAAACATTCCCATAGACACACATCTAAACCTTGTAGATTTTGACAAATTGGTTCTTTTGACAGAAGACCGGCTGACAAGATCTGATCTCTTTTCAGTGCAACTGTTGTGAATTTTGAAAGTGCCTATAGCCACAGACATGGATGATGGCTTGGTTTAAAGTGCTTTTCTTGCTTGTCGTAAATACTTTAATACTTAAAGTCTGGGCATAGGCTCACTTTAAGACAATGAGGCTTTTTTAGTAATCCCTGAAACATGGGCTTTTTATCTGAATACTACAAGTAATAAACTATAGTATCGATCCAGCAACCTTCTATTTGGATACATTAAAGAATAAGCTCATCTTTTCACAAAAAATAATAAATGCACATTTTTTGCAGGTAAAAAAATGTGCATTTATTATTTTTGTTTTGGGAGCCTGTAGAGCATTGCACCATCAATCAGCAGATTGTTGGAGCCATGCAGGTCTCCTGCAGACCTGTCAGTGTATCTGCTTGCTCGTACCTTATATGAAGAAGCCAATACATTCTGATACGAAGACTCAATAAACTACCAAGGCGCTCACAGCACCGTTTTAGTTCACAGAAAACTACAAGCTGACAGCCACAGGGACTGCTGATCCTTCTAGTTTTTCATTCACAGAGTGCTATGAATGAGTTATGTGGCCGAGTGGGCGGAGCCCCGCACAGTCACATTTTTTTTTGACAGCTAGCAGGGAGGAGAAGATTCCCTGCTAGATGTCACAGTGGGGGAGTGGGAGGTGCGGGGGCTCCGATTATGTATGTAACATGCTATGAAAGGTGAACTTTTCCTTTAAAGCAGACCATACATGGCTTGTTTTTCCCAGGATTTCTGCTGAATCATCCAAAATTTGAACTTTGGGTGGTCCTGTCAGCCCCACCCTGCTGAGCAACAGTCAATTTAAAAATGGACTGAGCCAGGAGCCAAATAATGGGCTTAACAGTGAGTGCACCCTATCAGATAGACAACCTCTAGCGCTGAAGATGTCTCAATACATAAGCCACTACTGGAGATTCCTTTATCTATGCAGTGTGGATCGGGAAATCCATTGATTTCCCTCATTCAGCCCTGTGGGACTACACAAGGATGGCGATTTAAAGCTGTCCTTACTTTAGCAGGGACCGGTCAAATTTAGATCCATGTGTGGCCACTGCATTTAAACAGAAGTTGATCTACAGATCAACTTCTGTTCATCCGCCCTGTCAGATACAGTAAAAGTCACTTGATCAGCACTATAGGAAATAGGCTGCATGTGTGTATTCTGGCATTGGGGAAGTCTACCCACTGTCAGAATACAATAGCGCAGTGAGGAGGATAGGATTCCTCCATCCACCTGGAATGTGTCCGCTTTTTTCATTTAACCCGCTGGTTAAATGAAAAAAAAAGACGCATGTATGGTCAATTTTAGAGTCTAGCTATAGCACCTATATACCAGAAAGCTGCCTACTAAAGGCTTCTACACCAAATGTAATTTATCTACAATAGGTAATCCAGTGTTACACAACCTTGTTTCTCTACCAGTTTCATATTAAAATGACAGGAAACACTGGAAGGCAAATCAATGTGGCATTTGCAACACATTTCTGGTGATGTGGATGTATTCAAAATCCTTGCACCAAATTGAACAAAACCTGTGCAATATTTCTATATTCTAAAGAAGGACTTACCAGAATTAAGTGTCTTAGTAAGTTTGTAGGTGTCGGACACATGAATATAAGCCCTGAAAAAAAAAAGTAACTTAAAATGCGCCCCAAGAACCAATTCATTACCAAAACTTTTGTGTACAATCAACTTAATACATTCATCAGCCCACAGAAACGACTTCCTTTGGTTTAGAACAGGAACATGGCTTCTGTTTGTTCACTTTGCCTTTTTTATACCAGTGTTAATTTTGTGGATGAAAATATTTTCATCATAGTTATCATCAGCTGCGTGTTTTTTTAGGCGAAAACTAATTTCAATAAAATTTGAATTAAGTCAATTGACAAAAACTATGATGAAAATCAATTCCAATATTCATCAACGAACGAAAACGGAACGAAAATGTGGGGGAGGGGCTTTAACCCACCTGAACTTCTGCTTTCCTCAGAGCTCCACCTGTCTGTTAAAGGCCCAGCTCCCTGACTCTATCTGCAAGGTGTATTAGCTGAGAGATGCAGGCTCCCATCAATTCTTTCCCTTTCCTATGCAGTTCCACACATTAGACTCATTCACACTCTTTCTCATCTATCTCTTTGGTGCCCTCTGCTGGCCTTTTCTAAATCAGCAACACAATTCCATCCACAGTCAATAATAATAGCACATTAAAGGGGTTGTAAAGTCAGAAGGTTTTTTAACTTAATGCATTCTATGCATTAGGATAAAAAAAACTTTCTGTGTGCAACAGCCCCCCTTAGCCCCCCTAATACTTACCCGAGCCCATCTTGATCCAGCGATGTTGCAGGAGAGACTTGGCTGTCCGGAACTCTCCCTCCTCATTGGCTGAGACAGCAGTGTGGCGCCATTGGCTCCCATTGCTGTCAATCAAAATCAGTGAGCCAGTAAGGAGAGAGAGGGGGCGGGGCCAAACCATGGCTCCATGTCTGAATGGACACACATAGTGGCGGCTTGGCTTGGGTGCCCCCATAGCAAGCTGCTTGCCGTGGGGGCAAAAGGGAGGAGCCAGGAGCGCTGGTGAGGGACCCGAGAAGAGGAGGATTTGGGGTGCTCTGTGCAAAACCACTGCACAGAGCAGGTAAGTATAACATGTTTGTTATTTTTAAATGAAAAAAACAGAGACTTTAGTATCACTTTAAAGTTTAAACATATATTGCACTATTGCACTACCACATAAGTATATGTAGGGAACATGTACTAAGCCGCTGAAAGAAAAAAATGAAGAAAAAGGCTTTTCTTATTTTTTTTCCTTAATATTCAATGTTGGTAATATATTCAGGTAATATGTGCAATGACATTAGAGCCTATAGAGTTTATAGCTTTTTGATTGGTTTTATATTTTAAAGTTTCACTTCTGTTTGTCAAAAGTAATATTTTTGTTTGTTTATGAAACTTGGTTGTATTTATAAAGACATTATATATCGCAAGGGCTAAATCTGTGTCTGTAGTGCATGTTTAAACCTTAATACCATAAATAATAACATGTTATTCGATTTTTACTCCAGGAGTATAAAATGAGTTTGGCAATTCTAAAGAAATGCTTAAATAATGCATTATAATTTAACTAAAACAAAACCAAAGAAAATTCCCAGCTCAACTCGCCAGCCAGCCTGCAACCAACCAAATTAGCCTGTCTAATGCCGTGTACACACGTGCGGACTTTTCGGCATCAAAGATCCGACAGTCTTTCCGACAGACTTTCGACGGACTATTGACGGACTTCCGACGGACTTTTGAACGAACGGACTTGCCTACACACGATCACACCAGAGTCCGATGGATTCGTAGGTGATGACGTACGATCGGACTAAAATAAGGCAGTTGATAGCCAGTAGCCAATTGCTGCCCTAGTGTCGGTTTTCGTCCCGTCGGACCAGTCCGGTCGAAAAGTCCGCCCATGTGTACATTACATTGCATTACAGTTTGCATTAAAAACAGGGGTTTGGTTTGCATAAATTTGCAAATACATGCCTAGGCTGCAGAGGCCACGACAAAGCACCCCATTATTATCTGCAGTCCTAACTCTATACATTTTTAAGAGCCTCCATAGTAGAAGCACATGCATTACAATGGATAGGCAGACTGCAGGTGCACCTGGAAGGAGCACACCCCTCCTTAAATGCACAGGGGAGCACTGGACACCCAGCATATAGCACAAAGGCAGCAAAGGTGTCCAGCATGTCTCCTCACCAGTTTTCCAACAATACAAACAAATGGCCACTGCCCCAACTATAACTGGCCTTCGCAGCAAATAGCACATGGAACGGCAATGCATGTAAAACAAAACCAAAGAAAATTCCCAGCTAAATTTGCCAGCCAGTCTGCAACCATCCAAATTAACCTAACAGCTTGCGTTAAAAACAAGGGTTTCGTTTGCACTCATTTGCAAATACATATGTAAGTTGCAGAGGCCGCGACATGGCATCACACTATTATCTGCAGTCTTAAAGCTATACATTTTTATGAGTCTCCATAGTAGAATTACATGTATTATAATGGATAGGCAGAGGGCAGGTGAGCCTGAAAGGAGCACATCCCTCCTATGTGTCCAATCCCTCCTAGGTGTCCTTCCAGGCTCACCTGCAGTCTGCCTATCCATTATAATGCATGTGCTTCTACTATGGAGGCTCTAAAAAATGAAGTGAAATTACTATATGAAATAAAACTAAATCCAAATTTGACGTAAAAATGAACACTGATTTATATCTACTTTGGGATTGTAAGTCACTCTCCTCAACAGTTCTGACCATTATGTTTAACCACTTCCCGACTGCCTACCGCAGATGTACTGCGGAAGGTTGGCTCTAGTGCGCGAACCGACGTACCTGTATGTCATTTTGTGCAATAGACACTGGGGGGCGCACGCGCGCTGATTGGACAGTGGGGGAGGCAATCAGCGTGTCCATCATACCCGATGTCCGCTGGCCACCCACGATGGTTCCCCAGAGAAGCAGAATGGCGAAGTGCCTATGTAAACAAGGCAGATCGCCATTCTGACAGGGGAGAATATAGAGATCTTGTGTTCCTGCTAAGCAGGAACACTGATCTCTATCTTGACCCAGTCAGACCATCCCCCACACAGTTAGCAAGCACCCCCTAGAGACTTAACCCCTTGATCACCCCTGATGTTAACCCCTTCCCTGCCAGTGTCTTCAGTACAGTAACAGTGCATATATTTAGCCCTGATCACTGTTTTAGTGTCACTGGTCCCCAAAAAAGTGTCAAAAGTGTCAGTTAGGTGCCCGATTATTTCGCCACAATGTTGCAGTCCCGCTAAAAATCCCTGATTGCCACCATTACTAGTATAAAAACAAAAAAAAATAAAAATGCCATAAAAATGTCCCATAGTTTGTAGACGAGATAATGTTTGTGCAAACCAATCAATATACGCTTACTGTATTGGGATTTTTTTTACCAAAAATATGTAGCAGAATACATATTGGCCGAAATTGATGAAGAAATTTGATTTAAAATTTTTGTTATTGGATGTGTTTTATAGCAGAAAGTAAAAAATGTTGTTTTTTTTTCAAAATTGACACTCTTTTTTTGTTTATAGCGCAAAAAATAAAAAACGCAGAGGTGATCAAATACCACCAAAAGAAAGCTCTATTTGTGGAAAAAAAGAAAGGACATCAATTTTATTTGGGTACAGCCTCGCATGACTGCGCAATTGTCAGTTAAAGTAACACAGTGCTGTATTACAAAAAATTGCCTGATCATTAAGGCTCGATTCACATCTATGCATGTTGCTTTTGAGCGTTTTTGGAGTTTTTTTGTGATGCTTGCCACGTTTTTGAGCAGCGTTTTTGTACAATTTTACAGCGTTTTTGCTGTGTTTTTGCCGCGTTTTGCGTTTATTTATTTTTTTTACAGTTTTTTTTTAGACTGTATACAGTCTAAAAAACAAAAAACAAACAAAAAAAAATGCCAAAAGCGCATCAAAAATGCATCAAAAACGCTGTAAAAATGCTGCAAAAATGCTGCACTTGCATTTTTGATGCTGGTCCACTGAATTCTATTACATGCAAAACGCTGCATTTTGCATGAAAAAAGTCCCTGACCCTTTTCAAAAATGCAGAGGTACAAAAAGGCATTGATGTGAACATGTTCCATAGGAACCCATGTTAAAAAATTCCCATGCATTTCTGCAAAATGCATCAAAAAATGCACTAGTGTGAATGGAGCCTAAGGCTCGATTCACACCTATGCATGTTGCTTTTGAGCGTTTTTGGAGGTTTTTTTTTCATGCTTGCCACGTTTTTGAGCCGTGTTTTTGCCGCGATTTTGCCGCGATTTTGCCGCGATTTGCGTTTTTTTTTTTTTAACATTTTTTTTTTACAGTCTTAAAAAAAATTTAAAAAAAAAAATTAAAAAAAAAAAACAAAAACGGCAAAAACGCATCAAAAATGCACCAAAAACGCATCAAAAAAGCGGCAAAAACGGTGCACTTGCGTTTTTGATGCTTGTCCATTGAATTCTATTAGGCTCGATTCACACTAGCGCGTTTTTTGATGCATTTTGCATTTTGCAGAAATGCAAGGGAATTTTTTAACATGGGTTCCTATGGAACATGTTCACATCAATGCTTTTTTGTATCTCTGCGTTTTTGGAAAGGGTCGGGGACTTTTTTTCATGCAAAATGCAGCGTTTTGCATGTAATGGATTTCAATGGACAAGCATCAAAAACGCAAGTGCACCGTTTTTGCAGCGTTTTTGATGCGTTTTTGGTGCGTTTTTGATGCGTTTTTGCCGTCTTTTTTTTTTTTTTTTTTTTTTTTAATTTTTTTTACATTTTTTATTAGACTAAAAAAAAACTGTAAAAAAAAAAAAAAAAAAAAAAAAAAACCGCAAAACGCAAATCGCGGCAAAAACGCGGCAAAAACGCGGCTCAAAAACATGGCAAGCATGAAAAAAAAACCTCCAAAAACGCTCAAAAGCAACATGCATAGGTGTGAATGGAGCCTTAGGCTCCATTCACACTAGCGCGTTTTTTGATGCATTTTGCATTTTGCAGAAATGCACGGGAAGTTTTTAACATGGGTTCCTATGGAACATGTTCACATCAATGCCTTTTTGTTTCTCTGCATTTTTGGAAAGGGTCGGGGACTTTTTTTCATGCAAAATGCAGCGTTTTGCATGTAATGGATTTCAATGGACAAGCATCAAAAATGCAAGTGCACCGTTTTTGCAGCGTTTTTGATGCGTTTTTGATGCGTTTTTGCCGTTTTTTTTTTTTTTTTTTTTTTTTTTTTTAATTTTTTTTTTTTTGTAATTTTTTTTTAAGACTGTAAAAAAAAATGTAAAAAAAAAAAAAAAAAAATAAAACGCAAAACGCAAATCGCGGCAAAATCGCGGCAAAATCGCGGCAAAAACGCGGCTCAAAAACGTGGCAAGCATGAAAAAAAAACCTCCAAAAACGCTCAAAAGCAACATGCATAGGTGTGAATCGAGCCTAACATGCAAAACGCTGCATTTTGCATGAAAAAAAGTCCCTGACCCTTTCCAAAAATGCAGAGAAACAAAAAGGCATTGATGTGAACATGTTCCATAGGAACCCATGTTAAAAAATTCCCATGCATTTCTGCAAAATGCAAAATGCATCAAAAAACGCGCTAGTGTGAATGGAGCCTTAGGGGGTAAAACCTTCAGGGGCTGAAGTGGTTAAAGTCAATCTGTAATATGATTTTTAAGGCTTTATTCACACCAGTCAGTTGCAACAGTTCGCGCAAATGGTTTCACATGTTGTGTTTAGGGCAGCCCATTCATATGCATGACCTTTTTTTTTAAACAAAAACACTAAAACACGTGGTCATTTGTTGCTATGCATTTTGGCGTGAACTAAAACGTGCACGTTAGCAAGGTGCACTGGGGTGACAATAAAATTTAATGGCAATGGCTTGCTCCTGCCAAAAAAAAAATGCACATGTTTTGTGCATTGCAGGAATGCAGGCGATTGTGAGCATTCCTGCAATATACAAATGTGCACCTAGCCTTAGGGCTAACACATAGAGAACGGTCAAAGTGTCATCACAGTGTAACATTGTGCTGTGCCCCACTACTTTGTACTTTCACATGTGTATTGGGAAGGGTCTTCTAATTAGCCCTGCTCGGCACAAGAACATGATCAAGGATTTTAGTTCTGTAGTCATACCGCCCAACTTTTTGAGATGGGAATAAGGGACACCTATCAGCAAAAGTATGCAGGCATAGGACACACCCCTTGCCACGCCCCCTTAAAAGGTGAATTTTACAAAAAAACAAGATTGGTTAAACCCTCAAGTGCTTTTTTTTTACCACTACTATTCCTTTATATTAGCCTTTGAAATTTACAAATGCAGCAATTTAGAAATCAGATGAAAGGTTTAGCACTGGAAAACACCTTTTGATGGATAAAAAGTGCATTTTATAAACATCTATATTGATCAGGCCATAATGAGGGACAAATGAGGAGGAATGAGGGACATTGCTCCAAATCAGGGACAGTCCCTCAAAATCAGGGACAGTTGGGAGCTATGCTGTAGTGCAGATACTGTACAGAGGGTAGAACAAACTAAGTTCTTCCCAGTCACATACATGAAGAATTTTTCTGCAGTCTCACTCATTCAGTGGTAAGGTTATGTGGATCTTACTCTACTATATTGAACATAACTGACATCTGTTTACTAACCTCTTACTGGCCACATAATGCAAGGAGGGTGGACCTTAACACTCACATGCCACACATATACCACACATATGCAGTGCAGTGACCAAGCTGTCATCAGGAGCCAGTGGGATGGGCTGCTAATCATGTGACCACTGTGGCAGCCAATTGCAGTGATCACATGATCAAGAATTCAGTCCTGCCCCCTTTCCTTCTTAAGACCAAGTGAAAGGTTGGCAGGTAAGGGACAGGAAGGGATTAAAAGTAAAAGCTGAACTCCAGGCACAATAAAAAAAAAAAAAATAATAATAATAATAATAATAATAATAACTAGAAAAGGTACAATTTCTGGGGAAATTGTGAAAGTGTTCTTGCCTCTACAACTGGAGTGGGCGGAGTAACTGGGTGGGGTGGAGTGGCTTGAGTAACTGTGAAAAGTGTTAAAAAGCTTAATATTTTAAAAAGTATAAATAGTAGTAAAAAAGTTCCATCATTCGCTGAAAGAGCTGAACATTTTTTTCAAAAGTAATTTTTTTTTTCAAAAATGAATTTTTTTTAATCAAAAATGAATTTTTTTTCTTCAAAAATGATTTTTTTTTTCAAAAGTAATTTTTTTTTTCAAAGGTAATTTTTTTTTTCAAAAATGAATTTTTTTATTTCAAAAATAATTTTTTTTTCGAAATTATTATTTTTTTTAAAGTAATTTTTTTTTCAAAAATAATTTTTTTTTTTCAAAAATATTTTTTTTTTTTCAAATATATTTTTTTTTCAAAAATAATTTTTTTTAAAAGTAATTTTTTTTTCAAAAATATTTTTTTTTTTCAAAAATATTTTTTTTTTTTTCAAAAATATTTTTTTTTTTAAAAATATTTTTTTTTTTTCAAAAATGATTTTTTTTTTCAAAAATTATTTTTTTACTTTTTTCAAAAATTATTTTTTTTTTTCAAAAATATTTTTTTTTTTACATGGGGCGGTCATAATGTTTTGGCTGATCATGGGGTTGTCAGCTTTTGTCACTTCCCACTCTAGTTTTGAACATTTCGCCATTCATTCCTATGGGACCAATTTCGCCGCAAAAACGTCATTTCGTGGACCATTCGGCAAAACATTCCACAAAGTAATAACACACCAATCGGGAACAATCCGCTCGTTTCGGTATATTATTTGTCTCTGTAGTGTGAAAACTGTGGGAGGAGTCTACAAGCATTATCAAGTCTAGCAGATGAAGTCACATGCATTTGGAGTGTCTCAGCATCTTGTGTTTACAACCACTGTTTCCTAGCAACGCTCATGCCCTGTTTATGCTTCCCAAATACTGCTTCATCAAAACTGCCCCATCATAATTACCCCATCAAAACTGCCCCATCATATTCCTCTATTATAAATCAGTACATGGTGTGTCTGTCCCCTCCCCCGGGCTCTGTAATCAGCTGAGATGCTCCAGCCACCTCCCCCCTGTGTATAACAGAAGCTTTGGTAACCATGGCAACAAAACAAACACTAACAGTACACTCTGATTAATGGCTAAAATTTCCTGAAATGACCTCTAAACAAATGGCCGTATTTTAAAAACTATACATCCTACAGCGAAGATCTTTATATTGTGAGAATCACAAGACCCAGACCTAGATTTTGATGTATAGTATGTCTCTGAAATATTAAAAATGAAGGCACAGTCGCAGTTTAGAAATTGCCCTTCAAATTTGGAGGGGGCTAGAGTGTAGTTTCAATGAATGTCAATGGACGGCGTGAGTTGCAAACAAATGGTCATATTGTGAAAACTATCAGGACTATGGCTTAGCCGTGGACATGTTTAGTGGCAGCAGGGATAGCTGAACGTTTTGATATAAGATTTGTGTAGGTGGGCTTGAAAATGAGGGAGTGGCGGCAGTTTAGAAATCATGTTCTGATTTTCCAGCTTTTGTCATCTCCCACTCTAGTTTCCCCATTCATTCCTATGGGACCAATTTCGCCGCAAAAACGACGATATTTCGTGAACCATTCGGCGAAACGTTCCGCAAAGTAATAGCACACCATTCGGGAACAATCCGCACGTTTCGGTATATTACTTGTCTATGTAGTGTAAAAACTGTGGGAGGAGTTAGGGTGGTAAATTTGGCTATAATAATAAGAATAATATATATGTGAGATAACAGTAAGTGGTCTTGCTATGCAAGAACACTTAATACTAGAAAAGGTACAATTTCTGGGGAAATTGTGAAAGTGTTCTTGCCTCTACAACTGGAGTGGGTGGAGTAACTGGGTGGGGTGGAGTGGCTTGAGTAACTGTGAAAAGTGTTAAAAAGCTTAATATTTTAAAAAGTATAAATAGTAGTAAAAAAGTTCCATCATTCGCTGAAAGAGCTGAACATTTTTTTCAAAAGTAATTTTTTTTTTCAAAAATGAATTTTTTTTAATCAAAAATGATTTTTTTTCTTCAAAAATGATTTTTTTTTTCAAAAGTAATTTTTTTTTTCAAAGGTAATTTTTTTTTCAAAAATGAATTTTTTTATTTCAAAAATAATTTTTTTTTCGAAATTATTATTTTTTTTAAAGTAATTTTTTTTTCAAAAATAATTTTTTTTTTCAAAAATATTTTTTTTTTTCAAATATATTTTTTTTTCAAAAATATTTTTTTTTTAAAAGTAATTTTTTTTTCAAAAATATTTTTTTTTTTCAAAAATATTTTTTTTTTTCAAAAATATTTTTTTTTTCAAAAATGATTTTTTTTTTTCAAAAATTATTTTTTTACTTTTTTCAAAAATTATTTTTTTTTTTCAAAAATATATTTTTTTTTACATGGGGCGGTCATAATGTTTTGGCTGATTATGGGGTGGTCATAATGTTTTGGCTGATCATGGGGTTGTCAGCTTTTGTCACCTCCCACTCTAGTTTTGAACATTTCGCCATTCATTCCTATGGGACCAATTTCGCCGCAAAAACGTCATTTCGTGGACCATTCGGCAAAACATTCCACAAAGTAATAACACACCAATCGGGAACAATCCGCTCGTTTCGGTATATTATTTGTCTCTGTAGTGTGAAAACTGTGGGAGGAGTCTACAAGCATTATCAAGTCTAGCAGATGAAGTCACATGCATTTGGAGTGTCTCAGCATCTTGTGTTTACAACCACTGTTTCCTAGCAACGCTCATGCCCTGTTTATGCTTCCCAAATACTACTTCATCAAAACTGCCCCATCAGAATTACCCCATCAAAACTGCCCCATCATATTCCTCTATTATAAATCAGTACATGGTGTGTCTGTCCCCTCCCCCGGGCTCTGTAATCAGCTGAGATGCTCCAGCCACCTTCCCCCCTGTGTATAACAGAAGCTTTGGTAACCATGGCAACAAAACAAACACTAACAGTACACTCTGATTAATGGCTAAAATTTCCTGAAATGACCTCTAAACAAATGGCCGTATTTTAAAAACTATACATCCTACAGCGAAGATCTTTATATTGTGAGAATCACAAGACCCAGACCTAGATTTTGATGTATAGTATGTCTCTGAAATATTAAAAATGAAGGCACAGTCGCAGTTTAGAAATTGCCCTTCAAATTTGGAGGGGGCTAGAGTGTAGTTTCAATGAATGTCAATGGACGGCGTGAGTTGCAAACAAATGGTCATATTGTGAAAACTATCAGGACTATGGCTTAGCCGTGGACATGTTTAGTGGCAGCAGGGATAGCTGAACGTTTTGATATAAGATTTGTGTAGGTGGGCTTGAAAATGAGGGAGTGGCGGCAGTTTAGAAATCATGTTCTGATTTTCCAGCTTTTGTCATCTCCCACTCTAGTTTCCCCATTCATTCCTATGGGACCAATTTCGCCGCAAAAACGACGATATTTCGTGAACCATTCGGCGAAACGTTCCGCAAAGTAATAGCACACCATTCGGGAACAATCCGCACGTTTCGGTATATTACTTGTCTATGTAGTGTAAAAACTGTGGGAGGAGTTAGGGTGGTAAATTTGGCTATAATAATAAGAATAATATATATGTGAGATAACAGTAAGTGGTCTTGCTATGCAAGAACACTTAATAAATTAATTTTAACTAGAAAAGGTACAATTTCTGGGGAAATTGTGAAAGTGTTCTTGCCTCTACAACTGGAGTGGGCGGAGTAACTGGGTGGGGTGGAGTGGCTTGAGTAACTGTGAAAAGTGTTAAAAAGCTTAATATTTTAAAAAGTATAAATAGTAGTAAAAAAGTTCCATCATTCGCTGAAAGAGCTGAACATTTTTTTCAAAAGTAATTTTTTTTTTCAAAAATGAATTTTTTTTAATCAAAAATGATTTTTTTTTCTTCAAAAATGATTTTTTTTTTCAAAAGTAATTTTTTTTTTCAAAGGTAATTTTTTTTTTCAAAAATGAATTTTTTTATTTCAAAAAAAATTTTTTTTTCGAAATTATTTTTTTTAAAGTAATTTTTTTTTCAAAAATAATTTTTTTTTTCAAAAATATTTTTTTTTTTCAAATATATTTTTTTTTCAAAAATAATTTTTTTTTTAAAAGAAATTTTTTTTTTAAAAATATTTTTTTTTTTCAAAAATATTTTTTTTTTCAAAAATAATTTTTTTTTTTCAAAAATATTTTTTTTTTTCAAAAATATATTTTTTTTTTCAAAAATGATTTTTTTTTTTCAAAAATTATTTTTTTACTTTTTTCAAATTTTTTTTTTTTTTTTTCAAAAATATTTTTTTTTTTACATGGGGCGGTCATAATGTTTTGGCTGATCATGGGGTTGTCAGCTTTTGTCACTTCCCACTCTAGTTTTGAACATTTCGCCATTCATTCCTATGGGACCAATTTCGCCGCAAAAACGTCATTTCGTGGACCATTCGGCAAAACATTCCACAAAGTAATAACACACCAATCGGGAACAATCCGCTCGTTTCGGTATATTATTTGTCTCTGTAGTGTGAAAACTGTGGGAGGAGTCTACAAGCATTATCAAGTCTAGCAGATGAAGTCACATGCATTTGGAGTGTCTCAGCGTGTTTCCTAGCAACGCTCATGCCCTGTTTATGCTTCCCAAATACTGCTTCATCAAAACTGCCCCATCAGAATTACCCCATCAAAACTGCCCCATCATATTCCTCTATTATAAATCAGTACATGGTGTGTCTGTCCCCTCCCCCGGGCTCTGTAATCAGCTGAGATGCTCCAGCCACCTTCCCCCCTGTGTATAACAGAAGCTTTGGTAACCATGGAAACAAAACAAACACTTATGCCGCGTACACACGAGCGGACATTACGGCGGACTTTGCCCGGCGGACTTTTCGACGTACTTTCCGACGGACTTTGTGAATGAACGGACTTGCCTACACACAATCCACCAAAGTCCGTCGAATTCGTACGTGATGACGTACGACCGGACTAAAACAAGGAAGTTCATAGCCAGTAGCCAATAGCTGCCCTAGCGTGGCTTTTTGTCCGTCGAACTAGCATACAGACGGCGGACTTTTCGACCGGACTCGATTTCAACGGATAAATTTAAAACAAGTTTCAAATCTAATTCCGTCGAACTTTTGAGAAAACAAAGTCCGCTGGAGCCCACACACATCGAATTGTCCGACAAAATCCAGTCCGCCGGGCAAAGTCCGCCGTAATGTCCGCTCGTGTGTACGCGGCATAACAGTACACTCTGATTAATGGCTAAAATTTCCTGAAATGACCTCTAAACAAATGGCCGTATTTTAAAAACTATACATCCTACAGCGAAGATCTTTATATTGTGAGAATCACAAGACCCAGACCTAGATTTTGATACATAGTATGTCTCTGAAATATTAAAATTGAAGGCACGGTCGCAGTTTAGAAATTGCCCTTCAAATTTGAAGGGGCTAGAGTGTAGTTTCAATGAATGTCAATGGACGGCGTGAGTTGCAAACAAATGATCATATTGTGAAAACTATCAGGACTATGGCTTAGCCGTGGACATGTTTAGTGGCAGCAGGGATAGCTGAACGTTTTGATATAAGATTTGTGTAGGTGGGCTTGAAAATGAGGGAGTGGCGGCAGTTTAGAAATCATGTTCTGATTTTCCAGCTTTTGTCATCTCCCACTCTAGTTTCCCCATTCATTCCTATGGGACCAATTTCGCCGCAAAAACGACGATATTTCGTGAACCATTCGGCGAAACGTTCCGCAAAGTAATAGCACACCATTCGGGAACAATCCGCACGTTTCGGTATATTACTTGTCTATGTAGTGTAAAAACTGTGGGAGGAGTTAGGGTGGTAAATTTGGCTATAATAATAAGAATAATATATATGTGAGATAACAGTAAGTGGTCTTGCTATGCAAGAACACTTAATAAATTAATTTTAACTAGAAAAGGTACAATTTCTGGGGAAATTGTGAAAGTGTTCTTGCCTCTACAACTGGAGTGGGCGGAGTAACTGGGTGGGGTGGAGTGGCTTGAGTAACTGTGAAAAGTGTTAAAAAGCTTAATATTTTAAAAAGTATAAATAGTAGTAAAAAAGTTCCATCATTCGCTGAAAGAGCTGAACATTTTTTTCAAAAGTAATTTTTTTTTTCAAAAATGAATTTTTTTTAATCAAAAATGATTTTTTTTTCTTCAAAAATGATTTTTTTTTTCAAAAGTAATTTTTTTTTTCAAAGGTAATTTTTTTTTTCAAAAATGAATTATTTTATTTCAAAAAAAATTTTTTTTTCGAAATTATTTTTTTTAAAGTAATTTTTTTTTCAAAAATAATTTTTTTTTTCAAAAATATTTTTTTTTTCAAATATATTTTTTTTTCAAAAATATTTTTTTTTTTAAAAGAAATTTTTTTTTTAAAAATATTTTTTTTTTTCAAAAATATTTTTTTTTTCAAAAATAATTTTTTTTTTTCAAAAATATTTTTTTTTTTCAAAAATATATTTTTTTTTTCAAAAATGATTTTTTTTTTTCAAAAATTATTTTTTTACTTTTTTCAAATTTTTTTTTTTTTTTTTCAAAAATATTTTTTTTTTTACATGGGGCGGTCATAATGTTTTGGCTGATCATGGGGTTGTCAGCTTTTGTCACTTCCCACTCTAGTTTTGAACATTTCGCCATTCATTCCTATGGGACCAATTTCGCCGCAAAAACGTCATTTCGTGGACCATTCGGCAAAACATTCCACAAAGTAATAACACACCAATCGGGAACAATCCGCTCGTTTCGGTATATTATTTGTCTCTGTAGTGTGAAAACTGTGGGAGGAGTCTACAAGCATTATCAAGTCTAGCAGATGAAGTCACATGCATTTGGAGTGTCTCAGCGTGTTTCCTAGCAACGCTCATGCCCTGTTTATGCTTCCCAAATACTGCTTCATCAAAACTGCCCCATCAGAATTACCCCATCAAAACTGCCCCATCATATTCCTCTATTATAAATCAGTACATGGTGTGTCTGTCCCCTCCCCCGGGCTCTGTAATCAGCTGAGATGCTCCAGCCACCTTCCCCCCTGTGTATAACAGAAGCTTTGGTAACCATGGAAACAAAACAAACACTTATGCCGCGTACACACGAGCGGACATTACGGCGGACTTTGCCCGGCGGACTTTTCGACGTACTTTCCGACGGACTTTGTGAATGAACGGACTTGCCTACACACAATCCACCAAAGTCCGTCGAATTCGTACGTGATGACGTACGACCGGACTAAAACAAGGAAGTTCATAGCCAGTAGCCAATAGCTGCCCTAGCGTGGCTTTTTGTCCGTCGAACTAGCATACAGACGGCGGACTTTTCGACCGGACTCGATTTCAACGGATAAATTTAAAACAAGTTTCAAATCTAATTCCGTCGAACTTTTGAGAAAACAAAGTCCGCTGGAGCCCACACACATCGAATTGTCCGACAAAATCCAGTCCGCCGGGCAAAGTCCGCCGTAATGTCCGCTCGTGTGTACGCGGCATAACAGTACACTCTGATTAATGGCTAAAATTTCCTGAAATGACCTCTAAACAAATGGCCGTATTTTAAAAACTATACATCCTACAGCGAAGATCTTTATATTGTGAGAATCACAAGACCCAGACCTAGATTTTGATACATAGTATGTCTCTGAAATATTAAAATTGAAGGCACGGTCGCAGTTTAGAAATTGCCCTTCAAATTTGAAGGGGCTAGAGTGTAGTTTCAATGAATGTCAATGGACGGCGTGAGTTGCAAACAAATGATCATATTGTGAAAACTATCAGGACTATGGCTTAGCCGTGGACATGTTTAGTGGCAGCAGGGATAGCTGAACGTTTTGATATAAGATTTGTGTAGGTGGGCTTGAAAATGAGGGAGTGGCGGCAGTTTAGAAATCATGTTCTGATTTTCCAGCTTTTGTCATCTCCCACTCTAGTTTCCCCATTCATTCCTATGGGACCAATTTCGCCGCAAAAACGACGATATTTCGTGAACCATTCGGCGAAACGTTCCACAAAGTAATAGCACACCATTCGGGAACAATCCGCACGTTTCGGTATATTACTTGTCTATGTAGTGTAAAAACTGTGGGAGGAGTTAGGGTGGTAAATTTGGCTATAATAATAAGAATAATATATATGTGAGATAACAGTAAGTGGTCTTGCTATGCAAGAACACTTAATGAGTCAGATTACAGTATACATGGCACAAATCCATCATTGCATGTGTATTTCTGGTCCTGTACTGAATAACACTGATAAAAATTGAATCTTTCTGTCTGGCAGTGTCCTTTTTTCTGTAGCAATGGCTGGTAACCAGTGTGTGCTTTCTGTGAGCTTGGCGACTGGTGTCCTTACTGTCCCCTCTGCAGTTCTAAAGAGGGAGGGTGCAGGGGACTACATCTCCCATCCACCCTTTGAGCCTGTGGATGCCTCCTTCTGGTTCCAGCAGCTGATGGATCATTTGTGCCCCTGTGGCAAGGGCTTAGAAAAAGAACAGCGTAATGCAGGACAAGGTAAAAAAAAAAAGAAAAACAAGCAGGGTGGTCAAAAGTGGTAGATGGAGGTGTGCCATGTATTTTAGCTGCTACTTGCAGATGGGCTTTATTACAAATGCAAAACACTAACCTTATTTCAACAGATTTTAAATTGCCCGGGGATATCCAAAATGTAGTCAGGGTAGTAGTATTTGTGCTAGAAGAAATTTGAAACAAAGGTGAGCCTCCAGTACATGCATGGATGCCACTGATCCAGGATCCCACAAATTTTCCATCAGACACGGCCTCTAAGACAATGGTGGAATTTCCGCGTCCATTGATATTCACTGTAAATAAAATAGATTTTTGATGTTATTGATAAAGATGGAAATAAGGATAATTCATTCAATTTTAAAAAAATCTAATTTTTCTATAAAATGCAGGATACAAAATGCTAACAGGTTTTTGATAAGACAAACAACAACATGCATAGAAATGCATCATCTTTCATCTTTAATTGTTTTGAGTGCTCTACAGTGCCTTGAAAAAGTACTCATACCCCTTGAAATTTTCCACATTTTGTCATGTTACAACCAAAAACGCAAATGTATTTTATTAGGATTTTATGTGACAGACCAGCACAAAGTAAGTGAAGGGTTAGTGTGTGGGTGTGGCGCTGTCCTAATTTATAGAAATACTTGGTAAATTGTGTGTAGCCAAATCCCATATGTAAAGTCGCATAAACCAAAATTGCAAATAAAAAATTAAACGTAAATAAAACCAAACATAAAACAGCAAAGTGACCCCCTTTGGAGTGTGTAGGTGTAACGTTGTCCTAGTGGAGAAAAAAGTGGAGAAAATGGAAAAAAATGGAAACAATGGAAGAAATCGCATAAAGGACTGCTGCCTCCACAAATGTGATTTCCACCAAGGTGGAAAAAACAGAAGGTAAGTGAAGGGTTAGTGTGTGGGTGTGGCGCAGTCCTAATTCATATAAATACTTGGTAAATTGTGTGTAGCCAAATCCCATATGTAAAGTCGCATATAAAGTATGAACCAAAATTGCAAATAAAAAATTCAACGAAAATAAAACCAAACATAAAACAGCAAAGTGACCCCCTTTGGAGTGTGTAGGTGTAACATTGTCCTAGTTTAAAAAATACTTTGTAAATCGTGTATAGCCAAATCCCACATGTAAAGTCGCATGTAAATTATAAACAAAATCGCATATAGCAAATTTAACGGCTAGCTTGGCCCCCTTTGAATTGGGGGAGGGGGAAGGGGAACTGGGGATGAAATCAAAAAATGACTTTAGCCAAAGCTATTCCATCCGCATAAAAACCCCATATAGTGATTGACAAACATAACATTGCTGAATAATTACATAGGTTAAATCGTGACTAGTGCTCAGTGCAACTTAAGTGAAAAACTTGACATCTTTGTAAAACAAGGCAGGTATTTGTATTAATCTTGGTGACCAGGTGCTCATGTCTTGTGATCATGCGGACACTCACCAGCTTCTTTAACCCCTGCGGGGGTAATGCGCAGTCACAGTGTATGCCACTGTGCGGCAATCCACAGGCTGTTTCTGGGTCACGGGGACGTTTTAGGCAGCTTCTTTAACCCCTGCGGGGGTAATGCGCAGTCACAGTGTATGCCACTGTGCGGCAAGACATGGCTGTCCACCTAAACTCACAGGCCGGTCAAGGAGAGCATAAATCAGAGAAGCAGCCAAGAGGCCCATGGTAACTGCAGAGATCCACAGCTCAGGTGGGAGAATCTATCCATAGGACAACTATTAGTCGTGCACTCCACAAATCTGGCCTTTATGGAAGAGTGGCAAGAAGAAAGCCATTGCATAAGAAGTCCCATTTGCGGGGGCGTGGCTTGGCGCGCAATGAAGATGGCAGCACAGTGAAGGAGCTCTGCAGCACACGCGGCCATTCACAGCTATCCACCCAACCCACAGCGCTCAGATGCCGAGCAGGAAGCCTCACCCAACTCCGCAGTCTCACCCACGCCGCTACTCGGTAGCCTCAGCAACGCAGAACATTGCGGATATCTTTAAACATCAGCCGGCGGCAAGTAGCAGCGGGACTAGGCCTAAAATGGCGCCAACTTATCAGGAGGACGACGGCAGCGAGGATTCACAGTCAGCCCCAGAAAGCTCAGCCAGGGGTAAGTCCAGAATGGATCACCCCCTAACATTCTCATATATGTCAGTGTTTGCTGCTGACATTAAAGCTACCTTTTCGGCTGCTATAACGGACTTAAAAACGAGCATGCTTGTTCTTAATGAATAAATGGCGGTGACTGAGGCAGAAGGAAAACGCAGAGACCGGGCTATTCACAAACTTGAGAGAACCACAGTTACACAGTCACAGCACTTTATAGAGATGAATAGACACATCGAGGACCTCGATAACAGAGGCAGGAGGTGCAATATAAGAGTAAGGGGGATCCCTGAATCGGTGGACACTGACCAGATTGTACCAGCACTAAAATGAGTATTTAACAGCCTACTTGAAAGGCAGGAGGACATTGAAATTGAATTTGTAAGAGCACACAGAGCGCCCCGGCCTAAAGGACCTGACACAGCACCACCTAGAGATGTGATCTGCTGCCTGCAAAGCTTTGGGCTGAAAGAAGAAATAATGCGCAAGGCAAGGAGAAATGATCAAATCATTTTTAATGGAGAGACGATAATGCTTTTCCAGGATCTCTCCCAGATCACGTTGAGAAATAGACGTGCATTACGTCCACTGTTGGAGAAGCTGAGGGAAAGAGAACTGAGATATTCCTGGCGTTTTCCATTCGCTCTTACAGTCACCTACAATGGTCATCAGTGCACCTTACGTACCCCAGCGGACCTCCCAGATTTTTGTGAATCATTGGATCTGGGCCAGATCAGCCTTCCAGAGTGGTATGACGACTACCTACAGCCTCCACTGGAAAGAACCCCTCCGCCTTCGCCATTCACCACACCAGACAAGAGACAGTCTAAAAAATACAAAAGTAGCCGCGGAAGCAGTTCCAAGTTGGGATCCCCACAGAGACTGATTGAGGACCACAGGGAACAAGAAGATGAGTGACTTCACCGTATCCAAATTTTCCTGTCTCACATAATACTAAATCTCCAGCTTATACGGTCATTATTCTGCAAAGTTATGTTTTACTGTTGACTGGTGGATTTCCTTCCGGCTTGCTCTCGGCCCCCAGCATCAATACAGGAGCTCATGCCTTGGTTGGGTAAAGTAGTATTTAAGACATACTTAGCGAACATACGCTTGGTGGTGCAGGATCTTTACAGGTTGGCGCGGTCCCCCTTGATCCTAATTTACCTGCACCCATCAAACATAGTCGAATTTGACTTTTGGTCATCCGTGGCCTCAGCACTGTCTGTTGAACGTCTCACTGGGACATAGGCCATATCCCAATTATTACAGCTAAGTCATACAAACTTACTGCTTTTGAAGTAACTACTACCAACGGACTTGTCCGGTTCCCAGTTACAATTTATAATTGGTCTACTCACGGTTGTGACACTACCCATAGTCTTGAATACTTAATATTTGAACTGTTGGATATATGGGCGCATTTTAAGACTGTGTTGAGTGGCTGACAAGTTATGAACAGAACCGCCTCCTGATCCGAAGACTATACCTTTACCATATTTTGTGTTGTTTAGGTTTAGGTATCTTCTAAGAGCCTGAGAGCAAGTTATGTGTTTCTATTACTCACTTTAGAGACAGTAGATTAATACATAGGATGGTATCCCTGGCTCATTTAAAGCGCATGCAGAACTGGTTTGATGACCGATAAATTTAACAAGTTAGTGTAAGTTTAATATACACACCAGGGTCGGGTGTGATTCTTGTTTTAGCTCTGTTATACTCCATTAATACAGTTTGGCTGTGTGTGCAGCAATTAGGACGAGGTTTTTCTTTTTTTTTTTTTTCTTTTCAAGTCCAGTCCCTCAGTCAAAACTTTGGCCCTTTTTTCTTTTTTATTCAATAGGTGTGCTGACACTTGATTGTTTGCGCCTCCCTGTGTACCTTGCGACTTTGAAAAAAAGACGCGGGTTACAACACATAGAATTGGTAGGCTACGTCCGCGGATAGAGTGGTCAGCTTTCCCGCGAGATGGTCTCCCAATACTTTACTCAGATTCTATATATTTTTTCCTATTTTCCTTCCTTTTCTCTCTCTTCCTAATTCTTTAACTTTTACTGTACGTCTCTCTACAGTAGTGTCACTGTAGAATTGTTGTCTCAGGTGCCCGATTTAAATATTGACTCTTGTACCGAAGTTGTGTTATCTCTACAGACCGGTGGACCAAACACCTCCTCCTAAACTTCAGCCATGGCCTATTGCTCCTTGGGACACTGCCCATCGATAATCTCGCACAATATAAGGGGGCTCAACATACCAGAACGACACTCCACCATTCTGAGAGAGCTTAAAAAAGGTAAGCCTCACTTTGTTTATCTCCAAGAGACTCATTTCAAAACTCAACAGACACCAAAACTCACAGACTCATACTTTACGAGGGCGTTTCATGCCACTAACCCTGATTCAAAATCAAGGGGGGTCTCCATTTTGATTAGTAGGGAGGCTCCCTTTGAATTAACGGAACAACTGTGCGATTCAGAAGGCAGATTTGTCTTTTTGAAGGGAACCTATGGAGGTACTCCGATAACGCTAGCCAACGTCTATTTCCCTAATAGACGACATGTACCTTTTTGCCAAAACATTGTCAGGAAACTTGCGGGGTTTGCATCGGGATGCTTGATCTTAGGAGGAGACTTTAACATACCGTTAAATCCTCTAGCAGATACCTCAAACGGAAAGACATGTATCTCATACAAAATTCTTAAAAAGATCAAATCCCTCTTGCAGCCCCTGCAGTTGATAGACACTTGGCGCTTTTCAAATCCTGATGGAAGAGAGTACACACACTTCTCTATACCACATTCAAGGTATGCCCGCTTGGACTACCTTTTTGTATCGCAGAGAGACCTTGCTCAAGTGACGGGAGCCAACATAGGTGTCCAGACGATATCAGACCATTCACCCATATCCCTCACCATGGATCTACTGGGCCCCACAAAACGACAACCGACATGGAGACTGAACGCGTCGCTTCTAACCGACCCGTCCTTAGTCAAAGAGTTGACCGCCAATCTGATACAGTTCTTTCAGGAAAATACCACTCCAGATATAGATCCTCTGATGTTCCAGTGTACTATAAGAGGGATACTGATTAAGATGGGCTCCAAGCATAAGAGAGAGAGAGAAATTCAAATAAAAACACTGATAACACAGATCAACACTCTGGAAAGGCTACACAAACAGTCCCTCTCTACTGACTCAGCCACGAAACTCCTAGACAATAGGAAAGAACTGCAACAGATATTGGACACAAAAGCCAAACGAATGCTGTTTTTCAAGCGTAAAATTTATTATGAATCGGGAAATAAGACCGGCAAATACCTAGCAAGAGCGCTGCGGGATCACACGCGGAAAAATCACATAGCAGGTATTAAAAACAAAAACGGAAAACTTGACGTAACATCGGAAGCGATAGCTGAACACTTTCACACCATACCAGCCTAATCTACCATAACAACACAAACAACCTCACATGACAGGTGATAGGGCACACATTATCCAGGAATACCTGACACAAAGTGGCTTACCAACTTTTGACATCTCTGACTCTAATTTATTACAAGAACCCATTACATCCCTAGAACTGAAACTAGCTATAGCTCAACTCAAGTCGGGTAAAAGCCCAGGGCCAGACGGCTTTTCCGCAATATACTACAAAACCTTCACCGACATTTTAACAGATCCTCTCAGAAATGCTTTGAACTCCGTGTCATCACCAAGGGGATTAACCCCCGATTTTCTCTCAGCACACATTGCAATCATACCAAAGGTAGGTAAGGACCCCGGGGAGTGTGCTAGTTACAGACCCATATCCCTGCTGAACCTCGACTTTAAGTTATTCACAAAAATTCTTGCACTAAGGTTGGGTCCCCTCCTCCCGGGGCTAATAGGACTGGAACAAGTGGGCTTTGTTCCAGGCACAGAAGCCAAAGACAATGTCATCAAAGCCTTACTTTTGATCCACACAGCAAAAACGCGAAATATCGAGGGCCTTCTCCTTTCCACGGATGCGGAGAAGGCCTTCGATAGAGTAGCATGGGATTACATGCTGGCAGTATGTAAACACGTAGGATTGGGACCACGCATGAAGTCGTGGATCTCTGCGCTATACCACAATCCGTCAGCACACTTGAAAATCAATGGAACGCTGTCAGAGGAAGTGCACATTTCAAACGGGACCAGACAGGGGTGCCCATTATCACATTTATTGTTTATCCTTGCTTTAGAACCCTTTATCAGAAAAGTTAAATCTAATGGGGCGGTCAATGGATTTAGGGTGAAGGACAGGGAGTTCAAGGTGGCAGCTTACGCCGATGATCTATTATTCTTCCTGACAGATCCATTAATATCCCTCCCTAACCTACTAAAGGGATTCTCACACTACGGCTACCTATCGAACCTAAAAATCAACTACACTAAATCTGAGGCCCTAAACATATCACTACCAGACAAGATTCTCAAACAAACCACTGCAAACTCAACGTTTAGATGGGAACCCTCAGCACTGAAGTACCTGGGAACCTGGCTGACACCTCAGTTGCAATCTATTTTTGAGAGGAACTATATCCCACTCCTTAGAAATTGCGAGAGGGACCTCAGAGATTGGAATTTAGGCTATTTTTCGTGGTTTGGGAGAGCAGCAATTATCAAGATGGTGATACTGCCTAGATTCCTTTACCTTATGCGCACTCTACCAGTGAAAATACCACAGAAATTTTTTTTGCAACTTTGAATTCCGCCATCCTGAGATTCCTCTGGCAACATAGGAAGCCCAGGATAAAATTAGCCAAACTAACACAACCCAAAGATTTAGGAGGGATCGGACTACCGAACTTCAAACACTACTATTACGCGTCACACCTAGTGAGGGTCATTGACTGGCATTGTCTGGCATGAACAAGCGAAAGATTGGGTTTCTTTAGAAGCAGACTTAAGCCCCATCCCTCTAATCTATACACCTTGGATTCCGCGAAAAAAATACCCAAGCATATTGAAAAATCACCCCTTGACAGGAACCACCTTAGAGATAACAAATATCTTAGCAGAACAAAAAGACATTACAACACTCCCCAGCCCATTAACACCACTGAAGGACAACCCTGACTTCCCTCCAGGTGAACAAAACACTACTCTACAAAACATAACTGACAGATCTCCCCTGATTGCAGGTGACTGCTTCCAGGGAGACAAACTCAAAGATTGGTTATCCATTAAATTAGAGAGTAATCTCCGTCTCCTTCGACAATGGAGACATATTTTCAGATCAGGAGCTACTTAAATAAATTTACACACTCTAGAGACCTGATCAGACCCCTGACTGAATTAGAATCGGTTTGTCACGGCAAATCTCCATTGGACAGGGCCACTTCAGTTGCTTATACATGGCTACAAAATCCGAAAGGCATGGCGGAGGATGAACATAGGAGGAGGTGGTCGGAGGACCTGAAGCTGGAGATTTCAGAGAAACAATGGAGGTATGCCTGCATAATGGCACATAAATGCTCTATGAACACGAGACAGCAAGAAACGAGTTACAAATTGTTGATGCACTGGTACAATACTCCTGACAGACTTCATAAATGGGATAACCAGAGATCAGAGATGTGCTGGAGGTGTCAATATGAAACAGGAACATTGACACATATTTGGTGGCAATGCAACCTGATCAAAGATTACTGGAAAGAAGTCCGAAACTTGATCAAATTGATTACAGACACTAACCTAAATTTAAATGCGGCATGTTGCCTAATACATGTGACTAACTTCTCTTTTAGGAGATATAAACATTCCCTGACCAAACACCTGCTCAATGCAACCAAATCACTAATTCCCTTGCACTGGAATTCACCCGGGGTCCCCTCCATCTCGGAATGGTTGTTGAAAATACGTGATATTTGTGAGATGGAGGACACCCTGGCCCAGGAACGGGGCAATGTGGAAAGATTTCATAAGACATGGCAACCATGGTTTAGCTTCAAATACTCTCAAACTTAAGAAGAAATTGTAAACAACAAACCCCCATAGGTACAGAAAGAATATTTGAGGTCAGAGCACGCTTTCCGGTATCTGTAACGGTAACCTAAAGTAAACCTAAGACTGACCCCACACCTTTCCTTATTTTAATTTGGGTGCGGGCAGGGCCGGTGCACCCACTAGGCGAATTAGGCAGCCGCCTAGGGCGCACTGCTGCCTAGGGGCGCATCTGACCCTTGCCTCCCCCTTCTTGTCGCCCCCCCAAGCTCCTGGCAGAGCCGCTGATAGGGGACCCAGACAGCAAGGAGTTTGGTGCGGCAGGCGTGCGGGTGGTAGCCTTGCTTGCAGTGCGGTGTGCAGCTTCTCCCCTCTCCCTCCCATCGGCTTTCACACATGCTGGAGGGAGAGAGACGTCTGTGTAACAGGGCAGGCAGCCAATAGCGCTGCTCTTCTGAGTGGGAGGGCGTGACTGCTAAGTTGCTCCGCCTCCCACTACCTCCTTAGCCAATCAGATTGCCCAGCCCGCCACATTTGACTAGAAGATGCTAGTGGCCAGAGCAGGGCGGGATGGAGAGGATCCGACATACCTGAGTATGATGAAGAAGGTATGGAGATCAAACATGTCACAATGCATTGCTGGCTGCAGAAATGGATCAGTGTGTTCTGCTTCTCCCGTCCTGTGTGTAGAATATGCGGTGATCACACTGATCTCCCCTCCGTCTTCTCACACTGCTTCTTATCTGTGTTTTTATTTACACTGAACACAGGACAGGATAATGCTGATTAGACTTCTGCAAGATGCTGCAACTTCAGCTCTTTCTATAGCTATATATTCCATCCAGGATTTGTTTGACCTTTTATTTGTTATCTTTGAAGGAATTAGCTGGTCTGGCTGGGAACTTCTCAGACCTGTTAACCATTTACTGTCCTTCTGTGCTTGAGAAATGACTTTTGTTTTTTTGGCACATTGTTATATCTTGTAAACTCCTGTTTACACAGTGCAGTGATCAATGTATTTCCACACTGGTCACTGCTAGCCTAGGAAACACTTGTACCATGTCTACAGTCTCTGATCATCTCCTGTACCATCTCTGCAGTCTCTGAACATCTCCTGTATCATGTCTGCAGTCTCTGAACATCTCCTGTACCATGTCCGCAGTCTCTGATCATCTCCTGTACCATCTCTGCAGTCTCTGACCATCTCCTGTATCATGTCTGCAGTCTCTGATCATCTCCTGTACCATGTCTGCAGTCTCTGATCATCTCCTGTACCATGTCTGCAGTCTCTGATCATCTCCTGTACCATGTCTGCAGTCTCTGATCATCTCCTGTACCATGTCTGCAGTCTCTGACCATCTCCTGTACCATGTCTGCAGTCTCTGACCATCTCCTGTATCATGTCTGCAGTCTCTGATCATCTCCTGTAGTATGTCTGCAGTCTCTGATCATCTCCTGTACTATGTCTGCAGTCTCTGATCATCTCCTGTACTATGTCTGCAGTCTCTGATCATCTCCTGTACTATGTCTGCAGTCTCTGATCATCTCCTGTATCATGTCTGCAGTCTCTGACCATCTCCTGTATCATGTCTGCAGTCTCTGATCATCTCCTGTAGTATGTCTGCAGTCTCTGATCATCTCCTGTACTATGTCTGCAGTCTCTGATCATCTCCTGTATCATGTCTGCAGTCTCTGATCATCTCCTGTACCATGTCTGCAGTCTCTGACCATCTCCTGTATCATGTCTGCAGTCTCTGATCATCTCCTGTAGTATGTCTGCAGTCTCTGATCATCTCCTGTACCATATCTGCAGTCTCTGATCATCTCCTGTACTATATCTGCAGTCTCTGACCATCTCCTGTACTATGTCTGCAGTCTTTGATCATCTCCTGTAGTATGTCTGCAGTCTCTGATCATCTCCTGTAGTATTTCTGCAATAAAGGAGGGCTACAGGCATGGTAGGTGGTGAGGGAAGAGGGCTGTGGGTGCAGTGGGTGGTAAGGCAAGGGAGGCTGCAGGCACAGTAGATGATGAGGAAAGGAGTCCCAGGTGCAGTGGGTGGTGATGGAAAGAGATGCCTAGGCACAAGTGATGGTTAAGGCGGGGCTGTAGAGAAAATTTTAATGTATCATACGGGGCAAGGGGCTTCATGATCCAGAGCCCACCAAAATCCTCAGCACCAGGCCCATGATGCTCCTAATCCAGGCCAAACGGCCAGGGTCGCAAAAGTCGCACTTGCAATCAGGCCCTGGTGTTCACAGTGAAATAATTAGAAAGTGCACAGATTGTCACACAATACACACTGGGATCTGTGATCAAAGAGTGTGTTGTGCTATTATTTAATGACACTGCACAAAGCCATTCAGTGTGTTTTTTTTTTTTGTTGTTGTTTTTTTTTTGGGGGGGGGGGGGGGGGCGCAAGTTGCTGGTCTTACCTAGGGTGCAAAATAGTCTAGCACCGGCCCTGGGTGCGGGGTTCCCCTTAATATCCATACAAGACCCAAAGGGCCTGGTAATGGACTGGGGGGTACCCATGCCGTTAGTCTCACTGATTTTCATCCATATTGCCAGGACCCGACATTACATTAAACCCGCAAGCAGTTTTAAATGAGATTTTTTCCTTTAAAAATGACATTTGGTGCAGGGACTGTTCTAAACACGGGAAACACACGCCACTTTACAGGCATACTATAGACACCCCCCAGGTATGATATTTAAAGGAATATTTCACTTCTTTTTTTTTTACTTTAAGCATCATTAAAATCACTGCTCCCGAAAAAACGGCAGTTTTTAAAAGTTTTTTTTTTGCATTGATACATGTCCCCTGGGGTAGGACCCAGGTCCCCAAACCCTTTTTAGGGCAATACCATGCAAATTAGCCTTTAAAATGAGCACTTTTGATTTTGAACATTCGAGTCCCATAGACGTCAATGGGGTTCTAACGTTCGTGCGAATTTTCGGTCCGTTCGCAGGTTCTGGTGCGAACCGAACCGGGGGGTGTTCGACTCATCCCTACTCAGCATACCATTTATGCAAATTTGTGCAGTGGGATTGGAATAGAGGGAGGAAATGCGATGATACTTCTGATCTGGGGAGATTGATGTTCAGTATTTCAGACTTGGAGAGATTTATTTTGAAGTTGAATATTGTTTGAAAGGTAGAAAATGCTGACATTAAATTAGGTAGTGAGATACGTGGTTGTTCGATAAAGAAAAGAATATCATGAGCATAGGGTCATCTTTAAGTAGTCTCAATCCACCCTATCGAATGCTTTTTTAAGCATCGGTGGAGAGGAGTAGGGTGGGTTGGGCGCACCTCCGTACATACTGGATTAGAGATATTGTTCTTAGGGAGTTATCCTTAGCTTCTCTATTGGGTATGAAACCAGTTTGATCTGCTGAGATCCATCTGGGTAATAGGGGGAGTAGGTGATTTGCCATTACCTTGGCATATAGTTTAACATCAGTATTTAATAGTGAAATTGGTCTGTAACTGCTACAGAGGGTGGGGTCCTTGCCAGGTTTGGGAATAACAGTAATGTAGGCTGAGAGGGATTCTGGACGTAGGCCTGAGGAATGGGAAATTGAATTGGCATAAGCTGTGAGACGAGGAAGCAGAATGTCACTAAATGTTTTGTATATAAAATGGTGAACCCATCAGGTCCAGGGGTTTTTCCTGGGGAAGAAGATTTCAAGGCTGTCTGAAATTCTTTGACTGAAAAATCTGCTTCCATTTCATTAAGAACTAATCTAGATAATTTGGGCAAATTTGCTTCTTTTAGGAAGGAGAGCATGCAACTTTGTCTCTCTTTTTGAGAGGGGGGATAGACTATTCATAACATTGTAAAGATCTGCATAAAATTCTTTAAAAGCTTTGGCAATGTAGGGGTTACGTGTGCAAGCTCTCCTGATGGGAGTTTAATTTTAGGGATAAATGACTAATAGGGCGTACACACGGTCGGACTTTGTTCGGACATTCCGACAACAAAATCCTAGGATTTTTTCAGACGGATGTTGGCTCAAACTTGTTTTGTCTACACACGGTCGCACAAAGTTGTCGGAAAATCCGATCATTCTAAACGCGGTGACGTAAAACACGTACGTCGGGACTATAAACAGGGCAGTGGCCAATAGCTTTCATCTCTTTATTTATTCTGAGCATGCGTGGCACTTTGTCCGTCGGATTTGTGTACACACGATCGGAATTTCCGACAACGGATTTTGTTGTCGGAAAATTTTATCTCCTGCTCTCCAACTTTGTGTGTTGGAAAATCCAATGGAAAATGTCCGATGGAGCCCACACACGGTCGGAATTTCTGACAACACGCTCCGATCGGACATTTTCCTTCGGAGAATCCGACCGTGTGTACGGGGCATTAGACTGTTTAGCTTTAAGGGATCTAGCAAGTTGTTTGCTTGGTTTATTCCCCCATTCATAAAGCTTCTGTGAGAGGCACTGGAATCTCCTTTTAGTGTTTAGATCAAGGAGATTCTTTAGTTCTTCACGTTTAAGTGTTAGGGCTTCAAGGTGCGTGATATGGAGAGTGAGTTCGTGTTGCTTGTCTAGGTTAGTTTTTTGTTGCAAAACCTGCTCAATCTGCTGACCATGCTCCCTTTTTTACCTCACTCCAAGCTCAATAAGTCGACCTCTCATGGTATATTATCTATTCTAGAGTAGGATTGATACTTTTTTGAGAAATGTGAAAAATCCTTTTCTTTAGGGTGGAGTAGGCGCCAGACGTCCAGTAAATGAAGGTCTAGGAGCCTCTTTTTGACAAATGCCAGACATTTAAATGAGATATTAGAGCAACCCTGGGATGTGTCTAGTGTGGTGTCAAGTGGCATGTTTATGTCACCTGCGAGGATAATTATTCCTTTAGCAAAATATGACAATTTAGTAAGAGTTTGTGAGAAGAAGGTAGGTTGGTTATGATTCGGACAGTAAACATTATTGTTAAGTTATTGAATAGTAAGTTAGCGCTGCACTTCTTTTTTTTTTTTTGTGGTGTGTGAACACATAACAGTGCTAAGCGGCAGGCCTTTTACTGACACTTTTTTATTTTACCTCCAGCAGTTTATTGTAAATAGTAGTGTAGTGATTACCTATTATACTAAAGATCGGCATGTGGCATTAATAAATATCGCCGGTTTTCAGTTATGCCCCACCAAGCCGGTCCCCCCATGGACAATGTGCCTGTCTGCTGAGTTCATCTCCCCATCCCTGCACTCAGTGCCCTGATGGGAACTGATTGGCAGCACTGATGGGAACTGATTGGCAGCACTGATGGGCACTGATTGGCAGCACTGATAGGTGACACTGATTGACAGCACTGATGGGCACTGATAGGTACCACTGATTGGCACTGAAATGCACCACTAATTGGCAGCACTGATGGCCACTGAGTGGCAGCACTGATGGCCACTGATAGACAGCACTGGTTGGCAGCACTGATTGGCAGTGATTGGCAGCACTGATAGACACTGATAGGCATTGATTGGTGGCACTGATAGGTGGCACTGATTGGCGCTAATTGGCAGCCCTGATTGGCACAGATATGCAGTACTGATGGATGGCCCTGATAGGCAGAACCGATGGGCCCTTATTGGCACTGATAGGTGGCACTGATTGACAGCACTAATGGCATTGTTTTGTTTTGTAAGTCCTTATATGTTACATGTTCCCCATGTCTGTGTTTCTTGTTTTTGATCAATCCAGGTATTAATCAATTTTATCAGGGCAGGGTTACTTTTTGGTTATGCTGCTGTATATATCACCATGTTTTTCTATTGTGTACCTATAATAAATATTCAATTGTAATTCAACATACTTATCTAGATTGCCTCTCTCATGAGCCCCGCTTTTCTTTTGGTCCCCCTCTGTTTGGGACAATCTTTGGGTTACTAGTAGATGGGGGTTGGAGGGCAACTATAGGTTTAGGTCACGGTATTTCATACATGGTAAAACAAGCCTTATCATTTCATATTTGACTAATGGCACTGATAGGCTGCACTAATTGGCACTGATAAGCGGCGCTGATTGGCAGCACTGATTGGCAGCATTTAGTGGCACTGATTGGCAGCACTGATGGGCACCCATAGGCAGCACTGATAGGTAGCACCGATGGGCACTGATTGATGGCACTGATAGGCATTGATAGGCAGCACTGGTGGGCACTGATTGGCAGCACAGATGGGCACTGATAGGCTGCACCGATAGGCAGCACTGATGGGCACTGATTGTCACTCATAGATGGCACTGATAGGCAACACTGATTGGCAGCACTGATGGGCACTGATTGGCACTGATAGGCAAAAATGATTGGCAGCCCTGATGGACACGGATAGGCGGCACTGATAGACAACACTGATGGGCACTGATTGGCAACACTGATGGGAACTGATTGACAGCACTAATAGGCAGCACTGATTGGCAGCACTGATAGGTGACACTGATTGGCATTACTTATAGGCACTGATAGGTAAGGTACCACTGATTGGCACTGATAGGCACTACTGATTGGCAGCACTGATGGCCACTGATTGGCAGCACTGATGGCCACTGATTGGCAGCACTGATGGCCACTGATAGGCGGCACTGGTTGGCAGCACTGATTGGCACTTATTGGCAGCACTGATAGGCACTGATAGGCATTGATTGGTGGCACTGATAGGTGGCACTGATTGGCACTAATTGGCAGCCCTGATTGGCACTGATATGCAGTACTGATGGATGGCCCTGATAGGCAGTACCGATGGGCCCTTATTGGCACTGATAGGTGGCACTGATTGACAGCACTAATGGCACTGATAGGCTGCACTAATTGGCACTGAAAAGCGGCGCTGATTGGCAGCACTGATTGGCAGCATTTAGTTGCACTGATTGGCAGCACTGATGGGCACCCATAGGCAGCACTGATAGGTAGCACCGATGGGCACTGATTGATGGCACTGATAGGCATTGATAGGCAGCACTGGTGGGCACTGATTGGCAGCACAGATGGGCACTGATAGGCTGCACCGATAGGCAGCACTGATGGGCACTGATTGTCACTCATAGATGGCACTGATAGGCAACACTGATTGGCAGCACTGATGGGAACTGATTGGCACTGATAGGCAAAAATGATTGGCAGCCCTGATGGACACGGATAGGCGGCACTGATAGACAGCACTGATGGGCACTGATTGGCAGCACTGATGGGAACTGATTGACAGCACTAATAGGCAGCACTGATTGGCAGCACTGATAGGTGACACTGATTGGCATTACTTATAGGCACTGATAGGTAAGGTACCACTGATTGGCACTGATAGGCACTACTGATTGGCAGCACTGATTGGCACTGATATGTGACACTAAATGGAAGCACTGATAGGCAGCACTGATTGGCACTGATAGGTGGCACTGATTGGCGGCACAGATGGGCACTGATAGGCAGCACTAATGGGCACTGATTGGTGGCATTGGTTGGCACTGATGGGCAGCACTGATGGGCACTGATTGGGAGTAGGGATGAGCCGAACACCCCCCTGTTCGGTTCGCACCAGAACATGCGAACAGGAAAAAAATTCGTTCGAACACGCGAACACCGTTAAAGTCTATGGGACACGAACATGAATAATCAAAAGTGCTAATTTTAAAGGCTAATATGCAAGTTATTGTCAATAAAAGTGTTTGGGGACCTGGGTCCTGCCCCAGGGGACATGAATCAATGCAAAAAAAAGTTTTAAAAACGGCCGTTTTTTCAGGAGCAGTGATTTTAATAATGCTTAAAGTCAAACAATAAAAGTGTAATATCCCTTTAAATTTCATACCTGGGGGGTGTCTATAGTATGCCTGTAAAGGGGCGCATGTTTCCCGTGTTTAGAACAGTCTGACAGCAAAATGACATTTTGAAGGAAAAAACACATTTAAAACTACCGCGGCTATTGCATTGCCGACAATACACATAGAAGTTCATTGATAAAAACGGCATGGGAATTCCCCACAGGGCAACCCCGAACCAAAATTGAAAAAAAAAAATGATGTGCGAGTCCCCCTAAATTCCATACAAGGCCCTTCAGGTCTGGTATGGATATTAAGGGGAACCCCAGCCAAAATTTTTAAAAAAAATTGACGTGGGGTTCCCCCTAAATTCCATACCAGACCCTTCAGGTCTGGTATGGATTTTAAGGGGAACCCCGCGCCAAAAAAAAAATAAAAAAACGGCGTGGGGTCCCCCTAAAAATCCATACCAGACCCTTATCCGAGCACGCAACCTGGCAGGCCGCAGGAAAAGAGGGGGGGACGAGAGTGCGGCCCCCCCCCTCCTGAACCGTACCAGGCCACATGCCCTCAACATTGGGAGGGTGCTTTGGGGTAGCCCCCCAAAACACCTTGTCCCCATGTTGATGAAGACAAGGGCCTCATCCCCACAACCCTGGCCGGTGGTTGTGGGGGTCTGCGGGCGGGGGGCTTATCGGAATCTGGAAGCCCCCTTTAACAAGGGGACCCCCAGATCCCGCCCCCCCCCTGTGTGAAATGGTAAGGGGGTACTTACCCCTACCATTTCACTAAAAAACTGTCAAAAATGTTAAAAATGACAAGAGACAGTTTTTGACAATTCCTTTATTTAAATGCTTCTTCTTTCTTCCTTC
This sequence comes from Lithobates septentrionalis, assembly GCA_037952835.1. Taxonomy (NCBI): domain Eukaryota; kingdom Metazoa; phylum Chordata; class Amphibia; order Anura; family Ranidae; genus Lithobates; species Lithobates septentrionalis. The sequence goes on along the minus strand of JBBDGP010000271.1, from coordinate 8,579,795 downwards.
ATCTTCTTCTTCTTCTGGTTCTTCTGGCTCTTCTGGTTCTTCCTCCGGCGTTCTCGTCCAGCATCTCCTCCGCGGCGTCTTCTATCTTCTTCTCCTCGGGCCGCTCCGCACCCATGGCATGAGGGGAGGCTCCCGCTCTTCTCTTCATCTTCTTCTCTTCTTCATCTTCTTCTTCATCTTCTTCTTCTTCTTCTCTTCTTCCTTCTTCTCTTCTTCATTTCTTCTCCGGGCCGCTCCGCAGCCATGCTGGCATGGTGGGAGGCTCCCGCTGTGTGACGGCGTCTCTTCGTCTGACGGTTCTTAAATAACGGGGGGGCGGGGCCACCCGGTGACCCCGCCCCCCCTCTGACGCACGGGACATGACGGGACTTCCCTGTGGCATTCCCCGTGACGTCACAGGGAAGTCCCGTCAAGTCACCGTGCGTCAGAGGGGGGCGGGGTCACCGGGTGGCCCCGCCCCCCGTTATTTAAGAACCGTCAGACGAAGAGACGCCGTCACACAGCGGGAGCCTCCCACCATGCCAGCATGGCTGCGGAGCGGCCCGGAGAAGAAATGAAGAAGAGAAGAAGGAAGAAGAGAAGAAGGAAGAAGAGAAGAAGAAGAAGAAGAAGAAGAAGAAGATGAAGAAGAAGATAAAGAAGAGAAGAAGATGAAGAGAAGAGCGGGAGCCTCCCCCCCATGCCATGGGTGCGGAGCGGCCCGAGGAGAAGAAGATAGAAGATGCCGCGGAGGAGATGCTGGACGAGAACGCCGGAGGAAGAACCAAAAGAGCCAGAAGAACCAGAAGAAGATGAAGGAGAAAGAAGAAGCATTTAAATAAAGGAATTGTCAAAAACTGTCTCTTGTCATTTTTAACATTTTTGACAGTTTTTTAGTGAAATGGTAGGGGTAAGTACCCCCTTACCATTTCACACAGGGGGGGGGGGCGGGATCTGGGGGTCCCCTTGTTAAAGGGGGCTTCCAGATTCCGATAAGCCCCCCGCCCGCAGACCCCCACAACCACCGGCCAGGGTTGTGGGGATGAGGCCCTTGTCTTCATCAACATGGGGACAAGGTGTTTTGGGGGGCTACCCCAAAGCACCCTCCCAATGTTGAGGGCATGTGGCCTGGTACGGTTCAGGAGGGGGGGGGCCGCACTCTCGTCCCCCCCTCTTTTCCTGCGGCCTGCCAGGTTGCGTGCTCGGATAAGGGTCTGGTATGGATTTTTAGGGGGACCCCACGCCGTTTTTTTATTTTTTTTTTGGCGCGGGGTTCCCCTTAAAATCCATACCAGACCTGAAGGGTCTGGTATGGAATTTAGGGGGAACCCCACGTCAATTTTTTTTTAAAATTTTGGCTGGGGTTCCCCTTAATATCCATACCAGACCTGAAGGGCCTTGTATGGAATTTAGGGGGACCCCCACATCATTTTTTTTTTTTTTTTATTTTGGTTCGTGGTTGCCCTGTGGGGAATTCCCATGCCGTTTTTATCAATGAACTTCTATGTGTATTGTCGGCAATGCAATAGCCGCGGGTAGTTTTAAATGAGTTTTTTCCTTCCAAATGTCATTTTGCTGTCAGACTGTTCTAAACACAGGAAACATGCGCCCCTTTACAGGCATACTATAGACACCCCCCAGCTACGAAATTTAAAGGGATATTACACTTTTATTGTTTGACTTTAAGCATTAATAAAATCACTGTTCCTGAAAAAACGTCCGTTTTTAAAACTTTTTTTTGCATTGATACATGTCCCCTGGGGCAGGACCCGGGTCCCCAAACACTTTTTATGACAATAACTTGCATATAAGCCTTTAAAATTAGCACTTTTGATTTCTCCCATAGACTTTTAAAGGGTGTTCCGCGGCATTCGAATTTGCCGCGAACACCCCAAATTGTTCGCTGTTCGGCGAACTTGCGAACAGCCAATGTTCGAGTAGAACATGAGTTCGACTCGAACTCGAAGCTCATCCCTAATTGGGAGCACTTATGAGCACTGATTGGGACTGATTGGCAGCACTGATTGGCACTGATAGGCAACACTGATTGGCAGTACTGATAGGCAGCACTGATTGGCACTGATAGGTGCCACTGATTGGAAGCTCTGATAGGCAGCACTTATGGGCACTGACAGAGCTTAAACTATTTTGCAAAGAAGAATGGGCAAAAATATCACTCTCTAGATGTGCAAAGCTGGTAGAGACATACCCCAAAACACTTGCAACTGTAATTGCAGTGAAAGGTGGTTCTACAAAAGTATTGACTCAGGGGGGCTGAATATAAATGCACACCACACTTTCCACATATTTATTTGATAAACATTTTTAAAACCATTTATCATTTTCCTTCCACTTCACAATTATGTGCCACTTTGTGTTGGTCTATCACATGAAATCCCAATAAGATACATTTACATTTTTGATTGTAACATGACAATATGTGGAAAATTTAAAGGGGTATGAATACCTTTTCAATGGATGAAGGGTAACATCTGTGTAGCGCCCTGCTCCTGTTGACCAGGCGCTAGCAGGTAAAGTTTTTGGCTGAGCTATAAACAGCTCAGATTGAATGACTATAGTTTACTGGATCTGTTCTGGAATTTACTTGGTTGTACCGTTCCCACTGTTGCCAGTAGGTGTCACTGGTACCATGGGACAGTGTGCGAATAACAACCTAGTGATACTTTAATGAATATTCTTCTTTCAGAAACAGCCTAGTAGGAGGTTCCTGCCGCTGTGAATTCTGGGAGAGAGTATTTATGGGACAGATGCCATGTGCTTAGGAGAGTTCTTACCTCGTGGCCCTCCAGGCTGGAGGGCTGCATCACTGCAACTGTGCAAGTAGGCCCAGAAGCCTGTTTGGGGCCTACTACCGCAGAGGTGGTCCTTAAGCTGTCTTGCCTGTTAGGAAGAAGCCGAGCCAAGCTGAGGAGATCCAGGGGAGGACCCTTGCTGGAGAGAGCCAGGATGAAGGCTGGTCTCTCAGAAGGGCCTGGTAACTTACTTGGAGGACGCACCTATCTCTAACCTACCCTCACAGTACCGCCGGGTCGGCTTAAAGGTTTTGGTACTGTAAAGAATCTGATCTACAATTTAAATCAAGGTAACTAATTGTCTGGCTGCTAAGTTTGTGAGAGAGACTTATCCAGGCGTATGCTGGCTGCTAAGCCTGTGAGAGAGGCTTGTCCAGACATCTTGCAGGTTGCTAGGTCTGTGGCAGAGATCTACCCAGCCATACAAGATTTACAGAAAGAAAGCTGTGTTTTGTTCTCTATTCTGAAGAGTCCGTAAGTGATCTGCTACAAAAAGGTATCTGCAACTCCCCTTCAACCTCTTTACTGCTACGTCTTTCAAGTTGTCTTGTAATAAAGCACTGGAAAAAGAACTAAGTGACTGGTGCATACATTGGTGGGCGCAAGGCCCAATATAGACTCTAAGTTCCTGATGTGGTGAAACTACAGGTAAGGGGTGATGGTAACAACCCAATTTAAATCAGCAGCTCCTTCAGGAGTCAGTGCTACATCTGAAGACTGCAAGATACTACATTCAACCTGCTTTTGTTGGACTTTTTATTTATTTTTATTTTTTTAAAGAAATAAGGAAGCTATCACTAATATCTATTTTAAAATGCTAGTCACCTAGCTGTCTTGCTGACCCTCTGGCTTTAACACTTTCTGAGTTACTGACTCAAACAAGTATTCAGATCAGGATTGTCAGGGTAAATTCAGTATTCAATATCTGTATACACAGTTGAGATTTATAAAGTTTTGAAGCATGCGAGTTCGCATGATGGCCAAGCAACTAACATTTGCATATTCTACACCTAAGTGTTGCCTCACAGGCAACACCCATTCTTCCACCCATGCAACCAAAACACATGCAGGTTTATTCCATAATGCAGTTCCAAGAGCAATGCTGATGCTTTTAGTTTCTCCTGGCCCTAAGCAATAGTCCCAGACTGGAATCCCAGTATTTTTGTCTCAGAAGCAAAGCCTGGTAGACCCTACCCAGCTGCTTCAGTAGCAGCTTGTGTTTTCATTCCACTCATGGGAATACTACAACTTTGAAACCAATTCAAAGGATTGATGAAAAAAAGTTTCCCTTGTGACTCCATATAGCCTCATAATGGAGGTACTGGCTGCTACTAGGCCTAAAGCTCCAGAAGGTGTGGGTTGGGCAACATAGAGCCTGACTCAAGAATGCTTTTTTCTTATATCTACAGGCCATATCACCATGGTGTAGTCATCAGAAGAAGAGGATTTCATATTCTCAAGAGTGCAAGGCATTTAAAGGAATGAGATGAAGTTTCTGCAGACCACTGTACATTTTGTGTCGAGGTCTGGAAAAGTTTAGCTACTGTTGTAATTACCAAAAGTAATATGACGAACAGTTACCACATGGAAGTTCAGAAACCTAAAGCAAGCTGAACAATTTTACATAATGAAGAAGGCCAAATGAGGGCTTCAGTTGCCTTGAGAGTCAAGGCTGGATTCATGTATATATGTGTGTTCCCACAGCATTGTCCAACCATCCAGCTGCTCTTTGGGCTACCAGTGAACATACAGTACACTGGCAGACCATCCTGAGATTTCATCCTCCTATAGGCAAAGCACATTTGAAGACTCTATGCCCCCCCCGCACACAGACATTAACTTACAGACAGACATTTCTACCAAAATATCAACTTCAGCAGGATTTTGGCACCTTAGTCTACAGACAGATCGTATGTAAGTAAGGTAAGTACAGAAATGAAAACTAAATATTTGAATCCAAGGTTAGGACCTGCATAAACTTCAAGTACAGTACAAAAAGCAAAACTTACCAGTATGAATAATGTTGCTGTTAAGGATGTCAGGAGTGACCTTGAGCTGGAAACTTCCATTGACAATGGTATTGGTTACAATGCTACAGAATGAGGAGGATGTAGTAGTGGTAAGAGTGGTGCTAGTTGGACTGCCTAATGTGGTTGTTGTATAAGAGGTGGCAGATGTACTTTGTGTTGTGCTAGTTATGGTACTTGATGCGGTTGTGGCGGGTCTTGTTGTTGTGGTTGGGCTTGCGGTTGTGGCGGGTCTTGTTGTTGAAGTTGGTGTGGTTGGATTTGTTGTTGTGGTCGTGCCTGGGGTTGTGGCAGGTCTTGTTGTAGGTGGTATTGTTGTTGTGGTTGTTGTGGTTGGGCCTGCGGTTGTGTCGGGTCTTGTTGTAGGTGGTATTGTTGTTGTGGTTGTTTTTATTGGGCCTGCGGTTGTGGTGGGTCTTGTTGTAGGTGGTACTGTTGTTGACGTTTTTGTGGTTGGGCCTGCGGTTGTGGTGGGTCTTGTTGTAGGTGGTATTGTTGTTGTAGTTTTTGTGGTTGGGCCTGCGCTTGTGGCGGGTCTTGTTGTAGGTGATATTGTTGTTGTAGTTGGGCCTGCAGTTGTGGTGGGTCTTGTTGTAGGTGGTATTGTTGTTGTGGTTGGGCCTGCGGTTGTGGCGGGTCTTGTTGTAGGTGGTATTGTAGTTGTTGGGGTTGTTGTGGTTGGGTCTGCGGTTGTGGCAGGTCTTGTTGTAGGTGGTATTGTTGTTGTGGTTGGGCCTGTGGTTGTGGCGGTTCTTGTTGTAGGTGGTATTGCTGTTGTGATTATTGTGGTCGGGCCTGCGGTTGTGGCGGGTCTTGTTGTAAGTGGTATTGTTGTTGTAGTCTGGCCTGCGATTGTGGCAGGTCTTGTTGTAGGTAGTATTGTTGTTGTAGTTGGGTCTGCAGTTGTGGTGGGTCTTGTTGTAGGTGGTATTGTTGTAGTGGTCGGGCCTGCTGTTGTGGCGGGTCTTGTTGTAGGTGGTATTGTAGTTGTTGGGGTTGTTGTGGTCGGGCCTGCGGTTGTGGTGGGTCTTGTTGTAGGTGGTATTGTTGTTGTAGTTGGGCCTGTGGTTGTGGCAGGTCTTGTTGTAGGTGGTATTGTTGTTGTGGTTGGGCCTGTGGTTGTGGCAGTTCTTGTTGTAGGTGGTATTGCTGTTGTGGCTGTTGTGGTCGGGCCTGCGGTTGTGGCGGGTCTTGTTGTAGGTGGTATTGTTGTTGTGGTCTGGCCTGCGGTTGTGGCAGGTCTTGTTGTAGGTGGTATTGTTGTTGTGGTTGGGTCTGCAGTTGTGGTGGGTCTTGTTGTAGGTGGTATTGTTGTTGTGGTCGGGCCTGCGGTTGTGGCGGGTCTTGTTGTAGGTGGTATTGTAGTTGTTGGGGTTGTTGTGGTCAGGCCTGCGGTTGTGGCGGGTCTTGTTGTAGGTGGTATTGTTGTTGTAGTTGGGCCTGCAGTTGTGGTGGGTCTTGTTGTAGGTGGTATTGTAGTTGTTCCTGTTGGACCTGTTGTAGTTGGATCTGTTGTTAAAACTATCTCCTTACTTAGGAGTAGAAGGAGCAAAGCTCTAACAACTCTTAGTTTCATTGTCATAGAGTTCAGTCCTATCTAGGCAATATTAGCAAGACATCCCTATATATAGCCAAGCTGGACAATAAGAGGTGGAGACAATAACCTAATTGCATACCAATTTATACATTCTTACATAGCTTGCAGCTTGGAGATAAATAACAAATACAGAAATTGCTTTAAGAGAATAAATTAACTTACAAATATGTCAAATTTCATGTATCCCAAAACAAATAAAATTTGTTCGGGGACAATGTCGATGTGAAGCAGTGCAATCAATATGCACAACTGATCTATAAACAATAATAAACGTACATAAATAAAGAACATTTGAAATGTTTGGGGACACATGAAATTTGACACAATTATAAAAGAATGTTTTCTCTTCATACACAAATTACATATATATTTCTTAAAGACATGATAGCTTCACCGAAGCTCTGAAATATTTAAAGCTTTGTTCAGAAAAATAACTTAGTTATATGACATCATTACAAAATTATCTAGGGACGGTTCCTATTTCATGCTGGTGACAGTAGGTAGAGTAAATATTTAGAGGTTTTTAGAGAAGTTCAAATCACTGACTGAACCAAATATGCAGATTAGGAGTTCTGACTTCACTGTTACTGTTGATTGCAATGATCAAGAAAGAACCAAGGCCAGAGACAGACAGGTAGTTAGTATTTTCAGAATGAGGTGAACAATACCAACCTTCATATTTTCCTGATTAAAGCTGAACTAAAGTTAAACTCTTATTTAAATATATTTCTAAAGCTAAAAACTAAAGAAGGGGGGTGTAGACTAGACCAGTCGTCCTGCACAAGGAGAGAGGGCAGCAGTGAGCAGTCTTTATTACACGAAGCTCTTGCACGGAGGCAAATTTTCATGCTAAATTACTGTATAGATCTGAAAGAAATACACAAGATTCAAGTAACAAGAACCATGCCTCTTGTATTTAGACAATATTTGCTTATCCCAGATTTTAGCTTTAAAGGTTTTCTTTAACATACTTTAACCTACTGATTGCTAGAGGCCACTGGCAATAATCACATGTAAAAATTAGAATTGCTTGTTGTCTCCAGGTCAATCGATGGATCGATTAGGGTACAATCAGCCTGTCTATAAATTGTTCAAATTTTAGCCTGGACCTGCTGAACTTGCTGAGATTCTAACCATTTATGGTCGGTTTTAGATTTCTCTTGTGGGCTAAATTGGATAATTCTAATAGATTCCTCTATAATCTTGTCAGCTTTGCTGATAGAAGCTCATTCTTCTCCTTTCGTTACCCGCCCCTCTAGGTTTTTGTCAAAGACTATGCAGAAAACAGCTTCTGCTCTGCTCTCTTTTTATTCAACCCAGAGTGCACAGGAAATCCTTTGTCATGGGTGTAACTAGTACTAAATGTTACTGATAAGTATCAAGTGTGTCAGTTGTGCTGCTTCTCCCAAATGACCTTGTCTCAGTTGCACATACATAGATTTCAGACAACTTATTCTAATCTGACTGTTTCACTGAATCATCTTTTTTGGTGCTCCATTTTCTTTTACACTTCAGACAATAAAGGCCAGAGAATTTATACACATTTTCCAATTGATTAAAAAACAAAAAATAAGTTTTGCCTGACACTGGTCTTACCCTTGTGCTACCTGAGCCATTTTGTTAATGCATTTAAACACGTTAGCACATTTTAGTGATGATGTATACTAAACCCCCCAAATATTTATATTTTCTGAAAGCAGCAATGTAAGCCTGTAAAATAAAATGATGGTAGTGGCATGCCACACAACAATTGCATTAATGTTTATCAAATCTATATTTTTTAATGAAAAATATTCTCATATTGTTTTATTGCGCACAGACACAATTTAATACCAATTTTTTGTAAAATATAAACAATAATGTTACATCAAGTAATTAAATGTTAAATATGTCAAGGCTCTTTACATTATTACTCTCACTCCACTTTGCATGAAGGTACCTAATATTCATGGTGCAATCTGCATTCGTATGTATGTGTATGTGGGTGAGGGGCCTTTTAACATTTTTTTTATAACATATCTCAGCATGTAGAAGTGATTGCGCATAATTATTTCTACAAGAAAGCTGGCAGTTGGGAGAAAAAATTTAAATAACCTCGCTGCTACAACAACCGTGAGTTTGTTTATATTCCTTGCGCTGCCACCTTCTGAGTTTTTCCATCAGTGGTAGCAAAAGAGATAGAGACTTTATTATAAAATGCATCTTCAGGATTTAAAGTGGTATTAAATTATAAATTAATTAATTATTAATGATATAAATTCATTAATAAATTAATGAATTTATATCAAAATAAAACATGTAATATATTGCAGCTCACCAATCATTGGATATGGTGGCTGAATTTGTTTTCTTTTTTAAGGCTTTTCTCTTTTCTGTTTTCACCTGTTGATCTGGCCAGTAACACACCGCCTGTATAAGAGTGCCTCTATTCTAGAGGAACGAACACAGGGGGCACCTTTGAACAGCAGCATTGTCTGTCTGGGGGGAGGGGAGTGTTAGATGTACTAGCAGATTTAAATACACTAACAAACTGAAGCCAAACTCCAGCTCACACTTTATAGTTAGTTACAGTAAACAGTTTTTTTTTCCTTTTAGGATAAAGATGATTATTATAAACACCTCTGTCAGTGTTAAATTGTTTGTCTCACCCCGGTAAATTGATACTTCCAAAGAGAGCTTATTCTTTTGAAAAACAGATTTACTAGCTGGATCCCCAAGTGAAAATAAAGGAAAGAAATCCTAAAAAATAAAATGAATGCAGCCACAGCATCTAAGAAGTGGTAAGCTGCAATATAATAAATGTTCGCTTTTGGGTTTAAAACTACTTTAGGTAAATGTTGGATGAAAAATATGTAGTCAGTTATTGCAGCAATTTAGCTGTTTTCTACAAATAAGGGTTATATTTTTCTGGGTTTTAAGAATAAATACTTTCATATAATTATTCTTTAAGTTACTCACTCTAGCCCCCCACCCCCTCAAGTTTTATACTGACTTATGCTCCCACCAGACCCACAACGTGGAACCAACTTTGAGTTAAATAGCCACCACAAATGCAAATGCTCCTGTTTAGACCCTTGCTTCTTCTGCTCATGCATGGAAGAAATCCATCATTCATCCCGATAATAGGCATCACATCTTGACAATGAATGGGAAGAAGTAATGGACTATTCATGGGAGTTTGCAGCAAGAAATCTGCGGTTCTCCATGGTCCACAAAGCGTGGATTTTTGAAGGAGCAAATATCGATGTGTATATGTTTTTACAGAGGTGCAGAGAGGAAACAGGGGTAAATTAAAGAATACATAAATTAATGAATAGTTATCATTTATATAAAAGCTAAAAGTTTCATTCATTTGTCATATTTTGTTCCTCTACACTACTCTCCAAGTGCTTATGGCTTAGACCATAGCCTAGTACAGTGATGGCGAACCTTGGCACCCCAGATGTTTTGGAACTACATTTCCCTGGATTCTCATGCACTCTGCAGTGTAGTTGAGCATCATGGGAAATGTAGTTACAAAACATCTGGGGTGCCAAGGTTCGCCACAACTGGCCCAGTATCTCTTCCTATCAAAGACTTCAGCAAAACAACTGTATAAGAAGCCTAAACAACTTCTACAGGATGGCCTTCTGTATTGTGACTACTGTCACTATTATGAGCCATGGGCATCCTCAGAAAAATGACGTCATTATTCACAACAAAATTCTAGCTGAAAAAGTAGACTTTGTAGGCACACAGATACACCGTCTAAAAGTAATCACTTGAATTATTTATTAGACAATTGATTGAAAAAATAGATATTACATATGTATATAAAAAAGAGTTACATAAAATTGATGTTATGAGCACCACACTCAGACACCACTTAATATAATATCAAGGAACAATAATACATTCAAAGGGACAGCAGTTGGGATTCCCAAGAGTGCTATCCGAGTAAGAGAAGAATGCTGTGGGTCAGGGTGTGTGTCCGGGCGCAGTGGTTCACTCAGTTGCTCAACATGTTGCGTGTATAAATACGCTTCTTCAGGAGCATGGCAGTCTATTAAATGTATACAGAAAGAACACACAACAATAAATATATAACTTCTTGACAAAATATGATAAATTAAAAACGGGAGTGAAGAAATACAAAATAAATGCTCTGAGCAAGGTCAGTTGGCCGGACACAGCCCTCCACAGAGTACTGACCAAGTGGAGGCAGGAAGCAAAGCTACCTAGTTGGAACATATAAAGATAATATAAAGATAACAATGAGTAAAGAATTGATAACAAGAAGGTTAAAAATTAAGCATTGGGCACGCCTATTACTGATTGGATATGTATAGCGTTTTAAGCAAATGTAGTGGGTCAGACTAGGGTTTAAAGCTGAATCACTGAGAAAAAATCAGCAATATTTACAGTAGGATAGTGAATTTAGGATATGAATGACACAAGCTTGGTAAAGAAATGAGAAAAGAGACCAGTAGGTCTCATATAAGGGTAAGTAAAAATATAGGCAAATTTGCGCAGTAATATTTTTCACTATACGGGTGGTGAACAAGCAGTAAAGTGACCAGCAATTATTTGTAATGATATTGAAACGTATTGTTATAATGTCAAAGCCGGTTTGAATAATGAAAGAAAAAGAGGAGCATAAAGGCTTACCGTATAATTATCAGACGCATAGAGGGTGATATAGGGTGCTGTTAATAGGCAGATGTATACAGGGAAGAATGAACACCAGAAAGATCTAGAGAAGTGTAGGTGCTAATAGCAAACACAACCTTGCTGTAATTATGGAGTCTGTTTAAGTAATGTAGAGAATCTATCTGGAGGATCATGGAGGCTAGTACCTATAATAGAACCAACAGGTATGGTATCAAACATATAGCCAGCTAGCCCATAAGATACGACTAAGGAGAAGAATATGAGAGAATACATAGAGTAATTACCTCAAAGACTAAAGAGCCATGTTATGTGGTGTTGAAGAGTCAGTGACGCCCGCCAGCCCGGCCGATGACTGCTGCGCATGCCCCAGGAAACGCCGCTGATGTGGCAGTAACCGGCCAATCCACAGACAGCAAGGGCAGGGATCAGAAGGACCGAAGGTCACCCCACGTCCCCGTCAATCGCCGCACATCCTGTCTCCTCCTCTTCCTGTACAGCCGAACTGGGCAGACCGAATGCCTCTAAGCCAATTAGGGGGCCAGTAAGGAGGGAGCATGTAGCCAAGGACCACATCAGAGCAAATAACAAATTAACATTAAAGCAGAAACATGAACATTGAAAAATAAAAAAACTATAAAAATATGAAGCTGAAACAATACAACATTAATGCTAAAATAATACCCTTAGGGATAGCTAATTAGGAGTTAAGTTATTTTACTTTTGTAATATTAGTAAGTTTGTAAGAGATATAGGGGTTAATGTTACCTTATTTGATTGGTATTCAATTGGGATTATAAGCTTGGCTAAGAAAGTCTATTAGAAGGAGGGACAGAGGTATTAAACAGGGAGCCATTGTTATAAGATAAAGCTTAATCAGGGGAGCAAAGGTGACCATAGAGTATCCCAAATAACAATGGTTGCCAATTAGGTCTGCATAGAGATAGTCTAAAAGGGAGCAGGATTACATAAATTGAACGTAGTAGGAGCATTAGACTGAATTCAAACGGCCGACACAAACGTAGCCATAAAGGGTTGGGGCATAGCAAGAAGGGAACAAGAATGGCAACAAATTCCAAAAGACTACAAAAAAGGTTTATAAGATTGGGTTTCATTTAATCCTGGTGATCGAGTGACATTCAGTCGCTCTATCCATAGAGTCTCCTTTTGTAGAATGAACTTGTCCCATTCATCCCCTCTGGGGTTCTTGGGGACGACGGCCAGATCAACAAAAGAGACAGAAGTAATGTCAAAGCGATGGTAAAGGTCAAGATGTCGGCTAATGGGAGTTAGCATCTTCCCATTGCCTGAGTAATATAAATGATCATTAATTCTCTGTCTCAGTTACCTGGCCGTCTTCCCCACATAGAAAGCCCCAAATTTGCATAGCATGAGATACACCAGGCCTTGTGTGTGGCAAGTAGCAGAGAATTTGGGACAAAAAGTCTCCCCATTAGGTAATAGAATTTTCTGACCAGGTAAAACCCATGGGCAGAAAGTGCAAGTGCCACAGTGTGATGTCCCCAAGGGTAATATGGGTGTATACTAATTGTGTGCAATGTAGTGGCTGGACACCAGTCTATCTCTGAGAGAATTGGCACGTTTGAAAACAATTTCCGGACATTCACCAATATATTTTTTGAGTATTGGGTCTTCCTGTAGAAGGTGCCAGTGATTGTTCATTATCAGCCTGACATCCTCATCATGTGATGAGAATTTCGTGATTAGTTTAACTGTAGGTTTCTTGGGGGGAATCTTGGTCTTGAATAACAGGTCGCTGCGTGTTTGATGCATGGCCTTGTTGTAGGCTTGGCGTAGTAGCGATCGGCTATAACATCTTACAAGTAAACGTGATTGTCGTTGTTTAGCTTGGTACTGAAAATCTGACAAATGCGTACAGTTACGTCAGAACTTAATGTACTGGGAGTATGGTATGTTTCGAATGAGTGCTGGAGGATGTGCACTAGCTATGTGCAAAAGTGTGTTGCCAGCTGTACTTTTGCGAATGAGGTTTGTTGCCAATGTATTGTCTCTGTCACTGTAGATAACAAGGTCAAGAAAGTTGGTTTGATTTTTGTCACAGCTATAAGTGAATTTAAGATTAAATTGATTGATATTGAGAGATTGAACAAATTCATCTAGAGCTGCTCAGGTATCTGTCCAAACGATGAAGACGTCATCAATATAACGTCTCCAACATAAGATTTGATCAGTAAATCTAGTAAAGAGTTTGCAAGAGAACAGGTGTCTCTCCCACCCCCCCAGATGCAGGTTGGCATAGGCAGGAGCACAACAGGTGCCCATGGCCACCCCCTGTATCTGGAGGTAGTGGGAGTCCATAAAGCTAAAGCAGTTGTGGGTCAGAATAAACCATAGCAGCTTCAAGATGAACTTGTTATAATTCCAGTGATGATGGTCCTCTTCATAGAGAAAGGTGTGGATCATCCCAACTCCCTGCTCGTGCCGGTTGCTGGAGTAAAGAGCCTCCACATCCAGTGTCACGAGCAAGGAGTTGGGAGGAACAACCACACCCTCAATCTGTTTGAGTAGATCTAATGTGTCCTTAGTATACGAAGGTAAGGCTGTGACATGTGGCATTAAGACAGAGTCTACAAGCCTGCTAGCATTTTCAGTAAGGCAGCCGATTCCCGAAATTATCGGTCTCCCAGGGGGCGATGAAGGGTTCTTGTGAACTTTGGGGAGTGCATAGAATGTCGCCACCCTGAGAGACTGAACATTCAGGTAATCATATACATCTTTATCAATGAGGCCCTTGAAATAGGCGTCATTGATAATATTGAGAAAGTCATTTTTGAAAGAGGAGGTGCGGAGTGTGGAAATGCGCTGGTACCAGTGGGGGTTGGATAGAATATTATGACACATGGTCTCATAAAAGCTCCTGGTCATCAGAACTATATTGCCACCTTTATCCGCAACCTTAATAACCACATCAGGGTGGTTTTGTAGTTTTAAGATGGCTTGTCGTTGTGTCAAAGTGAGGTTGCTTGCTTTAGAAGTGATGTGCATGCGTTTGATGTCACTAATAATCTTATGTAGAAAGGCCCAGGCTTGGGGGTTGATAGAAGTCGGGAAAATGTTTAGATTTGGGCTTAAATTTGTTGGTGGGGGGTGAAGACGTGACAGGTGTGTTGACATCGGTAGTGCTAGTGTCCTCATTTTCATCTAACAGGAGTTTCAGGTCACGGAGGGCTCAAAAGTCCTCCATTTTAAAGTGTTTAATGCTTTCTGAAAAGTCACGTTCCTCTTTGGATCTCAAACGCTCCTTATTGAACATGAATTTATGAATAAGGTTCCTAGTGAACATGTAAACATCTTTTATCATTTCGTATTTGTCTATTTGTTGTGAGGGACAAAAACTCAAACCAAATCTAAGTATATTGAGTTCTTGTTCAGTGAAATGATAAGGGGTAAGGTTTATTATATCTAATCCTACGTTTGGGGTATTTGGATCCCAAGTGTTGGAAAATTTAGAATTGGTGCAGTTGTCTGGTTGATGTGAGAGTCAAGAGTGCTTTGTCTTTTAAGGGTTTGTAATTGTGCTATAGGGATTGGGTTGGATGTATTCTGTGAATTGGAAAGATTTAGATGTGGTGTCGTGTCTATGGGGCCTTGGGCGCCTTGTGTATTGCTAAACGTTGCTCCCGCACCACGAGGTGTGGAAGGTGTATTGTGAATCTGGCTTTGTGAATTTAGAATTTGTAGTGCTTTTTGTGCATTAGGTCCCATGTATTTGGCCTATGAAATATTCCTACCACCTTTATCAGAATTGGCACCATGACGCAGTGAATTGTCAGATGACCTGATATCGTAATTATCAGGTCTTTTTTTGGAATAGGGTGTGAAGTGCCCTCCACCATGTTGTCTCTTACGTGCACCAGTGACACTGTTCATCGAGTTTGTTCTTCTTCCTGTCGATGGCTGTGGGGGAAAAATAGAAAGGGATGAGTCAGATTCAAATTCATCTTCATCAGTAGTGCCCATGTCATTCCCTACACGTTGATTTCTAGCCACTTAAGCCCCGCTCACTGTATATATACGTCATTTTTTTGAAGATGGATATCTCGGTAACGGCAGCAGCTGCTGCCACAACCGAGATATCCATCTTTACAGTGAGCGATTCTGTACACGATAATGGTGGTCTCTGCGGCGGGTTCGCCGCGAGATCACCGTTATCGGCGGCGGGAGAGGTGCCACCCCCCCTCCCGCCGCTCTCCCGCACCTTCCGCCGCTTACCGGAGCCGTCGGTAGCGGCGGAGGCGATCGGGTCCTTTCCCTGCTGAGGTATGGAGACAAGTGAGGCCAAGATGGCCCCCACCCGTCTCCATACTATGTGACGGCCGGAGCGACGTCATTCGACGGCTCCGCCCACTCTCTTAAAGGCACAAATTTTTTTAGTGTCATTTTTTTAAACGACTTTTTTTTTTTTTTTTTGCATTTTAGTGTAAATATGAGATCTGAGGACTTTTTGACCCCAGATCTCATATTTAAGAGGACCTGTCATGCTTTTTTCTATTACAAGGGATGTTTACATTCCTTGTAATAGGAATAAAAGTGATCCAATTTTTTTTTTTTTTAAAAACAGTGAAAAAATAAATAAAATAAAATAAAATAAATAATAAAAAAAAAAAAAAAATTTTTTAAAGCGCCCTGTCCCGACGAGCTCGCACGCAGAAGCGAACGCATACGTGAGTAGCGCCCGCATATGAAAACGGTGGTCAAACCACACATGTGAGGTATCGCCGCAACCGGTAGAGTGAGAGCAATAATTCTAGCCCTAGACCTCCTCTGTAACGCAAAACATGCAATCTGTAGAATTTTTTAAACGTCGCCTATGGAGATTTTTAAGGGTAAAAGTTTGACGCTATTCCACGAGCGGGCGCAATTTTGAAGCGTGACATCTTGGGTATCAATTTACTTGGCGTAACATTATATTTCACAATATAAAAAAAATTGGGCTAACTTTACTGTTGTCTTATTTTTTTTTTCAAAAAAGTGAATTTTTTCCAAAAAAAGTGCGCTTAGAAGACCGCTGCGCAAATACGGTGCAAAAAAAAGTATTGCAATGACCGCTATTGTATTCTCTAGGATGTTAGAAAAAAAACAATATATAATGTTTGGGGGTTCTAAGTAATTTTCTAGCAAAAAAACCTGTTTTAAACTTGTAAACACCTAAAATCCAAAACGAGGCTGGTCTTTAAGTGGCTAGAGTTAGTTTTTCTAGGTCCACGACCCTGAAAAGGGGCCTGCCAGCGGTAGGCAAAGCCCTCAGTAAATGCTGTTCTATCTTTAATTAGTTTATTCTGTTTTTCTGAGATTATGTCCTTGTTGATTTTGGTAGTGTATTCCTTTACCTCCTGCCACTTTTTAGTAAATTGCGCATGACTCTTGAGTGTCTCACTGGTGGATTGGAGCAAAATGATTTCTTGATCAAGGTTATTAAGTTCAATTTGATAGTGGGTAATAAGGAGCTTAATGAGTTCTGTACTGCATTGGGTTAGGATTTTTTCCCAAGATGCCTTAAGATCAGGGCTAACATTTTGAAAAGATGGAAAAAGTTGAATCCGTAGACTGATGGGCTAATATTTTCAAGAGCAGAAAATCCACATGCCAATGTAAGTTGGATTTCTTCTTCAGCAATCTTTTCATTTTTGAAATATATTGGTTAAGTCCTATCTCTTGTCCTGTGTTTGTTAAGCAATTAGTCTGAATCTCATTCATATAACCTAGCCAAGCGGTCCCTACAAAATCCATGATAAAGGAAACTCGTAGCTATTAAGGGTAAGGGTATTTTTATTTAAGTGATATAGTTAAATAATTAAGAGTCACCAAAAGAAAAACAAACCTGGGTGCTTCCACCCCGACAATAGTTGGAAACGAAAATAAATTCTAATTTAAGTATACTTTCACAGGGTGACACTGTGGATATACAGGTAGCAGTGTGCCTACGTCCCAATAATGGGCATTTACAAAATTCTAGCTAAAAAAGTGGACTTTATAGGCACACAGATACACCGCCTAAAAGTAATCGCTTGATTTATTTAGTAGACAATTGATTGAAAAAATAGATATTACATATGAATATAAATAAAAAGTTAAATAAAACTGATGTTATGAGCCCCACACACAGACATCACTTAATATAATATCAAGGTACAATAATATATTCAAAGGGACAGCAGTTGGGGTTCTCAAGAGTGCTATCCGAGTAAGAGAAGAATGCTGTGGGTCAGGGTGTATGTCCGGGTGCAGTGATTCACTCAGTCGCTCAACATATTGCGCGTATAAATACGCTTCTTCAGGAGAATGACAGTCTATTAAATGTATACAGAAAGAACACACAACAATAAATATATAACTTCTTGACAAAATATGAAAGCTTATGATAAAATAAAAACGGGAGAGAAGAAATACAAAATACATAAATGCTCTGACAAGGTCAGTTGGGACGAACACAGCCCTTCACAGAGAACTGACCAAGTGGAGGCAGGAAGCAAATCCACCCAGTTGGAACATATAAAGATAACATAAGGATAACAATGAGTAAAAAATTGATAACAAGAAGGTTAGAAATTAATCATTGGGCAAGCCTATTACTGATTGGATATGTATAGCGAATTAAGCAAATGTAGTGGGTCAGACTAGGGTTTAAAGCTGAATCACAGAGAAAAAAATCAGCAATATTTACAGTAGGATAGTGAATTTAGGATATGAATGACACAAACTTGGTAAAGAAATGAGAAAAGAGACCAGTAGGTCTCATATAAGGGTAAGTAAAAATATAGGCAAATTTGCTCAGTAATATTTTTCAACATACAGGTGCTGAACAAGCAGTAAAGTGACCAGCAATTATTTGTAATGATAATGAAACGTATTGTTATAATGTCAAAGCCGGTTTGTACAATAAAAGAAAAAGAGAAGCATAAAGGCTTACCATATAGTTATCAGACGCATAGAGGGTGATATAGCTAGAATTTTGTAAATGCCCATTATTGGGACGTTGGCACACTGCTACCTGTATACCCACAGTGTCACCCTGTGAAAGTATACTTAAATTAGAATTTATTTTCGTTTCCAATTATTCACAACAAACTATAATGAAATTATGAGGACAGTGTCTACAATTATAAAAGTCTCTAAGCCTTCAACTCTTCCCAGGTGTTCAATTGTTTAGAAAAGTATGCATGTTTTTCTCTAGTAATTCCTCATACTTTTAGTGTTTCATAGTTACCAGCAAATAGTACTATCATAACGCTTTGTCCTAGTTCACAAAATTAACCTTTTGGTTTCAAATGCACATAAAATGAACATCCTTTACTACTTATTGTAAACTAAATAGGTAGGTCAAAAACATTTTAAAACTGGAACTGTTTCAAATGTGTGTTTAAAACAAAGAACAAAACGGTAATATAATTATCCCCACCAATCCTTAGAAGTGGTAGCTGCATGTGTTTTTTCAGGCTTTTTTCCTTTATTTTTTTCAACTGGTTATTCTGTCCCAGGGTGGCTACACAAACTCACTCAAGTGTAATTATGGAGGGAGCCACGGTTGTGACACTAGGTTGCTCTTCTTATTTAGACTACAAAAATGTCTTCCTCCCTTTATCTAGATAACATAGGAGGAGGGGGACTTAGTAGTTTACAGATGAAAGCTGGAAGGAAGATAATATTGTGATTTAAATTTACCCACCTCTGGATTCATAATGATCTGTTTAGGACCCAGACCATTCGTGGCTTGCGGACCTGGAAAATGAATGGACCGGGAAAACTTCCTGTGCATTACAGTTTTAACGGGCTATATGTATTTTTCCCAGAGCATATTTCCCAGGGCATATTTCCTCATTTTTTTCAGGCTGCAATTGATTGTTTTCACAGCCTATCCCTGTCCCCATGCATTGCACTCATAACAGACTGCATGTCTTTTTTTCACATTTCCTAATTATTTCTGGCAGCCTTTTACAGTCTGCCATGGAGCGCATGTGCTACAATAACTATCTGCATATGTTTTTTCACAGGGTATATTTCCGCAGGGTATATTTCACAGGGTATATTTCTGATGCCATTGGTATAGTAAAAATGTATAATCAAGTTATGATAATATTGTCATGGAGTACCAGTGTATATTTCTGATGGCTGCACAGCCTGTGATTTTTTTTCAGAGCCTGTCCACAGTTCCTACACTGATAACAGTCTGCTTGTGTTTTTTTTTTCTACTTGCCACTTCTATTTTTTTTTCCTGGCCCCTTTCCAAGCCATATTATCATGATAAAGCTCATATGAGGTGTCAGTAGTGTGGTTTACATTTACTTTAACAAATTAGGAGAAAACAGGCAAACACAAGGCACAAAAGGAGGTGTTGGTATTATAATAGGTTTAATGTTTTTTTTTTTTTTTTTTTAAAACAGTATGCACTCATGAAATAATTCATAGTAGCATATCAAATAAGCCCCCAGATGACTTCTCATGACCTGTGTCGTGTTCTGTGGCATCCAAATTTTCAGACCCATGGTCTGTGAAAGACAAAGCCAGTACTAGCATGCTGAACCTTAGCTGAATCAGAGAACAGCTGTACAAACACAGCATAGTGGTGAGTCAGGCATAGAAACAACAAGATTGAGCTAGCGACGCGTTTCAGAGCAGATCCACCACTTTTTCCAGCTTGGCCACAAGAGCAAGCATGAAGGACATAAGAAGCTTGTGGGACAAGAACAAGCATGCCGCTGCACTGCAACTCAATTACACTTCAATCTTCAAAACACTTCAGGATCAAGATACTTGAGGATGATACAATGTATCTAAAGACATGCATTTGTTACAATAGCAGCATCCTAATGACTAGAGGAAAAAATCTTATCAATATTAATCTTATCAATATTAACAACTGAAAAATGAATCAAGAGCCCGTATATGATGTTTTGAAGGGGTCTATACAAAATATTGTAACATTCCCAAATAGATAATGGTGTTGACCTCTAATTCTGTGTTCAGTCCTGCTGAAGATAAAGGATTTAAGGTGAATATCCAAAAGTTTTCACGTTGATTTAATATATACTAGGGATGAGCCGAACACCCCCCTGTTCGGTTCGCACCAGAACATGCGAACAGGAAAAAAATTTGTTCGAACACGCGAACACCGTTAAAGTCTATGGGACACGAACATGAATAATCAAAAGTGCTAATTTTAAAGGCTAATATGCAAGTTATTGTCAATAAAAGTGTTTGGGGACCTGGGTCCTGCCCCAGGAGACATGAATCAATGCAAAAAAAAGTTTTAAAAACGTCCGTTTTTTCAGGAGCAGTGATTTTAATAATGCTTAAAGTCAAACAATAAAAGTGTAATATCCCTTTAAATTTCATACCTGGGGGGTGTCTATAGTATGCCTGTAAAGGGGCGCATGTTTCCTGTGTTTAGAACAGTCTGACAGCAAAATGACATTTTGAAGGAAAAAACACATTTAAAACTACCCGCGGCTATTGCATTGCCGACAATACACATAGAAGTTCATTGATAAAAACGGCATGGGAATTCCCCACAGGGGAACCCCGAACCAAAATTAAAAAAAAAAAATGATGTGGGAGTCCCCCTAAATTCCATACAAGGCCCTTCAGGTCTGGTATGGATATTAAGGGGAACCCCAGCCAAAATTTTAAAAAAAAATTGACGTGGGGTTCCCCCTAAATTCCATACCAGACCCTTCAGGTCTGGTATGGATTTTAAGGGGAACCCCGCGCCAAAAAAAAAAAAAAAAACGGCGTGGGGTCCCCCTAAAAATCCATACCAGACCCTTATCCGAGCACGCAACCTGGCAGGCCGCAGGAAAAGAGGGGGGGACGAGAGTGCGGCCCCCCCCCCTCCTGAACCGTACCAGGCCACATGCCCTCAACATTGGGAGGGTGCTTTGGGGTAGCCCCCCAAAACACCTTGTCCTCATGTTGATGAGGTCAAGGGCCTCATCCTCACAACCGTGGCCGGTGGTTGTGGGGGTCTGCGGGCGGGGGGCTTATCGGAATCTGGAAGCCCCCTTTAACAAGGGGACCCCCAGATCCCGGCCCCCCCCTGTGTGAAATGGTAAGGGGGTACTTACCCCTACCATTTCACTAAAAAACTGTCAAAAATGTTAAAAATGACAAGAGACAGTTTTTGACAATTCCTTTATTTAAATGCTTCTTCTTTCTTCCTTCATCTTCTTCTTCTTCTGGTTCTTCTGGCTCTTCTGGTTCTTCCTCCGGCGTTCTCGTCCAGCATCTTCTCCGCGGCGTCTTCTATCTTCTTCTCCTCGGGCCGCTCCGCACCCATGGCATGAGGGGAGGCTCCCGCTCTTCTCTTCATCTTCTTCTCTTCTTCATCTTCTTCTTCATCTTCTTCTTCCTTCTTCTCTTCTTCATGTCTTCTTCGGGCCGCTCCGCAGCCATGCTGTGGCATGGAGGGAGGCTCCCGCTGTGTGACGGCGTCTCTTCGTCTGACGGTTCTTAAATAACGGGGGGCGGGGCCACCCGGTGACCCCGCCCCCCTCTGACGCACGGTGACTTGACGGGACTTCCCTGTGACGTCACGGGGAATGCCACAGGGAAGTCCCGTCATGTCACCGTGCGTCAGAGGGGGCGGGGTCACCGGGTGGCCCCGCCCCCCGTTATTTAAGAACCGTCAGACGAAGAGACGCCGTCACACAGCGGGAGCTTCCCTCCATGCCACAGCATGGCTGCGGAGCGGCCCGAAGAAGACATGAAGAAGAGAAGAAGGAAGAAGAAGATGAAGAAGAAGATGAAGAAGAGAAGAAGATGAAGAGAAGAGCGGGAGCCTCCCCCCTCATGCCATGGGTGCGGAGCGGCCCGAGGAGAAGAAGATAGAAGACGCCGCGGAGAAGATGCTGGACGAGAACGCCGGAGGAAGAACCAGAAGAGCCAGAAGAACCAGAAGAAGAAGAAGATGAAGGAAGAAAGAAGAAGCATTTAAATAAAGGAATTGTCAAAAACTGTCTCTTGTCATTTTTAACATTTTTGACAGTTTTTTAGTGAAATGGTAGGGGTAAGTACCCCCTTACCATTTCACACAGGGGGGGGGGCGGGATCTGGGGGTCCCCTTGTTAAAGGGGGCTTCCAGATTCCGATAAGCCCCCCGCCCGCAGACCCCCACAACCACCGGCCACGGTTGTGAGGATGAGGCCCTTGTCCTCATCAACATGGGGACAAGGTGTTTTGGGGGGCTACCCCAAAGCACCCTCCCAATGTTGAGGGCATGTGGCCTGGTACGGTTCAGGAGGGGGGGGGGCCGCACTCTCGTCCCCCCCTCTTTTCCTGCGGCCTGCCAGGTTGCGTGCTCGGATAAGGGTCTGGTATGGATTTTTAGGGGGACCCCACGCCGTTTTTTTTTTTTTTTTGGAGCGGGGTTCCCCTTAAAATCCATACCAGACCTGAAGGGTCTGGTATGGAATTTAGGGGGAACCCCACGTCAATTTTTTTTTTAAATTTTGGCTGGGGTTCCCCTTAATATCCATACCAGACCTGAAGGGCCTTGTATGGAATTTAGGGGGACCCCCACATCATTTTTTTTTTTTTTTTTGGTTCGGGGTTCCCCTGTGGGGAATTTCCATGCCGTTTTTATCAATGAACTTCTATGTGTATTGTCGGCAATGCAATAGCCGCGGGTAGTTTTAAATGAGTTTTTTCCTTCCAAATGTCATTTTGCTGTCAGACTGTTCTAAACATAGGAAACATGCGCCCCTTTACAGGCATACTATAGACACCCCCCAGGTACGAAATTTAAAGGGATATTACACTTTTATTGTTTGACTTTAAGCATTAATAAAATCACTGCTCCTGAAAAAACGGACGTTTTTAAAACTTTTTTTTGCATTGATCCATGTCCCCTGGAGCAGGACCCAGGTCCCCAAACACTTTTTATGACAATAACTTGCATATAAGCCTTTAAAATTAGCACTTTTGATTTCTCCCATAGACTTTTAAAGGGTGTTCCGCGGCATTCGAATTTGCCGCGAACACCCCAAATTGTTCGCTGTTCGGCGAACTTGCGAACAGCCAATGTTCGAGTAGAACATGAGTTCGACTCGAACTCGAAGCTCATCCCTAATATATACCACATTATCTGAAACTGTTTTTGTCCATATTTAATGAATTTGAGACATTTCTTTTTTCTACACTGGAATGTTCCTATTAGGATACCAACAAATTTTCTATGCTAGCAAAAGTTTTTTTACTCCGTGTTTGAATTTTACTGGAAGCTGTTTTGCTCTTTATGTTAGGTGCTCTCTGAGTTTTGGAGGAAGGACATGCCCTAACTTGGGATCCTGTAGTAGACCTGGCCATTTCTGGTGGGTAGAGCCCTAGCTGACAAAATTATTCATAAAAAATAATTTTACCAGCTTTAATACTAAAAAGAGCAAAATCGCTTCCAGTAAAATTAGAACACAGAGTAAAAAAATGTTTTGGTAACCTAACAGGAACATTCCGGTGTCAAAAAAAGAAATAACTACCTTGCTAAATTGGCTCCAGGCTAATTCTGACATTTGTCTCATACTCAAACAAATCTGCATTTTTTTGATAGAAAATTACATAGAGCACCCACGCATTACATATTTTTTTAAAGCCAAGGCCATAGAGCATAAAATGGTGAGTGTTGCAAATTTTAATGTCATACAATTTGTGTGCAATCGTCTTTCAAATGCAATTTTTTTTAGAAAATACGCTTTAATGAATTGTAGTAAACATTAACACAATATAATACCCAATTTTGGTAAAATAGAAAGGATGATGTTACGCCAAGTAAATTGATGCTAAACATGTAACGCTTTAAAAACATGTGCATGTCCGTGGAATGGCGACAAACTACGGTACAATAAATTATCCATAGGCAATGTTTTTAAGCCTTTACAGACTAGCAGTTTAAAATTACACAGGAGGCAACCTTGTCTAGATATAGGTGACAATGTGTATGAGTAGTCTGCTTGATGTATACCACTTATCACATAGCAAGACCTTTCTTTTTTCTGTTTGTTTGTTTTTTTATGTTGGAAAAAATGGAAACTTAATAAAAATTGTCAGTTTTCAAAAAATTTCACAGGAGGTCTGTTGCTGGAATTATTGCTATCACTTTGATGTTCATGGCGTTACCTCACATGTGGGGTGGGAATTCTGTTACCATATGCGTGCGGGACCTATGTGTGCATCTGCATTTGCTCGTGAGAAAGTGGGGAAAAATTATATTATTTTGTTTTATTATTTATTTTATTTATTGTCACTAGTGATGGGCTGAACCCCCCCCCCCCCGGGTTTGGTTTGACGCCAGAACTCCCGAACAGGGAAAAAGTTTGCACAAGAACCCAGAACCCTATTAAAGTCTATGGGACCTGAACTCGAAAAATCAAAAGTCCCCATTTTGAAAGCTTATATGCAAGTTATTGGCCATAAAAAGGGTATGGTGATTTTTTATGATTTTTCAGATTACTTTGAGGTGGTTATATATGGTATATTATTAATTAGTAGGATTGATTTAGCCAATCACTGGTTTAAGCACTCACTGTGGTATAGTAATAAGAGGATAATATCAGCGCAATTAATCACTTAAAATTATTCATGGGGGCCCGGGTACTGCCCTGGAGGACATTTATCAATGCAAAAAAATCTTTAAAAAAAATATTTTTTAAAGGAGCAGTGATTTTAATGATGCTTAAAGTGAAACAATAAAAACGAAAAGTTCCTTTAAATACAGTGACTGGGGGTCCCCTTAGTTTTCCTGTAAAGTGGTGCATCTGTACCATGTATAGAACCTGTTGCAGCAAAACTGACATGCATAAAACAAATGACATTTAGGCTTGGTTCACCCTGGTGCGATGTGGGAAACCCTGCAAATCCAGTGAGGGCTCCCTCCTCGCACCTGAATTGCCGGCGGTTCACACTGCCCTGTGCGAACTGCTGCAGGTGTCAATACAAAGTTAATGACACCCCCAGATCGGTTTGCAGATCGCAGCTTGTATGGCTAAATTTGCATTGCACAGACATCGCATGTCATCTGCACAGCAATGCGCTGCAAATCACATGCAATGTCTGGCATCACACCAGTGTGAACCGGCCCTTATATTGATTTTCCCTGCAACTTTCTTTATTTTGTAAACATGGCTTGGGGGGCCAGTCTGTATGATGAGGCCACAATTTAGTGCACTTGGAACAAGATTAGAGATTTTTTGGATACATTCTGGTGTCTCTTTGGCAGACATTGAATGGAAATAACAAAGTTTTGCACCATAGTGAGCGAGCCTTATGTGAAGAAGCCAAATTATACTACACTCAGGCCAAGTTTAACAATTATTTGTAGATAAAGTCTGGTTTCTCTTTCGCAAACTTTGGATAAAAGTAACAGGTGCAGAAAAATTGGGCCTTAAATGTTGGTGGTGCATGCACATTGTAACCCCTCACAGTTGCTCTTGGGGAGCACAGGACTGGACCCTGATGTAAGGAAATTAAAATTATGTGCACTTGTCACACAGGTGCAGAAACATTTGGCCTTGGGTGTTAATTGTGCTCATGAAACCTATACCAAAAAAATACTTAAAGATAAAATAAACACCCAAAAAGCTAGGCAGCCTAGACAGTCTTGCATAGATTCTAGATCTCCAACAAATTTAATAAACAACATTGGCATCAGGGGCTTGATAGCTGCTGCTAATCCAGGACTGATTCATTTTGAGAAATGTCAGCCGGTCAACAGAGTCTGTGAACAGACATACTCTTTTATCTGTCACAAAATCTCCAGCACCATTGAATGCCTGTTCGGAAATCACGCTGGATGCAGGGCAGCCCAGCAGCTCAGTTGCATACTGGGCAAGTTCTGTCCAGTGGTCTATTCTTCTTTTTTTGTGCTCCATTTTTTTGACACTTCAGACAATAAAGACCAGAGTGTTTGAACCATTTTCCAATTGATTAAAAACTAAAAATAAGTTTTGCCTGACACTGGACTTACCCTTTCTCTACCTGAGCCTATTTTTTAATACATTTAAACACACGTGATAACACGTTAGCACATTTTGGGGTTGATGTATACTTAACCCCCTCCCCCCAAATATTAATGTTTTCTGGAAGCAGCAATCCTATAAAATAAAATGGTGGCAGTAGCATTTTTTTATGCCACACAACAATTGCATTAGTGTATATCAAATCTATGTTTTCAATGTTTTATTGCACAATTTAATACCCATTTTTTTGTAAAAATATAAACAATAATGTTGCATCAAGTAAATAGATGTTAAATATGTCAAGGCTCATTACATGTTCACGCAATAGTTAAAAACTATAGGACCCAAAATTGTCCATAGGCAAAAGTTTAAAAGCCTTTATAGCTCATCAAATTCAAGTTAACAGTACATGGTGACCCTTCAATTATTACTCTCACTCCAGTGTGCATGAAGATATCTAATATGCATGGTGCAATCTGCATTTGTATGTATGTAGACGTGGGTGAGGGGCCTTTAAAAAAAAATGTATAATATTTCTCAGCATGTAGAAGTGATTGGGCAGAATCATTTCTACAAGAAAGCTGGCAGTTGGGAGAAAAAAATGTAAATAAACTCTTCGCTGCTACAACAACCGTGAGTTTGTTTATATTCCTGACGCTGCCACCTCCTGAGTTTTTACATCAGTGGCAGCAAAAGAGATTTATTATAAAATGCATTCTCAGGATTTAAAGTGGTATTAAATTCAAAATTAAAAAAATAATATATTGCAGCTGGCCAATCATTGGATATGGTGGCTGAATTTGTTTTCTTTTTTTAGGCATTTCTCTCTTCTGTTTTTACCTGATGATCTGACCAGTAACACACTGCCTGTATAAGGAGCAGAAGGGGCATCTTTGAACAGCAGCATTGCCAGTCTGGGGGGAGGGGAGTGTTAGATGTACTAGCAGATTTAAATACACTAACAAATTGAAGCCAAACTCCAGCTCACACTTTATAATTAGTTATAGCAAACTGTTTTTTTTTCTTTTAGGATAAAAATGCTAAATGGATAAATAAAAGCTGATTATTGTAAGCACATCTGTCAGTGTTAAATTGTTAAATTGTTTGTCTCATCCCTGTAAATTGATACATACAAAAGTGAGCTTATTTTTTGAAAAATAGACTTATTAGCTGGATCCCCAAGTGAAAATAAAGGAAAGAAATCCTAAAAAATAAAATGGATGCAGCCACAACATCTAAGAAGCGGTAAGCTGCAATATAATAAATGTTTGCTTTTGGGCTTAAAACTGCTTTAAGTAAATGTTGGGTGAAAAAGATGTAGTCGTTTATTGCAGCAGTTTAGCGATTTTCTACAAATAAGGGTTATATTTTTTTGGGGTTTAAGACTAAATATACTTTCATATAGTTATTCTTTAAGTTACTCACTCTAGCCCCCCACCCCCTCAAGTTTTATACTAACTCATGCAACTACCAGACCCACAATGTGGAACCAACTTTGAGTTAAATAGCCGCCACAAATGCAAATACTCCTGCTTAAACCTTTGCTTCTTCTGCTCATGCATGGAAGAAATCCATCATTCATCCAGATGATAGACATCGCATCTTGACAATAAATGAGAAGAAGCAATGGACTGTCCATGGGAGTTTGCAGCAAGAAATCTGTGGTTCTCCATGGTCCACAGAACGTGGATGTGGAAGGAGCACATATCGATGTGTATACGTTTTTACAGGGGTACAGAGGGGAAACAGGGGTAAATTAAAGAATAAATAAATGAATGATTATCATTTATATACAAGCTAAAAGTTTCATTTGTTTGTCTTAGTTTGTCATATTTTGTTCCTCTATACTACTCTCTAAGTGCTTATGGCTTAGACCACAGCCTAGTATCCCTTCCTATCAAAGACTTCACCAAGACAATTGTATAAGATGCCTAAACAACTTCTACAGGATGGCCTTCTGTATTGTGACTACCGTCACTATTATGAGCCATGGGCATCCTCAGAAACATAATGTCATTATTCACAACAAACTATAATGAAATTATGAGGACAGTGTCTACAACTATAAAGGTCTCTAAGTAAGCCTTCCACTCTTCCCAGGTGTTCAATTGTTTAGAAAAGTAGGCATGATTTTCTGTAGTAGTTCCTCATACTTTTAGTGTTTCATAGTTACCAGCAAATAGTACTATCATAACGCTTTGTCCTAGTTCACAAAATTAACCTTTTGATTTCAAATGCACATAAAATTGTAAAGGAAATGTGTAAGTTCTATATATTATTGTATTCCATTTTATATGTATTGCACACTGCCCTCACTGTGCACACGGCACTAATAATGTTTTCAGTAGGGATGAGCTTCGAGCTCGAGTCAAACTCATGTTCGACTCGAACATTGGCTGTTCGCAAATTCGCCGAACAGCGAACAATTTGGGGTGTTCGCGGCAAATTCGAATGCTGCGGAACACCCTTTAAAAGTCTATGGGAGAAATCAAAAGTGCTAATTTTAAAGGCTTATATGCAAGTTATTGTCATAAAAAGTGTTTGGGGACCTGGGTCCTGCCCCAGGGGACATGGTTCAATGCAAAAAAAAGTTTTAAAAATGGCAGTTTTTTTCAGGAGCAGTGATTTTAATAATGCTTAAAGTCAAACAATAAAAGTGTAATATCCCTTTAAATTTCGTAGCTGGGGGGTGTCTATAGTATGCCTGTAAAGGGGCGCATGTTTCCCGTATTTAGAACAGTCTGATAGCAAAATGACATTTTGAAGGAAAAAACCCATTTAAAACTACCCGCGGCTATTGTATTGCCGACAATACACATAGTAGTTCATTGATAAAAACTGCGTGGGAATTCCCCACAGGGAAACCCCGAACCAAAATTTTAAAAAACAAATGACGTGGGAGTCACCCTTAATATCCATACCAGGCCCTTCAGGTCTGGTATGGATATTAAGGGGAACCCCGGCCAAAATTAAAAAAAAATGACATGGGGTTCCCCCTAAATTCCATACCAGACCCTTCAGGTCTGGTATGGATTTTAAGGGGAACCCCCGCGCCAACAAAAAAAAAAAAAAACGGCGTGGGGTCCCCCCAAGTATCCATACCAGACCCTTATCCGAGCACGCAACCTGGCAGGCTGCAGGAAAAGAAGGGGGGACGAGAGTGCGCCCCCCCCCTCCTGAACCATACCAGGCCACATGCCCTCAACATTGGGAGGGTGCTTTGGGGTAGCCCCCCAAAACACCTTCTCCCCATGTTGATTTCGGACAAGGGCCTCATCCCCACAACCCTGGCCGGTGGTTGTGGGGGTCTGCGGGCGGGGGGCTTATCGGAATCTGGAAGCCCCCTTTAACAAGGGGACCCCGAGATCCCGGCCCCCCCGTGTGAAATGGTAAGGGGGTACTTACCCCTACCATTTCACTAAAAAACTGTCAAAAATGTTAAAAATGACAAGAGACAGTTTTTGACAATTCCTTTATTTAAATGCTTCTTCTTTCTTCTATCTTCCTTCATCTTCTGGTTCTTCCTCCGGCGTTCTCGTCCAGCATCTCCTCTGCGGCGTCTTCTATCTTCTTCTCCTCGGGCCGCTCCGCACCCATGGCATGGGGGGAGGCTCCCGCTCTTCTCTTCATCTTCTTCTTCATCTTCTTCTCTTCTTCCTTCTTCTCTTTTTCTCTTCTTTTCGAATGCCCTGTGGCATTCCCCGTGACGTCACAGGGAAGTCCCGTCAAGTCACCATGCGTCACCGGGGTCACCGGGTGGCCCCGCCCCCCATTATTTAAGAACTGTCAGACGAGGAGACGCCGTCACACAGCGGGAGCCTCCCTCCATGCCAGCATGGGTGCGGAGCGGCCCGGAGAAGAAAATGAAGAAGAGAAGAAGAGAAGAGAGCAAAAGAAGAAGAGAAGAGCGGGAGCCTCCCCCCATGCCATGGGTGTGGAGCGGCCCGAGGAGAAGAAGATAGAAGACGCGGCAGAGGAGATGCTGGACGAGAACGCCAGAGGAAGAACCAGAAGAGCCAGAAGAACCAGAAGAAGAAGAAGATGAAGGAAGATAGAAGAAAGAAGCATTTAAATAAAGGAATTGTCAAAAACTGTCTCTTGTCATTTTTAACATTTTTGACAGTTTTTTAGTGAAATGGTAGGGGTAAGTACCCCCTTACCATTTCACACAGGGGGGCCGGGATCTGGGGGTCCCCTTGCTAAAGGGGGCTTCCAGATTCCGATAAGCCCCCCGCCCGCAGACCCCCACAACCACCGGCCAGGGTTGTGAGGATGAGGCCCTTGTCCTCATCAACATGGGGACAAGGTGTTTTGGGGGGCTACCCCAAAGCACCCTCCCAATGTTGAGGGCATGTGGCCTGGTACGTTTCAGGAGGGGGGGCACACTCTCGTCCCCCCCTCTTTTCCTGCGGCGTGCTAGGTTCTGTGCTCGGATAAGGGTCTGGGACCCCACGCTGTTTTTTTTACATTTTGGCCGGGGTTCCCCTTAATATCCATACCAGACCTGAAGGGTCTGGTATGGAATTTAGGGGGAACCCCACGTCATTTTTTTTTTAAATTTTGGCCGTGGTTCCCCTTAATATCCATACCAGACTTGAAGGGCCTGGTATGGAATTTAGGGGGACTCCCACGTCATTTTTTTTTAAATTTTGGTTCGGTGAATTCCCATGTCGTTTTTATCAATGAACTTCTATGTGTATTGTCGGCAATGCAATAGCCGCGGGTAGTTTTAAATGGGTTTTTTCTTCAAAATGTAATTTTGCTGTCAGACTGTTCTAAACACAGGAAACATGCGCCCCTTTACAGGCATACTATAGACACCCCCCAGGTACGAAATTTAAAGGGATATTACACTTTTATTGTTTGACTTTAAGCATTATTAAAATCACTGCTCCTGAAAAAACATCCGTTTTTAAAACTTTTTTTTGCATTGATCCATGTCCCCTGGGGCAGGACCCAGGTCCCCAAACACTTTTTATGACAATAATTTGCATATTAGCCTTTAAAATTAGCACTTTTGATTATTCATGTTCGTTTCCCATAGACTTTAACGGTGTTCGCGTGTTCGAACAAACTTTTTTCCTGTTCGCATGTTCTGGTGCGAACCAAACAGGGGGGTGTTCGGCTCATCCCTAGTTTTCAGTACATGTTTGCATTCTTTCGAGTCCTGATTAGAATTAGTCTGCCTATGTTACGCCCCTTATTACCATAAAAGTACATTTGTAATATTAATGTGATACCTACGTAATCATGTGTATAAAAACCTTCAATTGCGCCATTATAAAGCAGAACAGTTATTTGGAAAGATGTGGAGTGTATCTTTTGTGTCTGTTCCCTACTGCAGTAGTTATTATTGATTTGGAACCAGGTTGGGCTTCAGGGCGCCATCATCTGCTCAGGCTCTGTTCACTCGTCCAATCAGGCAACAGTAGCACCTCATCAGGGCATATAGAGGGAATAGAAACAAAAATAACATGAGAAAATATACCCCTACTTCCTTCAACTATGATCCACTGCAAAATAAAAAATTAAATCCCCAAAGGATTCCCAGACCCTTAAAAGGACTTCAACCTTCACTAGCTATAGCTCTGGCTTTGCCTTGCAGGGATCTGAACTTTATCCATATGGGCCTGAAATTTGTCACTAGTATCCCAGATCCAGGTATAACAATCTTTACTTATGAATTCCCAGAAACCCCCCTTGGACTGTGGGAACTTCCTTGTAGCTTCAACAGTTACATGAAACATCCCATCCTCAATAGATGAGAAATTGTTCAATCGTTTCATAAGCTCAAGCCCCCACCG
The DNA here is from genome assembly GCA_037952835.1 of Lithobates septentrionalis. NCBI lineage: Eukaryota > Metazoa > Chordata > Amphibia > Anura > Ranidae > Lithobates > Lithobates septentrionalis. The sequence goes on along the minus strand of JBBDGP010000271.1, from coordinate 8,547,944 downwards.
TGTACAAGCAATTCCCTTCCAGCTGTCCCTGCCATTCTTACCTTCTTTCGCTCTATCAGATCCTCACGATCGGCCGCGACATAAGATGCTTGGACGAGTTATACCAGCACACATGAACCTCTTGCATTAATACCAAACTGCAGTTGAAGCACACTTGTGGGCTACCTAGTTGTCCTGATACCAAAGCTGGCAAGAACCAGAGCTATTGTTAAAATTATAATTCATTTTACCCTTTAGAAATGCATCGTTAAATTCTATTGACAAGTGTCTGTTGGGATTTTACTAGTATGTCAAACTCCTCACACCAATATGAACATCACATATAGCATGTACTGCCGTCATCGCTGGGGCACTAGAGCTTGGTGGAGATTCAGAGTAGTCCCAACCATGTTTCCTGTTTTTTTTCTTAACTAGTTGGAAAATACACTTTAAAAATATAAATAAACAAAGATACTCCTCATCCTTTGGTGTAGTTGAGCAGCTTCTTGCAGTGGCTGGTGTGGATCCAATTGTCTCGTCCCTCAAGCTTCTTTACAACGACCCAGTCACCTGGTTAGAAAGAATGTAAAACTGATTATTGTGTCAGGGTCCAGGAGGGACTTATGAACCCTGTGGTGGACCTTTTGAAGTTCATATTACAGTGACTGCACCCATCCCATCAGCTGAGAATGTCTACAGCTGCTGAGGAAAGTACAACTCTGGTTTTGGTTGACCTCCAAACAAACCTCATATGGCAATAACCCAGACATGTGGGAACTTAATGACTGTGGTCACTGCATCTTACTATCTGGGGTGTAATACCTGAAACCATTGAAAAAAAGGTTCCTATGGAAGCGTCCTTCACCAAACTGCTGATTCAAATTCCATCAAAGGAAAAAGTCGTGGAACCTGTCGTTCCTACTAGGTCACAAACTTGGCTAGAATTAGAGTGGTTAGTATTATTGGTTTGTAAATTTGTCATTCTCACCACTATCATACCCCCTTTTTTCCTCCTCATTACAAACTGGAGGAAGTCTAATGGCCTTAGCCCCATACCCAGATTTCATGTATTGTGCAGCTGTCTGACTGGGGTGCATGGACGACCCATTGCCCATGATGGTTCAAATCGCTTTTTTTGAGGAACTCTGCATCCAGAGAACCCTGCGCTTTACTTTCGGAGCGGTTATTGTTTGCGTCTTTATCACTATAACCGGCCCCCGCTTCCCAATTATTGTACATGGCTGCTAGCGTACTACTCCTCACATTTATGCTAATACAATCGCACACTGGAATTCTGACTATTATAAACGGCCTGACCGGTCTCACGATATACAGCCTTCTAAACCTGTTTGTCCGGCAACTACAAAAGCACCATGAAATCCTCCACTATTCAAAACAATATTATGGCTTCTATCTACCTGTATCTAGATGCTACAACAATATCGTGGATGCCTCCCGTTTACTCTTTACCCAAAACTGTATTACATAATAAAACTAAAAAAACAACTGGAATTAAATTTAAAACACTCTTTCAAAAGCCAAAGTGTTTCCATTGTCCTTCCAAGCACAATCTCATTTGCTTGTGTCATAGGACCCCAAGCTCCTCCCAACAACTTCCTGTGGATACATCAAATGCTGTAAAGCATGCTCAGCTCTAAGAACTCATCAAACTGGTTTATTTACATATCAATGTACAGGAAAAGGGAGGGGGAGGGGAAACCTAGCACTATGTCTATCAAGACGTTAAAAAAATCTATGGCTAACATCATACAGGAAACTCCAACATTTTTTTACAAAAAAAAACCTTTAGTCCAGGAAAGGGCAAAATAAACCCCCCATATTGCAAATGGGAGTGGATCCCCCTCTGCCAAAAAAAACTTTAGTCCAGGAAAGGGCAAAATAAACCCCCCATATTGCAAATGGAAGTGGATCCCCCTCAGTCCCTTGGCAGTCAAATCACTTGAAACTGAAAGGCTTTTTCTACTGCACGCTATCCAATAGAAACTCAAAGGAAACGCCCAGACAACCAAAACTCAAGTCAAAGTTAGTCTCACTATCCACTGAAATTCAGTGCAAAGTAGAGACCTCACCCATAACCGAAATTCAATACAAAAAAACACCCTTCTTTACTAAAAAGTACAAACACAGCTAACCTAAAAAGATTGCATTCACTTAAAGGAAAACAAAAAAAAAAATACAAGACCGCATGGTTTGTCACACGCAAAGGAAAACAAAAATGGTGCCTACTAGATTCTAACAAGACCAAACTGCGCCTCTACAAACAAAAATTACTTTTTTTAACAAAGAAAAGACCGTACTACTTAACTCGCACTAAACATTGAAATCTGCCCCAAAGGCTGAGAAATTCTGCCAGAAACAAAACACAGCAGACACAAAATGGAATTTGCAACAAACGAATGTGAAACCACGACAAAATGGGCGATGAAAGCTGAAGTACAGCCACATGGTAACAACAGCAAAAGAAAATGGCAGACGAAAGCCAGGCCAGGACAAAATGGCGCCATTAACGCATGAAAAGTAGTTGTTGATCCCGCTAAAACCAGCACAGGCTTCCCTACTAGAAAACCAAAACTTCTCCCCACAAAAACTGACTAACAAATGAGACATCAAAATGAACACTTAACCCGTAGACAAACATTTTAGGGTACTTCAACTAGGACCCTTGGCCAACCAAACAACACATTCAAAATTGGTAAAGAAACACAAAATAGCACAACTTAAAACATACACTTGTGTTCCCAAATAAAGTTCATCTCACCCTGAAAGGTCACACACACACAGGACCAGGACAATGTTGCTTGCATGTTTGCTCAGAACATTAGAGTTCTCTTCCTGCAGGGCGTAGTCCTTTCAACACAAAACATTTTCTATTGTAACAACCATGCCCGCCCCTCCCCCATTCATGGCCGCATGGCAGCAGCCATTTTGCAAACAAATTCAGTCACACACAACACAGTCTCCATTTCTCATTCAGTTACTTACACAACTTTAATATAGTCAGTTAAACACCATACTCAATTCATACATTTCTCATATGCATCACAAACTTGTTACACGGCATTAGTCACTCACACAACAAACATACGATCAAAATCCTGAGTACCATTATTTCAAAAAGATGAAAAATTTGTTCTTTTGCAAAGCAGAGCCTCCCTAACGCATCGGAATGTGGATCCATTCGCTCCCTCATCTCGATCCAATGCTAAGGAGGCCCTATTCAATCATTTCTGGCCTGCCATTCTGTCAGGGAAATTAGGCTGTACGCTATGCGCACACCATATCTCCTGTGCTAATAAGTACACATTTCATCTAATGATATAATGCATCTTACCTATAGCTCTATTTCCCATGTATCCTTAAGTAAACAGACATCACCATAGCTTACATTCTCAGCTCCATCAGCATGACTGCCTTGCCGAGCAGTACACCTGCTTTTATTCACACACAAAAAGGAAGTCCCAAACAGGAAGCCACAAACAGGATGTGACCTCACAGGATATAACCAAATACGATTCTTCAATACAACAAAACAAATACTCTTGCGCATAAATGTGTTAGCCCGACAGTTCAAAGTTCAGGATGGACGATAGCTTTCGGCCTTGCTGCCCTCCAGGATAAGGATATCCTAGCAATCAACAATAATCCTTGTTCTACTTATCCTTTAACAAGTTTATTTAAAAGAACACGTAATAAAACTACTCACAAAGGTAGATGAAAAATCACGCTTAAAATAGTCTTTGACTTGTGACAGTCTGTCCACTGATAGCAGTCTCCAGATCCTACAAAGAGGATGTACAAACCGCTGCTGGCTGTTGCGTTTCAAAGGTAACACCTTTTTCTTCAGAGCCTAAGGTGCGGTTCCACCTATACTGAGCACCTAGATTAATGGTTAAAGTGGACAGGGATCCACAATGGGTAACTGGGTTACCACCAAAGTCGCCAGGGACTAAGAATCAGCAGAGTAAACAGCTAGAGAAACAGCTATCTATGTGAGCAGGATGGATCAAGGGTGACAATTAACACTAGACAGAAAGGGACATTTTCATGTTAAATTGTGGGATGAATTTGGGGTCAGGCACTACAACTCAGTCAAAACAGAATACTTTATATAGTATGTTGTCAGAGAGCGAATATGGGATGATCACTATGGCTGCCCGTCTGATCATAGAATCATAGAAGCTAGAGTATTTAAAGTATGGGATTACAATACATGAGATGCAAAGGATATCAGAACAAAATAAGGAAAGCAGAATTTAAGCAAGGTAATATTAAAGAGAGTTAAAAGAAAGTGATAGAATGATATGCATGTGTTGTGTACAAATGGGAAAAATGTAAGCGATTTTAGAGAGATATTTGTGTATGTGTGTGAATGCTGGAACCTTTAGTTCTATCTCTTGTGTGTGTCATGTATTCAGATGTGACCCCCTCCTTTGCGCTCTCATGAAAGAATGTAGCTGTTATGAGAGATCAGTGATAAGCTGGAAGGACACCATGGCAATTTCTGTTTTTTAGATAAAACATTAATAACAAAATGTGCCAGGTTAATTAATCTAATGATAAACAATGTGATCACAATTATTTTGAATCTGTTTTCCAAACATGGTAAAATTAAGGTTACATTAAACCGTGTATTACACAAATTGAATATCCTTTGATAGTGGAAAAAGTATATATATGATATGATATGAGTTTAACAATTTATATTGTAACTGGTTTAGACAACCTTTGGTTGGAAATTAAATCCAGGTTATTGTGTAAATTTGTAAAATGGGATTAGTTTAGATTAGTTTAGATTAAGATAACAGTTTTGTAATTTTACATTTATTGAGAGAAAAAAAGATTAAGATGAGGTTGTTAATTGGAATACAACTGCCATAATTGTTAACAAAGCCAAGATGGATGGGATACATAAGAAGTTTTTCTACAAAGATGAAATCTAAAGGTCTGATAATAACTTGATGTGCAGTCCATGATGTGAGAGCAATAATAAATAAAGTTTAAATATAACAGACCCATCACATCAAGTCCACACACCCTGTTAGGATAGATGCCACCTGCAGCCAGTTGTATAGTTTTTGATGTGGCTGAGAGCATTCTGTTCTGTTATATACAGATTGTTGGTCCTTTTGTTCCAGAGATTACAAAAAGATATATCCAGGTGCCCAAGTCAGGATCTTACGAGTATGCATTTTGTCTGTATGGACATGTTTTCTGAAAGTCCAGTGGCAAATGCTACTGCAAAGGCCACAGTAAAACGTGTTATCAGAAGTAGTTTGTAAGTACAGAGTAAGGAATCTACAGAGAGTAACAGAGGGAATCATTTTTTATAGGAGAGTCCTTACTAGAAGTTTTGAAGTTTTATTTTTACACCCCCTACTGTCTACAATGTAGCTGAAAAAGTAGAGTAAGAAACTAGAAAAAATTTGCCTGAATGTTTTCTTTTTTTTTTTTTTTTTGTTTCAAATAGTTTTTATTTAAAGTAAAAGAAGAAAAAAAACATATGGGGTATACATGCCATTAGGGTATATTTCAATAAATCTAAAGTTGTAACAGGTACAAAATTGAGTACAGCAGAATCAGAATATTTGGCAAGGGGATCGATAAGCTACTGTTGTGCACGGGTGGAAATTGTAAATATGGTGATCATATATGAGGTACAGGTAAATTCATCAAGCAGTAAGAAAGAAAATTATCAGGTACATAGCAATTCTGTAAGTTTAGAATTTTCTAATACTTCTTTCTAATGCCCCGTACACACGGTCGGATTTTCCGATGGAAAATGTCCGATCGGAGCGTGTTGTCGGAAATTCCGACCGTGTGTGGGCTCCATCGGACATTTTCAATCGGATTTTCCGACACACAAAGTTGGAGAGCAGGAGATAAAATTTTCCGACAACAAAATCCGATCGCGTCAATTCCGACCGTGTGTGGCCTGTTCCGATGCACAAAGTGCCACGCATGCTCAGAAGCAATTCCAAGACGGAACAGCTCGTTCTGGTAAACTTAGCGTTTGCAATGGATACAGCACTTTCGTCATGCTGCAATGTTAAAAATGGTTTAATACAGCGCACTCTCTTCTTCTTTATAATGTGACAAGAATTAAGTAGTTTTGCTGCTCATATTCACACACACTTCTCACAAAGTTTTATTTGTGTTTTTTTATTGGTATTCCCTGAATATATTGTTATTAGTTGTCACATCTGACCTAATTTTTTTTTTTTTAGTTACATTTTTTTGGGATTTTAAGCCTTTTTTTGTTTTTTAAAATGTTTGTATTTTTTCAAAGGCTGATCTTTGTTCAATGTTATTTTTATTTTTACTCCAGAATATTTTTGTGTGTGTTTTGTGTGTCAAGTTACCCCAACACCATTGATATCTTTTATTATTTAATCTCAAGGAGATTGTTTGTTGTTGGTGTCCCTTGTTCATTTAACATTGTATATTTGAAATGTACCTGAATCCTCACAAACAAACTGTCATTTTTGAAGTAAAACACATAGGAGAGTATAATTCAAAATAAAAATACTTTATTAAGGGCTCAGAACCAAACAAAGAGGGAGGCAACACTGGATCAACATGAGAAATTAGCGAAGCCTGGGACCCCCACGGCAGACATCAATTCTTGAACATCAAAATTGGTGGCCTGAGGAGTCCATTACTATGGGAGGGCAGTCTGGTCCAGAATTCGCAGAGATCCGGATAGCAGCAGATGACATGTGTGTCCCCAGGCTGTGGTACCACAAGAGGCTGCATTTTTTGGCCGACCAGACTGGATCCAGGGTCCTCACTTTCTGGTCTTCCTTTCACGCTTCCTTCCCGGCTGTGGCTGTGCTGTTGGAGATGTGGCAGGAGGAGGAGTAGGACCTGGAGGAGGACTGGGAGGACCTGGAGGAGAGGGAGGAGGAGGAGGAGGACCTGCAGGAGGAGGAGGAGGACCATCGCAAAGGTGTGTCTGAGCTGTAATTTGGCCCCTCATACCTTTGTTAAGAGCCTCCGATATGAGCGCCTCACACATGACTTGTTGGCCCTCCTCCATCCTCTGCATTTTATATGCAATGACGGCAGCAATGTCCTCCTCCACGGTCTGTCGTGCTCCCAGGACCTCTGTAGCCCTCCAAAAGAGTCCTCTGGTAGCCTCCTCTAGGGCACTCCTCCTACTGCCACTTTCTCTTTCCAGGGGGGTGAAGGGACCGGCATATCAGCCAGCCGGCTCGGCCCGGCCACCTCCTGGCTGAGACTTCCCTGTGTATGAAAAAGGGACATGGTTGTAATGTTTTGCATCATCAATCACAATCCTAAATTAGTACTCCCAACTAACATCTAGTTAACATCATTGATTGGACAAGCAGAAATATTTAGAGGAATGCTATACCTGGCTCAATCTGGGCTCCTCCTTGTGTTGTTGCCTGGAAGGCCCAGGTTGGGCGTCAGAAGCCTCAGCCGGGGGGGAAGGAAGCGTGGAAGGAAGACTGGAGAGGGATGGCCTGGGTTCAGTCTGGCCTGCCAGAAAATGCAGCCTGTCGTAGTACAACATCCTGGGGACATAGATGTCATCTGCTGCTCCGGATCTCTGTGAATCCAGGACATTCTTGCGCTCCCTTAGATATGTGCTCCTCAGGCCACCAATTAATTTCTTTAAATAGGTGATGTCTGCCGTGGGGATCACCTGCTTCACAATTTCACACAATTGCACCAGTGCTGCCTTCCTCTTTGCTTAGTTCTTGAAATGGGGGTGTTTAATCTCCCACAGACAGGGCAGCTCCCTTAACATATCTAGGAATACTGACATGAAGTCATTGTCTTTCAGTAGCATATCCATGTTCACTGCAAGACACAACACAAGACAAAGCCTAATGTCAGACAAAACTCTCCTAATCTTGTTACAATATAGGCCTCAATGTAGAAGCAGTATAGGCACAAGTTTGTCTCTTACCTTCGTTCTTACGATCGGCGCATCCAATGCTCCTTCCTCCGCTCACAGATCGTACGTAATACGCACGCGTGTTACGCTTTATACCCACTGCGCATGCGTGTAACTCCGCCCGCCCCTGGCGTTCTTTCTAGTCTATTCCCCGCTCCTTTTCATTCGGCGCAGTGGGGGAAGAGCACATGGCGGAGTCACAGCAGGTGCGTGATAATTGCAGGAACGAGGAGGAGGAAAGCCCGGATTCGGACACTTCCCGATCCAGAAGGAGACGTTTTAAGGCCACAAATATGTCCTTTGGGGAGATGTTGGAGATGGTCGATATCATGAAGAAGTCCGACTATGACGGAAAGTATGGGCCTTACCCCAACCCCAATATCAGAAAGGCCAAGATCATGGCGAAAGTGATCAAAAGTCTGCACAAGAATTTCGGGGTACGACGATGGAAAGATCAGCTCAGGAAGCGGTGGTCGGACCTGAAATTGAGAGAGCCAGAGCAGTACCGAAAGATCCGGAGAGTGCTGCAAAAAAGTAAGTAGTTGTGCTGTGTTCCTATTCTTTCTCTCTTTATTCCGTTCGTGCTGCTCCATATGCTTTTCTTAATTGTAACGTTTAAAAGGGCAACTTTAATGTTCATGCATTTTCCCACATTTTTTTTGGGCCTACTTGGATGCCAAATATTTGTTTGTGTAGATGGGTTTGTTACTCGAATGAAATGCAAACTAGATTCTGTGTAAGGAGAGGACACTGAGCAGCTGTTTTCACATCTGGACACTGGAGCATTAGTGTGGGACCCCAGAACACCATTTTTATTAGGGGGGCCACACAGGTGCTCCAGTGTATACTATAGGGGTGTCTCCATCTGTGAAGCTTGTACCAAACAGGTAAAGTATTGTAGCTTGACAAAGGCCAATAAAAAAAATACATCTTGGAACTCTGCTAAAATAGACAATTGTATCCCACTTCCAAGCAATGTTTCCTATTTATAGTTCTGCCATCAAATATCTGTGTGCTAATTATACCATTTTTGTTTTACATAGGGGAGAAAAGACTCGGAGGACACCCCTCATCCGAGGAGACCACAGACCCCCCACCTATGGAAGAAGGTGAAATACCCCCAACCCAAGAAGAGCAGGAGGAAGAAGAAGATGGTCTGCGACCACAGACTCAGGTAAAAGAGATGGATGGTGGCAGATTTTTGATACCTGTTTTTGTTTTGTTTCTCTCTTTTTAGGTGATCGTGATCCAGATCCTTTCACATCAGAAAGTGCCCAGATCCTGATCGGGGAGATCATGGGGTGTAATGTAGAACTGCAAAACATACAGCAAAAAATCAATGATGTGATTAAAAAAAAATAATAACATCATTGATGTTTTGGGGCGAATTTAAAACCCCACAAAATCACTTTTTGGATTGTGGTCCAACCTTTTAACACTTTTTGCAATGTTTTGAGAAACCAAATTTGGAGGATGCACACAGTGTGCCAACATGTGCTATCTGCCATCACGGGAGATCAATGGACGCGTTTTGGGGGTGCAACCCCTTCCTCAATTGTAAAGTAGCGTTGAGGAAGGGCTTGCTCCCCCAAAACACGTCCCTTGATCCCCCCTGATGGCAGCTAGCACATGTTGACATTCGTAAATTGGTGTGCATCTTCCAAATTTGGCTTTTCCAGGGGTGATTTCCCCCCATCTGAACGCTATATCAAACCCAGTTCCTAAATACTGATGTCTGATATAGCCTTCAGGTTTTACCTAATGTGAACTTTGTAAGTTCAAGTTTTTTGGCTTTCTTGTTGGTTTTACACAGGCCTGTTTTATCTTAAATGGACATTTCGATTTTTAATAATGCTACTCCAAAAATTGTTATACAACAAACATGTTGGTTTGTTTTAAAAACCTTTGGTAAATGCACATGTGATTGTGCAGGTATAAAAAAGTTGGTTACTCAAGAATGTGTGGATTATTGTCTCAACACTACAACACTTTTGGGGTGATGTAATTGCTGTTTTCAGCAAAAATGGGGGTTATTTCCTAAGGGCAAATCCTCTTTGCACTACAAGTGCAGTTTCAGTGCAGTTGCAAGTGCACATGTAATGAAATGTGTTTTTGCATTTAGGAAATAACAGCCAACAGTGCTTTGTATAATAAGGTTACACAATCACGACATTTTCTGGACTCAACACATTTCTGTCAGGGTCAGCTAAAACAAACACAAGCAGTAAATGTCCACAAAGAATTTCTTTTTTTTTTTATTATAAAAAGGCTTCACAGATTGTCTGGCATATTGATAGACCCCCTACCCGCAAAGAACTCCAGGTAGCGTAACCGGACATCACGGGCACTCAGGGAGGGCAAGCCAGGACGGCCACTTTCAAGCGCCGTCAGTGTGGTTTGATGTATGATTCCGGCCTCAGGCCCAACTGAGCCAGCATAGTTGGCCAAATGTTTCCTTAAAAAGGTATGGAGAAGACAGCACAAGTATAATATGGTTCAGTTTATACGCCGCCATATGGATGGGTGTCATAAATAGGCGGAACCGGCTGGCCAGGATTCCAGATGTGTTCTCCACCACTCTTCGGGCTCTGGCCAGCTGGTAATTAAAAACCCTCTGTTCCGGGGTGAGGGTCCTCATTGGGAATGGCCGCATCAGGTGGTCCACCAGCGCAAACGCTTCATCAGCAACAAACACAAATGGGAGTCCTTCCACATTGTCCTCTGGAGCTGGCAAGTCCAAGCTGCTATTCTGGAGACGCCTGTAGAACTCCGTCTGGGCGATCACTCCACCATCGGACATCCGGCCATTCTTCCCCACGTCCACATACAAGAAGTCGTAATTAGCCGACACCACCGCCAACATCACTATACTCTTGAACCCCTTGTAATTATAATAGTACGACCCCGAGTTGGGTGGTGGGACGATGTGGACGTGTTTCCCATCAATTGCCCCTCCGCAGTTAGGAAAGTCCCACCGCTCGGCAAAGTGGGAGGCCACAGCCTGCCATTCCTGTGGCGTGGAAGGAAACTGTTGAGGAAAAAACAATAAACATTACTATTTTTACTCTGAAACATGGCAAGCAGATTAGACACAAACATTATGGGGCAACCTCCAGATAGCATTTATTAAGGGGAATTTAACAATGCCAAAGTATAAGGTACACCTATCATATTCCCCCCCACCCCTCTCATGGGCCATTTCTAACATTATAGGGGGTGTGTGGAAATCTTGGACAGGTAACCCTCTTCACTTCATTGAGAGATGAATGCCTAAATAATGGGTATTACTTGGAACAGACCCTCCTTAGTTACACTATTGGCAGCCCACTGGACAGGTAAGAAGTGTCATAATACAAAGATATAAATACACATTGTACACATTTGAGGACATTTGGACATTCTGCTATTACCTATCACGATAATAATAGGATCCCAAAACTTTAAACAGTACCATTTGAAAGTATACAGGCAGGCCCTTGCACTACATACTTTGGGGAATTCATCCATAAATCTGACCACAAAAGAGATGGGTATAGTGTGTATGGGTTTGGCAAAGTCAGCAAATAGATGATTGAGGATAGAGAATTGGGATCAGCTGACTTAGCAGTTGGGGGAGGGAGGGTTACTAAAAATTATTTGGGGACACCACAAAAAAAAAAGCCTCTGGCACTCTGCCTGAATTTAAATCAAAAATAACATTTCCAAACATTTTAGGGGGTGTTTGGGGTAAAGCACTACTATGGAGCTGATAAAATACATTGTTAAGTGACTACATGAGGTGAATATGGGCCAGGAGACACCATGCTGGGGAGGTTATTGAAGGGCAAATATGTATGAAGGACCTAAAATAATAATTACAGAAAAATCCAGCATGCATGAGAACAAAGAGGACATTCACAGCATATTAAAATCATGGTAATTAGGGAATGAGGAAAGAAATACAATATATTAGCAAACATTCAATACAATAAAATGTGATATAAAAGGATAAAAATCTTACCTTCATATACTCCTTCTGCAGGACCTGGATGATGGCAGAACAGGTCTCTGGGATAATGATCCCCAGAGCCTGGGGGGAGATGCCTGTCAAGAACTTAAGGTCCTGCAGGCTTCTCCCTGTCGCCAAATACCGCAGGGTAGAGACCAACCTCTGCTCCGGAGTGATGGCTTGCCTCATGCAGGTATCCTGCCTGCTAATATAGGGGGTCAGCGAAGCCAACAGACGGTGAAACACGGGGTCCGTCATCCTGAGAAAGTTCCTGAAATCATCAGGATTATTCTCACGGATCTCACGGAGCAAAGTCATATGAGAGAACTGGTCACGCTGAAGCAACCAATTCTTGGTCCAACAGACGGTGAAACACGGGGTCCGTCATCCTGAGAAAGTTCCTGAAATCATCAGGATTATTCTCACGGATCTCACGGAGCAAAGTCATATGAGAGAACTGGTCACGCTGAAGCAACCAATTCTTGGTCCATGAACTCCTCCCCACCCTGTTCATGGACTGGACTTGTGTCAAGGTCAGGACTACAAAAACCAAGCCGCAGCACAGCACGAACTCTACGAGGAGTACGCATACGAAACATGGCTAGAAAACGGTCTGCTGCTCAGAACAAAGTAACAGAATGCACTGAAGAACAGCAAGGCCTGTGAAGAGCAACCTGAAAAACAGTAACGAACGAACAAGAATACAATGACTACTTAAAGTCACGCGGAACTTGCTGCACGCACTGAAGAGCAGATACAAACCCACAAGCACAAACTGAACAGCAGAAAACGATCTGAAAGCCACGAGTCTGAAAAAGCGCGAATCGTCTCTCACCAAACTTTTACTAACACGAGATTAGCAAAAGGAGCCCAAAGGGTGCCGCGGTTGGTTCTGAACCGGCCTTTTCTAGTCTCGTCGTACGTGGTGTACGTGACCGCGTGGTTGGCGATCGGAAATTCCGACAACTTTGTGCGACCGTGTGTAGACAAAAAAAGTTTGAGCCAACATCCGTCGGAAAAAATCCTAGGATTTTGTTGTCGGAATGTCCGAACAAAGTCCGACCGTGTGTACGCCCTATAAGAGTGTGCTGTGTCTGTTGAGATTATAGACTGACCCGTAAAATAAATTAAAGGGAAAGTCCCTTATCAATGGAAGGACCAAGGAATGACCAATCTCAACCCCTGCACCCCTGTCGGGAACAAACTGTGCAGGGTGAAATATTGAAAAGTACTTGTAATGAGTTATTATTAGTGGTGGTCCGTAATGGTGAGAAGTATGGTGTCCTAGTCTGCTGATGTATGTGGTGTTTTTAAAGTGTATGTAAAATGAGCAATGTTATGGAGTGGTGGGAGAAATAAGTAAGGTAAAAGGTAGACAAGTAGGTAAGAGGGTAGGTAGGTAGATAGGTAGACACTTCAACTCTTAACCACTTCATATCCGGGCCATTTCTGACACTTCGCTCCTACATGTCAAAAATCATCATTTTTTTGCTATAAAATTACATAGAACCCCCAAACATTATATATGTTTTTTTAGCAGAGACCCTACAGAATACAATGGCGGTCATTGCAACTTTTTATCTTGCACGGTATTTGCGCAGCAATTTTTCAAACGCGTTTTTTTTGGAAAAAAAACAGTTTCATGCTTAAAAAAAAAACAAAACAGCAAAGTTAGCCAAATTTTTTTGCATTGTGTGAAAGATGAAGTTACGCCGAGTAAATAGATACCTAACATGTCACGCTTCAAAATTGCACACGCTCGTGGAATGGCGCCAAACTTTGGTACTTAAAAATGCCCATAGGCGACGCTTTAAAATTTTTTACTGGTTACATGTTTTGAGTTACAGAGGAGGTCTAGGGCCAAAATTATTGCTCTCGCTCTAACGTTCGCGGCGATACCTCACATGTGTGGTTTGAACACTGTTTTCATATGTGGGCGGGACTTACGTATGCGTTCGCTTCTGCGTGCGAGCTCACGGGGACAGGGGCGCTTTAAAATTTTTTTTTTTTTTTTTATTGTTAATTTTACTTAAAATTTTTTATTTTGACACTTTAAAAAAATATTTTTTTTTTTGATCACTTTTATTTCTATTACAAGGAATGTAAACATCCCTTGTAATAGGAATATGACACGATCAGTCCTCTTTACAGTGATATATGGGGTCAATAAGACCCCACATCTCACCTCTAGGCTGGGAAGCCTAAAATAAAAAAAATAAATAAAACGATCGCCGCTTCACAACCGAAGCGGCGCCGTTTTATTGAATGCAGAGGCCGGGCGTGACGTCATAACATCGCGCCCGGCCTCCGAACGATCATAGAGACTCCGGCGACCATCTGGTCCGCCGGAAATCTCTATGGTGAACATCCGGCGCCGGCGGATCCGCTATCCGACTCACCGATCGCTGAGGTGAGTCGGTAGTAGCACCGGAGGGCGGCGGGAGGGGGGGGTGTCCCCTCCCGCCGCCCGTAAGAACGATCAAGCGGCGGAACAGCCGCTATGATCGTTCTTATGGTGTAAATGAAAATGCCGGTATCTGAATGATGTCTGTAGCCTCAGACATCATTCAGATATAAGCCCTGAAAGTGGAGGCCGTCATATGACGGCCTCCGGATGTCAAGTGGTTAATCACAGTGATAAATTAGGTAGAGGTGGGTGGGTTAAAGAAGAGGGCCTGATATGAGAGTCAGGCATCAATGTCCGAAATTCTTGGGTTTCTCGAAAATGTAACCAACAAGCCCAAGTGGAACGAAATTTTGTAGGATTCTCCTTGACCTGGTGTATTAAGTCTTCCATTTCTGCAATTTTCCCAACTTGTTTCAGCCAATTAGATATCGTAGGAGGTCTAGTGTCTTTCCACCGTACTGATATACATTGTTTAGCCGCGTTTACTAAGTGGAGCATTAAAGATTTTCTATAGGTGGATTGTGGTAGAGATGTATGGTGTAACAAATATTGGGCCGGTGTAAAGTTTAGAGTATAGGTGGTAATGCGAGTTATCAGTTTATGTACTTTTTTATGTAGGCACATTCCCACCATACATGTAGAAGAGAGCCCAATTCTGAGTTACATCTCCAGCACATCGAGGATATGGCAGGATGAATTAAATGAAGGTGTGCAGGAGTGTGGTACCATCTGAGATACACTTTATAATTATTCTCTTGTGCTGTGACGTTTATGGAACCTTTGTGTACGTGTTCATGTATTCTCTCCCAGTCCTCTGTAGTGAGGTTTAGATTGAGCTCATTTTCCCATTTTTGATTGACTAACATCAGTTTTTGATCTAACGTTCCGAAGAGTAAGGCGTATATTGTCGAGATTAGATGATTTTGAGGACTAGTAGAGGAGCATAAGGCTTCAATAGGATTTAGGTCTCTGCACCATTGAGAGATGGGGTTGTTGCTAGCAAGAAAATGTCTTATTTGTAGAAATGTGAAGAATGGGATGTTGTGATCTGGAAATTTACATGGTAGATCAGAGAATGAGGTGATTGAGCCACTGTGAAAAAGGTGGCCTGCTCTTAGAGTATGACACGTTTTTGCTAGGATTGCATTGTTTTCCAAGAGGCCTGGGGGGAAGTCAGGATTACCAGTCAGGGGAGTCATTGGGCTTGGCAAAGGTGTAAATTTGAGATATTGACAGACTTTGTGGAAGCTTTCCAAAGTGGGTCCTACTAGTGGATGTGAGGCGAGTATCTTAGGGATGGTCTTTTTATTAATCCATGGAGTATGAGACAGAGGGATTTGGCTACAGGAATCTTCCAGGGAAATCCAATCTTTAGATTGTGTGTGAATATGCCAATCAATCATTCTGGAGATGTGGAATGCTTCATGATATTTTTGGATATCTGGTAGGCCTAAACTACCTTTGAGTTTGGGGAGTGTCATTCTATCCCAGCCTATTCTGGAAGATTTGTGTGCCCAAATGAAGTGTCTGCAAAGAATGTTGGAGGTATTTTGATTGGGATTGTCTGTAAAATGTATAATATGCGGGGTAGTATGTTCATTTTTAGTATGGCAATTTTCCCAAACCAAGAGAACTGCCCTGACGACCACCTGGAGAGGTCAGTTTTTATGTTTTGGAGCAGAGGAGAATAATTTCTGTCGTATAGTTCATTCAAATTAGAAGGAATGCCTAAGTATGTTAGGGCATGTGGTTCCCAGCTAAAAGGGAAGTTAGCTTGGCATTGGGATACTAAAGATGGTGGAAGGGTGATGTTGAGGGCTTTAGATTTTGTGAAATGTATTTTCAAGTTAGATAGTTTATGGAAGAGTTTAAAATCTTTGAGGAGATTAGGTATTGTGATTAAAGGATTGGAGAGAAAAAGAAGAATATCGTCAGCGTACGCTGCTATTTTGAAATTTTTGTGTCTAATATCAATGCCCATAATATTGGGGTTATTCTTAAGCTTGTGCAGTAGAGGTTCTAAGGTGAGTACAAAGAGGAGGGGGGAGAGGGGACATCCTTGTCTAGTACCGTTGGAGACGGAGAAGGCGTTCCACAGCCGGCCGTTGACCCTTATTCTGGCAGTGGGAGAGGTATACAATGTCAAGATCATTTGGATGAAGTGAGCTGGGAATCCCATTGCTTGCAATACTGCAATCATATAGTCCAATGCCACTCTGTCGAACGCCTTCTCCGCATCAAGGGATAAAAAGAAACCTTGTTTGGGGGAATTGGAGAGCCAATGGTGTATATTGATAGCTTTAATAGTATTATCCCTAGCTTCCCTGCCGGGGATAAAGCCTACTTGATCTAATGAAATCATTTTGGGCAGATAAGGAAGTAATCGATTGGCAAGAATTTTAGCGTACAATTTGATATCAACGTTTAGAAGTGATATAGGTCTGTAGTTAGATACTAATGTATTATCTTTTCCTGGTTTGGGTATGAGTGTAATGTGGGCTTCAAGAAGGTCTCTATTTGCTTGTGAAGGAGAAGAGAGAGCGTTAAAAGTCTTGACGAGATGAGGAGTTAGTATATCTTGAAATGTTTTATAGTAACCTACAGCTAGACCATCGGGACCTGGGCTCTTACCCGTTTTAAGTTGTTTTTGAACTACTGAGATTTCTTCTGTGCTAATGGGGCGAATTAGACTACTTGAGTCCTCTGGAGAGATAGAGGATGGACAATGATGTGTTAAAAATTCTTTAATGATTTCTTGTCTGTCTAAGCTGTCTCCCTGACTTTTGGAAGATGGTAAATTATAAAGATCGGAAAAATATTGTACAAATTGGGTGGCTATGTCTTCCGACGAGGCGAAATCGGTGCCGGATGAGTCTCTGATCGTGTGTATAGTGTGTGACGCTTTCCTGGATTGTAGTGCTCTAGCTAGTAATTTGCCTGATTTGTTCCCCATCTCATAGAATAATTTTTGAGTAAGGGTATATTTGCGTTTCAAGGATTTGCCTAAAATTTCTAGAAGTTCCTCTCTGGTTTAGATCAGTTCTGCAAGGGTTTTAGAGGCTAACATGAGTTTATGAGCTTGTTCTAGGTTGTGAATTTTTGCTAATAATGTCGTTATATGCTTCCTTCTGGTTCTGTTCCTATGTACGGTCAAAGACATAATTTCACCTCTGATAGCGCATTTATGCGCTGCCCAAATGTTGGATTGTTTCGTGTCAGTTGAATCATTTTCCGTGAAGTATTGCCTGAGGCGTGTGTTAATTTTTGAGTAATGTCAGGATAGAGTTATCTAAGCGGCAAATCATATTTTTGGATCGGGCTTCTGATATGTCCAGGGATATAGAGACAGGGTTATGATCAGAGAGTATCATTGGGTCAATGGATGCTTTAGAAAGAAGTGGTACAGTAAGTCTGTTTGAGAAATAAAGAAGTGGTCTATTCTGGTGTATTCATTGTGGGGTATAGAATAGAATGTGAAGTCTCTTTCATTCGGGTGTAGTGTACGCCAAGCGTCATGCAACGTCAGGTCTCGAAGCATTTTTTTAATGGCTTTTAGGGCTTTGTATGGCATGGATGATGTCCCTGTGGAAGAGTCTTGAGTAGGAGATAGAGCTACGTTAAAATCGCCCCCGACAATGAGGACTCCAGAGCAAAATTCAGTTAGTAACTGCAGAGTATCACGGAAGAAAGGGACTTGTTTTATGTTTGGAGCGTAAAGGTTTGCTAGAGTGAAGGGTTTGTTATGTAGCGTCCCATTGAGGAATAGATATCTACCTTTCTTGTCACTTTTCACTGCCGACACTTGGAAGGGGCAGTTTTTAGCTATCAATATTGATACCCCTTTTGCTTTTGAGTCCTCATTGGAAGCATGGTATGCCGTAGGAAAATGGTGGTTTGAAAGATTGGGGATGTTTTCAGAGCGAAAGTGAGTTTCCTGGATAAATGCTATCTGAACTTTATTTTGTCGGAGGGTGTGAAGCAGTTTCGACCTTTTCTCGGGTATATTGAGCCCTCGTATATTCAGTGTGCAAAATTTCACTTGTGAGTGAAGAGGAGGTTTATTGTGATCTTGTGATCCCCTGATTGGAGTGTTTACCTTGGATGGGATAGGAGGGGTGTTCATTTTAAGGTTTGGATATTAAAATTGGAAATAAGTGAAGTTAGTGGAAGTAACTCAAAAGGTGTCTGTGCTTGTGTCGTTACAAAGGGGTGGGGGGGAAGGATGAGGTGTTATTTGTATATCCTCCTATGTTAGTAGAGGAGTATGTAATACAGTGTGTTATCAATGAAATGTGACCTGAGCCCAGGTCTAGTCCGTTTCACTGCACTGTGTGGGGGTTGGGAAGACCTAGCGTAGAAGATAGAATAAAAACTGAAATGAATCGAAATGAATCTAAATAAGCCTGCCTGCACCAGTTAGTGATTTAAATAGGAGGGCGGAGTTGTGCATTAAGTGAGTGCAACAATTTATTAGAGGGGGGGGGACTGGTATGAGTTGCTAGAGAGATTATAGGCAAGTGATCTAGTATAGATCAGTGGAGGAGTTCACAGGTTAAGTGTCTAAAACGTGCATATATGAGAAAGTGAGTCTGGTATAGCGCTACCATCGTAGCATGGAATGCTGAGAAGTGATACGTGAAATGTCATCTCATGAGTGTCAGTCTCGGTTGAGTGTTAATCATACAATTCTATGTAAGTCCAGACATCCTGAACTCTTCTGTAGGGTATCATTTCATTATAACCTAACATAAAACATAACAGAAAAATGACAGTAAAGTGCAAACTGAAACCATGCAAATATTAACGTATGATGTAGAGTACATGAATTCTACAATTCTTCGGGACCTTATTAGAACCGTTAAGGGAAAGATGAACCAAGACAATTTTAAACTTAGATTTCATGTCGCCAAGTCATATTTTTCTCCTTCGTGATTAAGTTATAATTATTATTATGTGCTTTCTCACATCGTTATTTAAACTGCTATAATAATGGATAGCAGGGTAATGGAATATAGGAAACTTGAAAGAGCATATGCGTATTCTCATAGCATAATAACCTCACTATATATGCGGGATCTCGTAAGGGGAGGTGTTTTGCCGTAGTGCGGATAAAAATGATAGTCGGTCCCGGAGTAGTTGACTGTGTAACAAGAAGGTGGTGAGTCTCCGCCTGCTTATGGACCTTCTGGTCTGGATTCTTGGAGCAACTGTAAATTTAAGCCTGTGTCAGACATTTTTGGGAATAATAGGCTGCCTGAGAACTCAGTGAAGTTGTATGTCTGCCTCAGATAGAGATCGAGGAAGGAATGGGATGCGTTAATAGAGCATTGGGGATGAACATGAGAAGTGCAGGGTCTAAAATACTTCCTGCACTTGTCATGTAAGAAGGCAGAGTTTCGGACCCATGGAGTATTATGTAATATAAAGCTATAGGGCTTGCATGTATCGTCCGAAAGTAGGAAAGGGACATATACCTACAGTGGGCAGTAATTTTAAGACAAGTATGTTTCATCTTTCAGGTAGAAAATGATGACCGTAGTATTATTATTAAACGACAATAAGGAGCGACTGGCTGAGGTATGATTATGCGTACAGCCTTAGTAAAGTTATAGCTATTATTAGAGGAGAGCTGGGATTATCTAAGGTTATACATTAAATAAGATAGATGGTTCACCTGAAGGAATATACTTCTTTCCGCATTTATGCAGGTATATCTTGCCTTACCCAAACCTTTGCAAACACTTGTATTGCGAATCACCGAAGGTAAAGAGAGATAGTCATTAACTTAGGTATTAAAAGGGTAGAAGGTATTAGTAGGGATATACCAAAGTCAATCAGATGAGGTTAGATCGTATTTGTCCCTACAATAGAAGATTGCTCAGACATCTGTAGGCACAGGCAAAGGTTCCTCATGAGAGCCTGTGTTATCAGGCGCATATCATATTAGATGTAGGTAGTCAGTTGTCATGTAGTCTTAGTGAGGTTGAAGAATGTGAAGGAGAGTACCGAATCCAGAATGTCGGAGTGAACAAGGATATATAGCCATCACTGGAGATAAAGCTCATTCCTCTTTCCATGTGCAGTGGGGGCACAGGCAGAAACTTAAACAAGAGTAACGACAGGAAACGTATTCCTACTTAAAGTAGAAGATGCAGGAGACAGCCTGAACATGGCTGTGTAAGAAGTCGCTAGGAGTGGGAGTGAAGATCTCCATTAGAATTCCCTCCTAGCTCTCCGAGACCGAGGTGAATCAGATGGACTAGAGCCGCGGTGTGTGTTGTGGCGGGGATTGCGTCGTCTGTTGCTTGAAGGAGATCTCTGTCCATGAATCCTTGATTCTTGTGCCTCCATCGGTTCTTCTTGCGGGACTTCTTTCCTCGTGGTCTGGTAACAAAATTCTGCATACCAATTAGGCACGTCTATCGAGGGAATGTCCAGAATGTCGCAGAATGATTGTAGATCCTCTGGAACTCTTAGGAGGGCCGTACGTCCTAAGTGAGTAACCGAGAGGCTAAAGGGGAACTTCCACCTATATTGGATTCCTCTGGTAGGTAAGAAATCAAGTAGTGGTTTGAGATCCCAACGGTGCTGCAACGTAATACTGGATAGGTCTTGAAAGATCTGTATAGTATGCCCTTCATGAAGTAACTGTTGACAACTTCTAGCTTGCCTGAGAATTTCTTCTTTGAACTTGAAATCCACTATGCAGCAGATTATATCCCTGGGGGGATCTGTGTCCCTGCCTTTAGGGCGTAGGGCTCTATGTATTCTCTCCATATTGATCTGTGTTAGAGGAGGTCTGTTCAATAGATCATTGAACAGGCCAGTTACTGCTTGAGAGTGGTGATCTGTAGACACAGATTCAGGCAAACCTCTGATCCTGAGGTTGTGGCGGTGTCCTCTGTTGTCGAGGTATTCGACATGACGCTGGATTCCTCTTAGTTGAATAGTGTGAGTGTCAATCTTTCTGGTGGCTTTGCGCAGTAGTTGATCATGCTTTTTGGTTACTTGTTCCACCTCATGAACCCTGTCAGATAAAGAGTGAATGTCAATACGTAGGTCCGCAATGGCTGCTGACAGGGTGTCCTTAATATCAGCTGCTATTGTCCGCAGGTCATGAATATTGACGTATGGCTGAGCGGGAGTAAGACCATCGGCATTCTCTGTAATTATCGGTTCCGAAGCTGGAGGTGAGAGCACTGGATTAATCTGTGATGCCCCTGAGACCTGAGGCGTACTGTGGCGGAAAGGCGCCATATTGCTTCTCTGAGACCGGAACATTTCAGGTATATTCCGGCCGTTGCCTTCAGTCTGTCCTCTCGGGGAGCGGGATCTAGATGTAGAAGACGTTCTAGAAGCTGTCCCCATTGTCTAGAGCCGATTTTGCCGCTACTAATCTCCGGTTTTAAAGTGAGAAGGCTGGTGACAGGCAGGAGCTCATCAGTTAAGCGGCCATCTTCTTGCTTGGCCAAACCACGCCCCTCATGTTTTCTTATATTTTGTCAAGCCCCTAAGGGGAATGTTGGACTCTCTCCCTATGAGATTTTGTTTGGGAGTGTGTTGCTCACCTCCTTATATTTTGTCTCAGCAGCTGAAGTCCTCCATTTGAATCTCACAGAGAATGTTGCTGATCTTTTAAGGTTTTTGAAACTCATTTATGTGTTTTCTCCTCAATTCCAGATCCTAAAAGTTTGGAAGGATCAATGAATGATCGCCACCAATACTGGTCCTGACCTGCAACAAGCATGCAGCCAGGGAAGACAGAGCTCCAGATCTGAATCTTCCATTCAGATTGCCCTCTGTGGTCCTTATGCAAATCGGAAGCGCCTGTACCCTTGTATAAGCCCCCTGGACTGCAAAGCCGAGGGTCTCTGAGATCTGGTGAGTGGGGTCGCAAGAGGGGAGTGTATTCTCTGATTGACTTTGATTTTGATTGTGCTCTCTGGAATTACTTTTCTAATCCCGTTTTTTCAATTGCCGTTGGACACTTTGGCACTTTTCATTTGTTAACTATATTATTAATTTATTGGTTGTATTTTTTTTTTTTTTGCACTTTGCACACAATTTTGTTTATATTTAACATGTATTCCACTAGCACTGATAAACTGTATATTCATTTTCTAAGGTATTAGTGCCTTTGTATCAGCAGCTGTGGTCTTTCTTTTTGCACTGTTGTTCCATTGGCTCAAGTTTTAGTTTGTATTAATTTTGTATTATTAATAGGACTTTCAAAGGTAATAAGTGTGATATGAGAACACAATAAATTATATTTTAAACATGTCAAAATATTTTAATGCTATCCTTAAAATCCCACATAAAGCCAGAAACAAAAAATCTATTTTGTTTACGTATTTTTCAATAAACATATACCTGGGACTACTAAGGATGAGCTTAAAGCGGTGTTCCAGCCACAAAATTATTTTTTTTTTAAAAGTCAGCAGCTACAAACACTTACAGGACGCTTACCTGTCCAGGGAGCCTGTCCATCGGCTTGGGTTCAGGCCTCGCCATTGTAACTAAGGGAAACTGGCAGTGGAGCCTGCAGGCTTCACCGCTGATTTCCTACTGCACATGCATGACGCTTTCTGAATGGCCTGTCTTCTGGGACACACACAGGTCCCAGAAGGCAGCAGGGTGAAGGAAGAAATGATGCCATGAGCCGCGGCCGAGGTAGGAAGGAAGTACCTTGTTTTGCATTTGCATTTGTTTTGCATTTAGTCACATATATGCATTGAGTACGTTATGTATGTACACATTGCCTGCTCATATGTATGTTATCTAGATGTATATTATGTTTAAATATATGCATTGGTTTTTATAGATTGCTAGAACAGGACAGCCTTTGCTGATTGCTTGTGCTGTGAAGCGCATCCGGATGCCGGAAGTCTTTGAAGCATCTTGGGTGACTCACAGCATACAGCAATCCATAGCGAGGCGTGGTTTTGCTTCAGGATTATTTAAGGAGGTGACGCAGTGCGCCGCCTGTGCCCCTGGAAGACGTGATGATGTCACGAAACGCATAGGGCGGAGCCAGACAACGCGCTGACGTCACCCCCAAACAGTGTTGCATTCCAGCAGGATGGGTTTGTCCGTGCTCCTGTGGCCAAGGAACCGGACTTAAGGCTATTATATCTACATACATTTTGTAAGTGTTCACTTTGTGTTTTAAAATTTCAAATAAATCTTGACGGTTTTACACTATGTGAGCTCCCTTTATATATTTTATGGTGTATCCCTGCCATTGGTTTCGCTGGTGTGGCTGACGGTGAGATGACCCCTGGTGGATGCCGATAGAAGTTTTCAATTTCTGTCTTACAAGGTTGTCTGCTTGCTGTGATCCTCTGTAGTGGGGGGTCATGGCCATCTGGTAAGGAGTAACCCCTTCTATTCCTGGTGGTGGACCCTCCTTTGCTGTCACTGATTGAATTTTCACTTGGACTCTTTTTTTTGCACCTTTTGGGCGATTTGGAGTTCCTAACACATTATATTGAGTTTTCACTTATCGGGACATTTCGGTGGATTACAATCAACCGTTATTCATATTTATTTTATTTTTACACCTATTATCAAAATAACTCTTTTTCACTGAAGATTTTTTATGTCATTTTGCACATGTATTAGCGCAATTCCTTATTTTTTATGTTTATTCCACAATTGATGTTTATTGTCGGGATTGCAGCTTTTCAATGATTTATTGCTCACTTTGGTTTATAGCGCAGTTTTTTCTTCTTTTTTTCCAGGAAGGAAGTGCCCTCAGTACTTCACATAAAGTAAGTAAAAAGAAAAAAAAAAAATTATCCAAAAACTAGTGGTGGAGGGGTGGTCATTCATTTAAGAACAAGTTGTAAAATAGGGTGGAACTCCGCTTTAAGGTTTGAGTCAAACATGAGTTCAAGGCAAACCCAGACCATTTGTGGTTTTCGGACCCGGAGAACTAATGGGCAGTTTTGCTGTCATAACCAACAACTACCAGTAATGCACTTTGGTCCAATGTCTTAGAAGGGTCAGTAAGGGGACTGGGAAAGCTGCTGTAAACCCTTACCAAATGTCCTTCAGATAGCAAAACGCAGTTCCTAGAATTTATAAAAACTGGTGCAGACAGATTTTGCAAAAGTGTCTCTCATACATTCTAAAGTGGCACATTGTGCTTCATATTCCTGTGCTTGTCTACAACTTCTAATTTGAATTCTTTAATCACTTTGAGAAAACACAGCGTCAGAGTTTCTCTCTGTATGCCTAAAGAGTGTTGGTCTTAAATAGCACTAATTTCATGAGATACATACTGCCTGCATTCTATTTTTTAATTTGGTGCACTGCAATTTAAAAGTGACCCAAAAAATTTGGTCTAAATGCCTAAATTTGGTGCACAAATCTCTGTTATGCCGCGTACACACGAGCGGACTTTACGGCAGACTTTGCCCGGCGGACGGGATTTCGTCGGACAATTCGATGTGTGTGGGCTCCAGCGGACTTTGTTTTCTCAAAAGTTGGACGGACTTAGATTTGAAACATGTTTTAAATCAATCCGTCGAAATCGAGTCCGGTCGAAAAGTCCGCTTGTCTGTATGCTAGTTCGACGGACAAAAAGCCACGCTAGGGCAGCTATTGGCTACTGGCTATGAACTTCCTTGTTTTAGTCTGGTCGTACGTCATCACGTACGAATTCAACAGACTTTGGTGGATTGTGTGTAGGCAAGTCCGTTCATTCAGAAAGTCCATCGTAAAGTACGTCGAAAAGTCCGCTGGGCAAAGTCTGCCGTAAAGTCCGCTCGTGTGTACGCGGCATTAGAAATAAAAGTGTTGCAGATGCTTTATTAATTTGGTGTATCAGCTTTATGGAGCTTCCCCCTCCCGGTGTTTAATGAGTTTGGGGCATAAGGGAGATATGTTTACATCTTAGTTCTGCTGATGTGTGTTCTGCAGCTTCCTTCCTGTGCGCTACAGTTCTAACGGGCCATATGTATTTTTCAAAAGGCATATTTCCTGTTTTTTTCAGGCTGCAATTGATTTTTTTCACAGCCTATCCCTGTCCCCATGCACTATACACTCATAACAGACTGCATGTGTTTTTTCAAAGCGCATTTTTCAGAATTTCTGATGGCTGGGGACTTTTTAACAGCCTATCCCTGGCCACATTTTTTTCCCCCAGGCCTCTTCCCAAGACATATTAGGAACAGATGAATAGGCAGTACAGTGTTGGGAACAGATGATCTGCAACCACAGATTGCATGAAAGAAATGTGCATGATTCCCTCATCAACACAGTCAGTGCTGACAGGGGAATCCCTTCCGCCCAGCAATTATATTCTCCCAACAAACAGTGATTATCACTAGTGGCTATAGTGACTGCTAGCGATAATCATAAGAGTATCTGGCAGGCTTGTTGTACCCAAGTCGATCGATCAATTTGGTACATTCAGCCTACCCATTAATGATTCAAATGTCAGCCAGTTCCTGATGAAACAGCCAAGATTTAAACTGTCTATGGCTGGCCTCTTAGGCAGCCCATACATTGATCACTTTTTTCATTCAACTATTAGGTTGAATAAAAATAAAAATAAAAGATCAAATTCCCACATCTACACATTCCAGGTGGATGGGGGAATCCTCCCACTGTGGACCAGTGGCAGAACTATCAGGGTTACTCTCCTGTTCCAGTGCTGATTACTTTATGGGGCTGAGGGGCTCATTCACAGGAGGGTCAGCACAATTGGTTGCTAGAAATGGGCTCAGGTGTGTTTGAAATCCCACCTGTCTGATTCCGCCAAGAAGCTGACACTCCACAGTGCTAATCAAAGGCAGTGAGACATTTCCCTGTCCTCAGCTGCACAGATCAGGAAATGTCTCACTGCCTATGATTAGCCAATTGCCAGTGTTGGCTTCCTGGCGAGATTGGGCACGTGGGATTTCAAACACACCCAAGCCCATCTCTAATGGTTGTAGACAGTTGGGCTCCCTGCAGGTTGCTTAGCAGCAGTGGAGCCTTCTCTGACATGCTGATCGGGATGCAATCCAGGTGATGCTCTTAGTCAAATCTAATGTTAAATATGAGATATATATATATATATATATATATATATATAAAATCAACTGTATACATACACTATCTCACAAAAGTCAGTACCCCTCTCACATTTTTGTAAATATTTTATTATATCTTTTCATGTGACAACACTGAAGAAATGACACTTTGCTACAATGTAAAGTAGTGTACAGCTTGTATAACAGTGTAAATTTGCTGTCCCCTCAAAATAACTCAACACACAGCCATTAATGTCTAAACCACTGGCAACAAAAGTGAGTACACCCCTAAGTGAAAATGTCCAAATTGGGCCCAAAGTGTCAATATCTTGTGTGGCCACCATTATTTTCCAGCACTGCCTTAACCCTCTTGGGCATGGAGTTCATCAGAGATTCACAGGTTGCCACTGGATTCCTCTTCCTCCCCTCCATGAGGACATCACGGAGCTAGTGGATGTTAGAGACCTTGCACCACCTTCCGTTTGAGGATGCCCCACAGGTGCTGTCATGAGCAGGTGTGACCAGAACCGTGTGATCTGCGACAGAGGACACCAAAACGTATGTAAGTGAAAATATATTAATTTATTAAAGAAAGTGAATAATATAAATACAACCAACCAGCTCCAATATGCAAATAACAATAGACAGATAAGTGTAATAAATCGGAAATACCAGGTTCATAAACAATAGCCAGGCCAGGGTCATACACAGCAGATCAGCAGATGGACAAGGGATGTTCCAGAGACATAAACGTAAGCCAGGCCAAGGTCAAACACAGGGAGAGCAGCAGATGGGGTAAGGAACACAGGACAGGGAGAGGATGAATGGGTCAGACTGCAGGCAGGGATGCAAGGTAACAGGTGGGACAGGATAGGGTCCGAGACAGGGAGACAGGTTCAGGGCACAGGATCAGATCACAGGTTCAGGGCACAGGTTACAGGATCAGATAGCTTGCGGGTCAGGAGGCAATGACGAAGTCAAGGCAAACATGTAAATGTTTGCCGGGTATTTATAGGCCTGTGATTGGCCTCAAGTGACACCTGATTGTAGGAGGTACTGTCTGCTCCACACTGCCAGGATCCATCCGCTGGTGGACGCCAGTACTGCGGCCCAAAGATGATATACTATTAACAGGGAAAAGCTCTCCTGACAGTTCCAAACTGCCAGGAGACACCTGCTGGTGGACCTCAGTACTGCATGCCAAATAACAGGTCTTACCAGCGGATGGAACATTTCCTGACAGTACCCCCCCTCAAAGGAGCGGCCTCCGGACGCTCCAATTGGTTGTAATTGTCCATAGTCTATGGTATTAAGCAGAACAACAGATGGTGGCACAACAGGCAGAACAGGTGGTGGCACAACAGGCATGGGCACTTCAAGCTGGGCAGCGGGCTCATCAAGCTGGAGGGCAGTCACCGAGACATCAGGCTGGAGGGCAGCAGGCACACGGTCATCGAGCTGGGCAGCAGGCTCCGGGTCATTGAGCTGGGCAGCAGGCTCCGGGTCATCGAGCTGGGCAGCAGGCTCCGGGTCATCGAGCTGGGCAGCAGGCTCAGGGTCATCGAGCTGGGCAGCAGGCTCCGGGTCATCGAGCTGGGCAGCAGGCTCCGGGTCATCGAGCTGGGCAGCAGGCTCAGGGTCATCGAGCTGGGCAGCAGGCTCAGGGTCATCGAGCTGGGCAGCAGGCTCAGGGTCATCGAGCTGGGCAGCAGGCTCAGGGTCATCGAGCTGGGCAGCAGGCTCC
Organism: Lithobates septentrionalis; assembly: GCA_037952835.1. NCBI lineage: Eukaryota > Metazoa > Chordata > Amphibia > Anura > Ranidae > Lithobates > Lithobates septentrionalis. The sequence continues at coordinate 8,519,864 of JBBDGP010000271.1, read as the reverse complement.
GGGTCATCGAGCTGGGCAGCAGGCTCAGGGTCATCGAGCTGGGCAGCAGGCTCAGGGTCATCGAGCTGGGCAGCAGGCTCAGGGTCATCGAGCTGGGCAGCAGGCTCCGGGTCATCGAGCTGGGCAGCAGGCTCCGGGTCATCGAGCTGGGCAGCAGGCTCCGGGTCATCGAACTGGGCAGCAGGCTCCGGGTCATCGAGCTGGGCAGCAGGCTCCGGGTCATCGAGCTGGGCAGCAGGCTCCGGGTCATCGAGCTGGGCAGCAGGCTCCGGGTCATCGAGATGGACAGCAGGCTCTGGAACATTGGGCCGAACAGCGAGCACCGTAAGGGCAGGCCGGATTACAGGCACCGGCTCAGCAAGCTGGGTAACGGACCCCGGCCCAGTGGGCTGGGTAACAGGCCCTGACTCAGCGAGCTGGACACCGGGCACCGGTTCGGCAAGCTGGATAACGGATACTGGCTTGACAGGCAAAGTGATGGACTTCGGTTTAGCAGACTGGGTAACGGGCACCAGTTCAGCAGACCGGGTAACGGGCACCGATTCAACAGACTGGGTAACGGGCACCGATTCAGCAGGCCGAGACACGGGCACCGAAACTCCAGGCTGAAACACGGGCACCGAAACTTCAGGCTGAGACACCAACATCACGACATCAGGCTGGAAGACAGATACCAGGATATCAGGCTGGAGGATGGACACATCAAACCGGAAAGCAGGCTCATCAGGCTGAACAGTGGGCACATCAGGCAGAACAGCAGGTACATCGGACTGGTCAATAGTCGCTGGAGCGTCAGACTGGAACATGGACACTGGGGTTTCGGGCTGGAAGGCAGGCATATCAGACTGGAGAGCGGGTGCATCAGACTGGAAGGTGGGCACACCAGACTGGAAGGTGGGCACACCAGACTGGAAGGTGGGCACACCAGACTGGAAGGTGGGCACACCAGACTGGAGAGCTGGAACGTCAGACTGGAGAGCTGGAACGTCAGACTGGAGAGCTGGAACGTCAGACTGGAGAGCTGGAACGTCAGACTGGAGAGCTGGAACGTCAGACTGGAGAGCTGGAACGTCAGACTGGAGAGCTGGAACGTCAGACTGGAGAGCTGGAACGTCAGACTGGAGAGCTGGAACGTCAGACTGGAGAGCTGGAACGTCAGACTGGAGAGCTGGAACGTCAGACTGGAGAGCTGGAACGTCAGACTGGAGAGCTGGAACGTCAGACTGGAAAGCTGGAACGTCAGACTGGAAAGCTGGAACGTCAGACTGCAAGGCTGGAACGTCAGACTGCAAGGCTGGAACGTCAGACTGCAAGGCTGGAACGTCAGACTGCAAGGCTGGAACGTCAGACTGCAAGGCTGGAACATCAGACTGCAAAGCTGGAACATCAGACTGCAAAGCTGGAACATCAGACTGCAAAGCTGGAACATCAGACTGCAAAGCTGGAACATCAGACTGCAAAGCTGGAACATCAGACTGCAAGGCTGGAACATCAGACTGGAAGGCTGGAACATCAGACTGCAAAGCTGGAACATCAGACTGCAAAGCTGGAACATCAGACTGCAAAGCTGGAACATCAGACTGCAAAGCTGGAACATCAGACTGCAAATTGGGAGCAGGTTGGGTTACTGGCAGGATTGTGAGTGGGGAAGAACTTCCGTTTCTTCTTGGGCTTAACTACTGAAGATCTGTAGGTGAGGGGTGCAGCAGACTGGAGAGGAGGATTGGGATATGGCAGGGAAGAGGTAACAGTGGCTGGAGGAAGTTCGTGTGGGTTTGCAGGCAGCAGGGAAGAGACAGGTGGGTTGAATGCAGGATAGGTACAGGGAGCAGAGACTGGATATGAGTATTTGTTTGGCAGCAGCGTATACTGAGCTGCAACTGTGGTTGACATGGGTGATGGGGAAACATACATTTGGGTAGGCTGGTGTTTGGTGGCAGAGGTGGTTTGTTTAACTGGAGCTGCTTGCATCATGTCAGACCATGCTGAAAGTATAGGTTGTACAAACTGTGCTTTTAAACCTCCCTGTCTAACAAAAGACTGAGCAGACACAATGCACTCAGCAATCACCTGTGAGGGACAGGCTGAATAGTGCTCACAAAAATCGTCTGGATCATCTTCACAAAGCCAAACTAGTGATACAACCTGATTTATATCAAAAGGAGGAGTGAAATCATCACGGCCCTCAGGAATACAGGGCAGGGCCAGCTCAGTACATAGTTTGATCAAAGGCTGCACCTCCCCAAACAAAATATAACCCTGATCGACCAGGGAGTGAGCCAAACGTATAGTGGCAAACAACTGATCACTAGACCATCCTCTCAAAGCCTGGCGGCAATAATCACCACTTTCAGATGCCAGCAGAGAAAGATAAATAACCTCATCGGTATTCATGTTTGCAACCAACTGAATCAAAATGGTTCCCCTGTGCAGCCACTTCTGGTCAGGGATGGCCTTGACTTGCTGTCATGAGCAGGTGTGACCAGAACCGTGTGATCTGCGACAGAGGACACCAAAACGTATGTAAGTGAAAATATATTAATTTATTAAAGAAAGTGAATAATATAAATACAACCAACCAGCTCCAATATGCAAATAACAATAGACAGATAAGTGTAATAAATCGGAAATACCAGGTTCATAAACAATAGCCAGGCCAGGGTCATACACAGCAGATCAGCAGATGGACAAGGGATGTTCCAGAGACATAAACGTAAGCCAGGCCAAGGTCAAACACAGGGAGAGCAGCAGATGGGGTAAGGAACACAGGACAGGGAGAGGATGAATGGGTCAGACTGCAGGCAGGGATGCAAGGTAACAGGTGGGACAGGATAGGGTCCGAGACAGGGAGACAGGTTCAGGGCACAGGATCAGATCACAGGTTCAGGGCACAGGTTACAGGATCAGATAGCTTGCGGGTCAGGAGGCAATGACGAAGTCAAGGCAAACATGTAAATGTTTGCCGGGTATTTATAGGCCTGTGATTGGCCTCAAGTGACACCTGATTGTAGGAGGTACTGTCTGCTCCACACTGCCAGGATCCATCCGCTGGTGGACGCCAGTACTGCGGCCCAAAGATGATATACTATTAACAGGGAAAAGCTCTCCTGACAGTTCCAAACTGCCAGGAGACACCTGCTGGTGGACCTCAGTACTGCATGCCAAATAACAGGTCTTACCAGCGGATGGAACATTTCCTGACTGGTGCTCAATAGGGTTTAGGTCTTGAGACATGCTTGGCCAGTCTATAACCTTTACCCTCAACTTCTTAAACAAGGCAGTGGTCGTCTTGGAGGTGTGTTTTGGGTCGTTATCATGTTGGAATCTTGCCCTGCGGCCCAGTCTCTGAAGGGAGGGGATCATGCTCTGCTTCAGTATGTTACAGTACATGTTGGCATTCATGGTTCCCTCAATGAACTGTAGCTCCCCAGTGCCGGCAGCACTTGTGCAGCCCCAGACCATGACACTCCCACCATGCTGGATATCTATACTGATATGGACTGGGTAATGTGTTAGGAACGAAAGGATGCCACATCCACATTTGGTGGAAATGATGATTATGAACCTACAGAGGGCTGAATTCAAAGACACTCCGAAAATCAAAGTGAAAAAATTGTATAGCAGGCTAGTCCATTTTGCTGAAATTTCATTGCAGCAACTCAAAATGGTACTCAGTAGTTTGTATGGCCCCCACATACTTGTATGCATGCCTGACAATGAGAGGACGGATGGTGTCCTGGGGTATTTCCTAGCAGATCTTGACCAGGGAATCACTGAGCTCCTAAACTAGGGATGAGCCGAACACCCCCTGGTTCGGTTCCCACCAGAATCTGCGAACGGATCAAAAATTTGCACGAACGTTAGAACCCCATCGATTTCTATGGGACTCGAACGTTCAAAATCAAAAGTGCTCATTTTTAAGGCTAATTTGCATGGTATTGTCCTAAAAAGGGTTTGGGGACCCGGGTCCTGCCCCAGGGGACATGTATCAATGCAAAAAAAACTTTTAAAAACAGACGTTTTTTCGGGAGCAGTGATTTTAATGATGCTTAAAGTAAAAAAAAAAGTGAAATATTCCTTTAAATATCGTACCTGGGGGTGCCTATAGTATGCCTGTAAAGTGGCGCATGTTTCCCGTGCTTAGAACAGTCCCTGCACAAAATTTCATTTTTAAAGGAAAAAAGTCATTTAAAACAGCATGGGTACCCCCCAGACCCTTTGGGTCGTGTATGGATATTAAGGGGAACCCAGCACCCAAATTAAAAAAGGAAACAGCAGTATACAGGCTCTGTACTCTGAACAGCAGTATACAGGCGGTGCAAACAAGACAGGGACTGTAGGTTTGTTGTTAAGTAGAATCTGTTTGTAATTTTGAACTGGTACATTTTTAACGTGTTTTGCTCCAGCCAAAAAATTGATTTTAAGCCTTTTGGAAAACATAGGGAAGGGTTGCTGTCTGTGCTCCTCTTCAGAAGATTTCAGCTCACTTTTTTCCCAATGACAATTTTTTTTTTGAAAATTTGGGTTTCCTGACAGACTCCATGGCAGCCTACGTGTGGGTTAACCCCGCCTCCTCTCCAATGCTATAGGACCCCATTCCCATAAATGAGTACTCACCACTAGCTACTGCGTTCCTTTTTTATCCTCCTCTATGGACCTACACATGCTGTTTGCATCAGGATTGAATGGATCAAGGATTGGCATACCTGTGCGGTGCAGCTCAAAAGCCCAGCCATGGGCGAGCGAGTAGCTTAAAGAGGCTTGAATGTTTCCCCTTGGTGGATGGCCTCTGTATGCCCAGCGGACAGTTTTCATCAACGGCTGGCAAGGTCTGTGGCTGCATTTCATACTCCATGGCAGTGTTTTTATGTGTAGTCTGTGTTTCCCTGGTGGTCCAGTGTGTCCTGTCCCCCTCATGGCGGCTGGTTCGCGTGCGTTCCAGCCCACCACGGCACTTCCGGGTTGCGGCAGTCTCCGCCGCTGGCACCTGCGCTGTAGCCACCTTGAGAGCGAGGTTTGGCTCGCGCATGCGCGGTACGGCGGTCCGTTCGTCGTCCGCGCAGGCAACGTACGGTGGTCTCCCATTGCGCGTGCGCAGTAGGAGATAATGACGTCACGAGCGGGAATTTAAATTCCGCCCTCCTGTCCTGCTGTGTTGGGATCTCCCTTGGTAGGGAAAGGAGGAGCGGATCCCTGCTGGTCTCCAGGTGAGTGGCTGAAACCTCTGCTTGTCTTAAAAAAAAAAAAAAGGTATATATTTATATATGAATAGACTAATGATTGATTTTTTGTGGAAATAATATTCTTAAAAAATAAATAAATAATATATATATTTTTTTTTTTGTAGAAAATAATGGAAAGTATTCTTTCATAAATATCATTATATATATATATATATATATATATATATATATATATATATGCGGCAGGAAGTTGTTTCTTTTTGCCTTGAATATGTGTTGATACATGCTTTTTGTGCATTTTTAAAAGCAGAGTTTTTTCCTAAAAACCTTCTCATGTTTGGTGCCTAGGTTTTCTTAGATCATTATCCCTGCAGACTATTTAAAGTGACATTCGCGTCCTAGGTTATGGACAATTCACCGCCTTTAAGTGGCCAGCCCTCATGCACAAGGTATGTGCTCGTGAGGGGAGGGGATGAGATTTATGCACAAATGTTGTCGTGCTGATACCATGTTCTGCTTTTCTTCTCTCCCCTTCCCCTATTCTTTTTTCTCCAGCCCTTCTAGGTCGGACCCACTAAACGCGGTCCAGAATGCCAATGACCTTGCCAAGCCACAATATAACTCATCTTCATCCAGACGAGACTCCCAGTCCGGATCCCACCAGAGGAGACGCTCTCGTTCCTCCTCAAGACACCGCTCCCACCGCCATGACAGCCGCTCAGACCACAGAGCCTGCTGGGGATGTAGGACACGAGTCCCGGAGGGCAAGTCCTTATGTGACCGTTGTTTTGCCCGTGCAGTTGGGGAAAAAGAGACGGAAAACCAGCGTTTAGAGTCTCTTGTGAAACGAGTGGTGCAGCAATCCCTAATGGAGAGGGAGGCACCTCGCACATTGAGTCAGTCTACCACCGCGTCTGGCCCGCCGGCTGAAGAGGCTCGTGATGATCCGGGTACTTCCCAGCCCTATGTTGCCTCTCCTGACTCCTCAGAGGACGAGTCTATTAATGAGGAGGTCATTGGAGGGTTCGACTTCGCGATGGTTTCCCCTTTAATCAAAGCGATCAAGGAAGCCTTGAAGTGGGAAGACCCTTCCACTCCCCCAGCCAAGCAGAAAAAATTCTTCAAGCACCTGGGGAAAGAACGCGCAAACTTTCCGCTCCTTCCAGAGCTAAAGGAAATCATTGAGGAAGAATGGAGTAAAACAGAGAAAAAGTCTTCCATGTCTAATAAAACCTCCAGATTGTACCCCTTCAAGTCGGAAGAAGTAAAGAGTTTGGAGAATACTCCCCTTGTGGATGCAGCTCTTATGCGTCTGGCCAAACATGTGACTCTTCCTCTAGAAGACGCAGTATCTTTCAAAGATGGGCTCGAGAGGAAGATAGATCTAGATCTAAAAAGAATCTATGGGCTCGCTGGTATGGCCTGTAAACCAGCCCTGGCACTAGCGGCCATGTCCAAGGCCATGGAGGCCTGGATGGAGAACGTGGAGTCCTTCCTTAAGGGCGTATCAGAAGAGCTGGCCGGAAGTTCAGCAGCCGCAGAGCTGAAGCTTGCAGCGGTCTTCCTGGGGGAGGCGTCCATTGACTTGATCCGCCTTCTGGCTCGTATTATGCTGTCCTCAGTTACGGCCAAGAGAGCCCTCTGGTTGCGTCCCTGGCTTGCTGACCCAGGTTCTAAGCAAGCATGGTGTAAAATTCCGTTTGAGGGGTCCTCACTGTTTGGCAATAAGCTTGACGATGCCATTACGCGAGCCACAGGTGGTAAATCGGGTTTTCTCCCCCAGGACAGGCGCATGCTGGGTCGAAAGAAGCCCCAGTTCAGAAGACGAAGCCCGGAGCACTCCAGGGAAGCACGCTCCTACAAGCCTGGCCGGGACTTTAGGAAGAATTGGAGCAGAGGGCAGACATCCTTCCGCAAACCTGTTAAAAATCAAACATCCAGTGCTCGTGATCAGGCTAAATCTTTTTGAGATTACGCCCGCCCAGGCGGGCCGAGTGGGGGCTCGTCTGCTCCTCTTCCGGCACGTCTGGGTGGCCTCGATCTCAGACTTCTGGGTCATAAGGACGGTCTCGTCAGGCCACAGATGGGCCTTTTCCAGTACTCCTCACCCAAGGTTCGTCTCCACTCTTCTCCCTCGGGCAGAGGATCAGAAACAAATTTTGCTGTCCTATGTGGACCTCCTGAAAACTCAAGGAGCAGTGGTACATGTCCCACAGGACGAATGGTTCCAGGGGATATACTCCCCTCTCTTCCTAGTGCAGAAAAAGGGGGGCTCTTGGCGCCCAGTCATAGACCTCACATATCTCAACAAATTCATAGAGAACGGAAGGTTCAAAATGGAAACCTTGATGACCATTCAGAAAGCTATACAGCCAGGCGACTGGATGTTATCGATCGACCTGAAGGATGCGTACTTCCACGTCCCAGTGGAGAAAGATTTACACAAATACCTCCGTTTCCAAATAGGGTTGGATCATCTACAATTTATCTGCCTCCCCTTCGGCCTGACGACATCCCCCCGAGTTTTTTCAAAGGTCCTTCTGGCTACGGTGGCACTCATAAGATCAAGAGGGGTACGTCTTTACCACTACCTCAACGACCTGCTGGTGCTATCTCAGAACAGGGAGCAGTTGCTGGTCCATCGGGAACAAGTGATTTCCACGCTGTCCAACTTCGGGTGGCTCCTAAACTTAGAAAAGAGTCAACTGACCCCAACTCAGCGTCTAATATATCTGGGGGCTCAGTTCGATACAGTAGCAAACACTATCTCCCTTCCGTTACAGAAAATTCCTACGGTTCGAGACAGAGTCTCTCGGGCCCTACATGTCCGGCAAATGAAAGCCTCTCAGTGCCTGAAAATCGTTGGCATGATGGTTTCCACGACTCCCATGGTAAAATGGGCCTTATGGAGACTGCGACCCTTCCAGGCAAGTCTCCTTCGACTATGGAAGTCTGGAGACAAGAATCAGGTCATCCGCATAACTTCTACAATGAGGAACAGCCTCTTCTGGTGGCTTCAGCGCAAGAACCTTCTGACCTGCCATTCCATCGCTCCCATCTCTTGGGTGACGCTCACGACCGATGCCAGCGGTACCGGTTGGGGAGCCCTCTGCGGGTCGAATCTGGCTCAGGGAAAGTGGGGTGCATGTCTTCCCAACCCAGGGTCGAACATCCTGGAACTTCGAGCGGCCTGGTGTGCCCTTCAGTCCTTCTCTCATCTCCTCATAGGGGAGTCAGTACTGTTAAGGATGGACAACACCACAGCGGTGTCGTATGTGAAGAGGCAAGGGGGCACTCGGAGTCCCACTCTCCTGCGGGAAGTCGAGCCCATCCTATCATGGGCACAGAAAAACCTTTCCAACATTTCGGCAGTCTTTGTCCCAGGCGTCCAAAACACTCAAGCGGACTTCCTATCACGGACCGAGTTGGACAACAACGAATGGTCTCTTCGCATAGAGACGTTCAGGTGGATCTTGTCGCTCAAGACCGATCCAGAGGTGGATCTGTTTGCTTCCCCCTGCAATTGCAAGCTGAAGAAATTCTACACCAGGGGTCTCTGCAGTCAAGCCATCGGGACAGATGCCCTGACGGATTGTCATGAGAAGGTCTACCCGTTGGTGGCGCTATCGGTCTCTTGGATCGCAGTACCAGTGTCCATCAGCAGGTGTCTTCCAACACCTAGGACCTGCAGTAAGAGGTCTTTCCTGCTGGTGGCACTGTTGCATCCTCGGGCCGTAGTACCGGCGTCAACCAGCGGGTGCACTCTGGCAGTGTGGAGCAAACAGGTCACACTGCGCTCAGCTGTAACGTGAGGTCAATTACCACAGCCTTACAAATACCCGGCAAGCCCTCATAGGCTTGCCTTGGTATCTCTCTCTCCCCCTGCGTTCTGACCTTGCTGCCTGTTTGACCTTGAGCCTGCTATCTGCCTTGTCCTGATCTGATCCTATCCCTATCCTGAGGCCTTCCTAGTCCTGTCCCTTCTGTTCCTGGCTCCCTTGGATCCCTGCCCTGAACCCCATCCATCCATCCTCTCCTTGTCCTGTTCAGGTTCCCGTCCTTACCCTTATGCTGACTTCCCTGTGTATGACCTTGGCTTGGCTTGTTTACGATTACGGTATCTCCCTTTACTTATATATATATATATATATACATTGTTGTTTGTAGTGGGTTGTTGTGTGGGTTTTTGCACTGTTTGTTCCTGTCACTTATCACTTGTTAATAAACACCATTTCACTTACATGTGTTTCTGGTCTCCTCTGTGCAGTCCACACAGTCTGGTCAATTAGATATCCTGACAGTATACCAAGGCCATCCCTGACCAGACGTGGCTGCACTGAGAAACCGTCTTGTTACGGTGGGTGTGCAAGATGGACTTTGATGAAATTGTCTATTATTCTCTGCTGGCGGAAGAGGATAATGAATATTGTTGCCAGACTCTTAAAGATTGGACCCGTGACCAACTGCTGGAAACGATACAAACAGCCCATTTATTTGTAGATCAAGGTCATGCGTTATTTGAGGATGTTCAGCCTTTGATTCAATTATGTATAAAGTCAGCCTTGTCATGCACTCCCGAAGGTAGTGACGATTACTCCCCTCCTTTCAGTTTTGACCAGGTGGAATCCCTGGTATGGTTGTTAGAGGATGATCCGGCTTACTTTGATGAACATTATTCCGCTTGTTCCCAGCAGGTGTTATCCGATTGCATTTATTCAGTACAATCTCTGGTTAGTCAGGCTGTATGTGAATCAGCGTTTGTTCAACCTTTGCTGCAGGCATGGTCAGACCTCCTGTCTTTAGCTAAGCCACAACATTCCAGCCCTGCCATTAATCATCTGCCTTCCAAAAGATCTATCTCCCCGTCACCTATGGCAACCTCAGCTACAACCCAGTTTAATCAGCTCCCTACCAAATACTACCACCCAGTCTCCAAGTGTCGCACCTATCCTGCTTTCAATTCACCTGTCTCTTCTCCTCCACCTGTAACAGTCCCACAAAACCCCTCTCTAGCTACAGTTCCTTGGTCTTCCTTCGATCCAGCTACTTTCTTTGCTTACAGCCCTGCACCTACATACAAAACTGCACGGGCTAAACCAAAGAAGAAGCAAAAATTCTTCCCGACCCATACCATCCTGCCAGTAACCCAACCTGTTCCAGCTTTGCAGTCTGACGTTCCGGCTCGCCAGTCTGAAGTCCCGGCTTTGCAGTCTGAAGTCCCGGCTTTGCAGTCTGAAGTCCCGGCTTTGCAGTCTGAAGTCCCGGCTTTGCAGTCTGAAGTCCCGGCTTTGCAGTCTGAAGTCCCGGCTTTGCAGTCTGAAGTCCCGGCTTTGCAGTCTGAAGTCCCGGCTTTGCAGTCTGAAGTCCCGGCTTTGCAGTCTGAAGTCCCGGCTTTGCAGTCTGAAGTCCCGGCTTTGCAGTCTGAAGTCCCGGCTTTGCAGTCTGAAGTCCCGGCTTTGCAGTCTGAAGTCCCGGCTTTGCAGTCTGAAGTCCCGGCTTTGCAGTCTGAAGTCCCGGCTTTGCAGTCTGAAGTCCCGGCTTTGCAGTCTGAAGTCCCGGCTTTGCAGTCTGAAGTCCCGGCTTTGCAGTCTGAAGTCCCGGCTTTGCAGTCTGAAGTCCCGGCTTTGCAGTCTGAAGTCCCGGCTTTGCAGTCTGAAGTCCCGGCTTTGCAGTCTGAAGTCCCGGCTTTGCAGTCTGAAGTCCCGGCTTTGCAGTCTGAAGTCCCGGCTTTGCAGTCTGAAGTCCCGGCTTTGCAGTCTGAAGTCCCGGCTTTGCAGTCTGAAGTCCCGGCTTTGCAGTCTGAAGTCCCGGCTTTGCAGTCTGAAGTCCCGGCTTTGCAGTCTGAAGTCCCGGCTTTGCAGTCTGAAGTCCCGGCTTTGCAGTCTGAAGTCCCAGCTTTGCAGTCTGAAGTCCCAGCTTTGCAGTCTGAAGTCCCAGCTTTGCAGTCTGAAGTCCCAGCTTTGCAGTCTGAAGTCCCAGCTTTGCAGTCTGAAGTCCCAGCTTTGCAGTCTGAAGTCCCAGCTTTGCAGTCTGAAGTCCCAGCTTTGCAGTCTGAAGTCCCAGCTTTGCAGTCTGAAGTCCCAGCTTTGCAGTCTGAAGTCCCAGCTTTGCAGTCTGAAGTCCCAGCTTTGCAGTCTGAAGTCCCAGCTTTGCAGTCTGAAGTCCCAGCTTTGCAGTCTGAAGTCCCAGCTTTGCAGTCTGAAGTCCCAGCTTTGCAGTCTGAAGTCCCAGCTTTGCAGTCTGAAGTCCCAGCTTTGCAGTCTGAAGTCCCAGCTTTGCAGTCTGAGGTTCCAGCTTTGCAGTCTGCTGTTCCAGTCTTCCAGTCTGCTGTTCCAGTCTTCCAGTCTGCTGTTCCAGTCTTCCAGTCTGCTGTTCCAGTCTTCCAGTCTGCTGTTCCAGCCTTGCAGTCTGATGTTCCAGCTTTGCAGTCTGACGTTCCAGCTCGCCAGTCTGCTGTTCCAGTCTTCCAGTCTGCTGTTCCAGTCTTCCAGTCTGCTGTTCCAGCCTTGCAGTCTGCTGTTCCAGCCTTGCAGTCTGCTGTTCCAGCCTTGCAGTCTGCTGTTCCAGCCTTGCAGTCTGCTGTTCCAGCCTTGCAGTCTGCTGTTCCAGCCTTGCAGTCTGCTGTTCCAGCCTTGCAGTCTGCTGTTCCAGCTTTGCAGTCTGCTGTTCCAGCCTTCCAGTCTGATGCTCCAGCTTTGCAGTCTGAAGTTCAAGCTTTGCAGTCTGATGTCCCAGCCTTGCAGTCTGCTGTTCCAGCCTTCCAGTCTGCTGTTCCAGCTTTGCAGTCTGATGTGCCAGCTTCCCAGTCTGATGTGCCAGCTTCCCAGATTGATGTGCCAGCTTCCCAGATTGATGTGCCAGCTTCCCAGATTGATGTGCCAGCTTCCCAGATTGATGTGCCAGCTTCCCAGTTTGCTGTCCCAGCTTCCCAGTTTGCTGTCCCAGCTTCCCAGCCTGATGTCTTGCAGCTTGCCTTTCAGCCTGATGCCTCGAAGATAGCTTCCAAGTCGGATGTTCCAGCTTTCCAGTCTGATGTTCCAGCCCTCCAGCCTGATGTTCGGGTGTCTGCCCTCCAGCTCAAGTGGTTCCTGTCGTCTGCTGCCCAGCTCAAGTGTTTCCTGTCGTCTGCTGCCCAGCTCAAGTGTTTCCTGTCGTCTGCTGCCCAGCTCAAGTGTTTCCTGTCGTCTGCTGCCCAGCTCAAGTGTTTCCTGTCGTCTGCTGCCCAGCTCAAGTGTTTCCTGTCGTCTGCTGCCCAGCTCAAGTGTTTCCTGTCGTCTGCTGCCCAGCTCAAGTGTTTCCTGTCGTCTGCTGCCCAGCTCAAGTGGTTCCTGTCGTTTGCTGCCCAGCTCAAGTGGTTCCTGTCGTTTGCTGCCCAGCTCAAGTGGTTCCTGTCGTTTGCTGCCCAGCTCAAGTGGTTCCTGTCGTTTGCTGCCCAGCTCAAGTGGTTCCTGTCGTTTGCTGCCCAGCTCAAGTGGTTCCTGTCGTTTGCTGCCCAGCTCAAGTGGTTCCTGTCGTTTGCTGCCCAGCTCAAGTGGTTCCTGTCGTCTGCTGCCCAGCTCAAGTGGTTCCTGTCGTCTGCTGCCCAGCTTAATGACTCTGACATGCCAGCAGTACCCACTGTCCAGGTTGATGTACCCGATGCCCGGCCTGATGTGCCCTCACCTGTCCAGTTGAAGGCCATGAACTTTGAACAGATACACCTTGTTGGAGCGTCCGGAGGCCGCTCCTTTAGGGGGGGGTACTGTCATGAGAAGGTCTACCCGTTGGTGGCGCTATCGGTCTCTTGGATCGCAGTACCAGTGTCCATCAGCAGGTGTCTTCCAACACCTAGGACCTGCAGTAAGAGGTCTTTCCTGCTGGTGGCACTGTTGCATCCTCGGGCCGTAGTACCGGCGTCAACCAGCGGGTGCACTCTGGCAGTGTGGAGCAAACAGGTCACACTGCGCTCAGCTGTAACGTGAGGTCAATTACCACAGCCTTACAAATACCCGGCAAGCCCTCATAGGCTTGCCTTGGTATCTCTCTCTCCCCCTGCGTTCTGACCTTGCTGCCTGTTTGACCTTAAGCCTGCTATCTGCCTTGTCCTGATCTGATCCTATCCCTATCCTGAGGCCTTCCTAGTCCTGTCCCTTCTGTTCCTGGCTCCCTTGGATCCCTGCCCTGAACCCCATCCATCCATCCTCTCCTTGTCCTGTTCAGGTTCCCGTCCTTACCCTTATGCTGACTTCCCTGTGTATGACCTTGGCTTGGCTTGTTTACGATTACGGTATCTCCCTTTACTTATATATATATATATATATATATATATATATATATACATTGTTGTTTGTAGTGGGTTGTTGTGTGGGTTTTTGCACTGTTTGTTCCTGTCACTTATCACTTGTTAATAAACACCATTTCACTTACATGTGTTTCTGGTCTCCTCTGTGCAGTCCACACAGTCTGGTCAATTAGATATCCTGACACGGATCAATGGAGGTTCAAGCGTGCATACGCCTTTCCGCCACTGCCAGTCATGCTGATATTCCTGCAGAGGCTCCGAGCAGAGCCAGTGGAGGTGGTGACAATAGCTCCCTACTGGCCGAGCAGGCCTTGGTTCCCTCTCCTGGTCCAGCTCAGTTGTCGGGACCCAGTGCCTCTCCCTCTCAGACCGGACCTTCTTTCTCAAGGGTCAGTCCTGCACCCTTGTCCTGCAGTGCTGAGACTGATGGTCTGGTTCTTGAGAGGGAGAGGCTGGAATGCCTAGGTTGTGCCTCAGAAGTAATATCCACTCTCATGAGCTCGAGAAGATCTAGTACAAATAAAGTCTATGGAAGAATTTGGTCCAAATTCGTGGAGTTCTGCTCTCCCCAGGGCAGGTCTTTTAGACACCCAAAAGTCCAGGACGTTCTCAGTTTCCTCCAAACGGGCCAAGATTTACATCTATCTGTCAGCTCTCTGAGGGTCCAAGTTTCGGCACTTTCGGCCTTCTCCGGCACTTCGTGGGCAGTTCATCCTTTGGTTAGACAATTTTTTCGAGGTGCATCGAGGCTCAAGCCCTAAAGAAAGCCTAGGTTCCCCAAATGGGACCTTCCATTAGTCCTCGACTCGATCTCTGGACTCAGTACTACGGGGCCCTCCCCACTCTCTATCATGGTCTTTTCAGCAAAGGTGGCCTTCTTAGTGGCCATTACCTCAGCCAAAAGGGTCTCTGAGATTGCATCACTTGGTCATGAAGAACCCTTCCTAACGTTTTTCCCGGACCGGGTAGTCCTCATCCCTATGCTGGGTTCCAACCCGAAAGTGTCTTCGGTATTCCACGTCAATCAAGAGATCATTTTACCTACATTTAGGACCCCAGGGATCACTGAAAATCACCCTCTAGATGTAGGCGAAGCTATTAAAGAATATCTCAAAGTTACTTTTCCCTTTAGACATTCTAGTCATCTCTTCGTGCTTCACTCAGGCAGCAATATAGGGAAGAAAGCCTCAACCAGGACTATCGCGTCCTGGATCGTACAGAGCATACAACAAGCATACAGGGCTAAGGGCTTGGCTCCTCCAAAGGCGGAGACAGCCCATTCCACCAGGGGAATGGCAGCCTCATGGGCAGCGGCTCGACACGTGGCTCCAGATACAATCTGCAAGGCAGCTTCATGGGCTTCTATTAATACCTTCATGTTGCATTATTGTATAGAGCCTGCCTCACTATCCTCTGTAAACTTTGGGTTACAAATCCTATCGACCGATAGGACAAATTAAAATTTATGTTTGTTCAGCATACCCACCCGTGTGGTTGGCTAGTTATTTCCCACACGTAGGCTGCCATGGAGTCTGTCAGGAAAAAGGAAAATTTATTATCAAATACTTACCGTAATTTTCCTTTCCTGATGGACTCCATGGCAGACGGAGTTCCCACCCATTGGTCAACGAGTAGGCTAGTTACGGAACGCAGTAGCTAGTGGTGAGTACTCATTTATGGGAATGGGGTCCTATAGCATTGGAGAGGAGGCGGGGTTAACCCACACGTAGGCTGCCATGGAGTCCATCAGGAAAGGAAAATTACGGTAAGTATTTGATAATAAATTTTCCTTTTTTTTTGTGAAACAAGGATTGGTGATAAAGCATCAGTGGAAAGGAGAAATATTTTTCCCATATTAACTCTTACAGGAGAGAATTTCCCTTCCTAGGGGTAGATTTCATCTCACTTCCTGTTGTCTCCTTCCGTTTGCAAGTAGGAGTCGTTTGTAAGTTGGATGTTTGAAAGTAGGGGCCTGCCCTATATACTCAGCAGAAATTTGGGCCTTAGGTGTTGTTGTGGCCACAACACTGTAAGCCCTCACAGGGCCCTGCTATGAAATATTAGATCAAGAATTGTAATTACATGCCCCTGTTGGACAGGGGCAGAAAAATTGGGCCTTTGGTGGTGGTGGTGCTGGTGCCACAACACTGCAACCCCTCACAGATACTCTAGTTGGAATGCAGAAATGAGCCCTGCTGCAAAGTATTGCATCAAAAATTGTAATTACACGCCCCTGTTAAACAGGGGCTGAAAAATTGGGCCTTAGGCACTGATGCTGGTGCCACAACACTGCAACCCCTCACAGATACTCTAGTTGGAAGGCAGGAACGAGCCCTGCTGCAAAGTATTGCATCAAATTGTAATTACACGCCCCTGTGGGGCTGAAAAATTGAGCCTTAGGCACTGGTGGCGGCGCCCAGAACCAAAAATGTTCTTGCAAGCTATCAGCGTGATCATTGAGGAGGAAGAGGATAATTACTCAGGATAGTCACTCAGCATCAGCATAGGCAGTCTTTGAAGGGATCTGAGATTTAAAAAAAAAATATTCGGTTACATCAGCATCAGGTGCTTGGTAGCTGGTGGTGATCCAAGACTGATTCATTTTTATGAAGGTCAGTCGATCGACCGAGACGGTGGACAGACGCACCCTGTGATCGGTTACAAAGCCTCCAGCAGCACTGAATGTGCGTTCCGAAAGAATGCTGGATGCAGGACAGGCCAGTAGCTCAATTGCATACTGTGCAAGCTCTGGCCAGTGATCCATCCTCAAGAGCCAGAGGATTTTCGGTGGGAAAGGTGTCCAAGTCAGATCTTGCCCCTAGGTATTCCTGCACCATGTATTCCTGCACCATGTAAAACAGACGCTGGCGATGGTTGCTGGAACCGATCATACCTTGGGGCTGCGGTCTAAAAAATTGTCTGAACGCATCGGTCAGACGGCCACCTTCTCCACCGCTCCTTCTTTGACTGACCGAAGCCTCAGCAACACGTTGTCCAGAAACAGGAGTTTGTAACCTCCCAGTCTCTGGGAATGCGTTGCACAGACCTTTCTGCAAGGCCTCCCGAAGATGTTTCATCCTCTGCTCCCTCTCCGACGGCAAGATAAGGTCCGCAACCTTACCTTTGTAACGTGGATCAAGGAGGGTTGCCAGCCAGTATTGGTCCTTCTCCTTGATACCACGAATATGAGGATCCTTACGTAGGCTTTGCAGGATCAGGGAGGCCATGCAGCGTAGGTTTGCTGAGGCATTCGGTCCGGAGTCCTCTGGGTCACTAAGGACGACATGGTCCGCAGCCACCTCCTCCCAGCCACGTACAAGTCCATGTGTTTCTTGGGACTGATCCCTTAAAGACTGCTGCTGATGCTGAGTGCCAGGCTCCACCTCCATACTGACGCAATCCTCCTCCTCCTCGTCCTCTTCCTGTGTGATCGGCGGGCACGCAGGAACACTGTCTGGATAAAGGGTGCCTTGAGAGCTAAGGAAGTCCTCCTCTTCCTGCCTCTGTTCTGCCTCAAGTGCCCTGTCCATTATTCCACGCAGCGTGTGCTCCAACAGGTGGACAAGGGGGACAGTGTCACTGATGCATGCACTGTCACTGCTCACCATCCTCATGGCCTCCTCAAATGGTGACAGGACAGTGCATGCATCCCTGATCATGGCCCACTGGCGTGGGGAAAAAAATAAGCTCCCCTGACCCTGTCCTGGTGCCACAGTCGCACAAGTACTCATTGATGGCCCTCTGCTGCATGTGCAGCCGCTGCAGCATGGCCAACGTTGAGTTCCACCTGGTGGGCATGTCACAGATTAGGCGGTTCTTGGGCAGGTTAAACTCCTTTTGGAGGTCCGCCAGCTGAGCACTGCAATTATATGACTGGTGGAAATGCACACAGACTTTCCTGACCTGCCTCAGGACATCCTGTAAGCCCGGGTACCTGCCCAAGAACCGCTGCACCACCAAGTTAAGAACGTGAGCCAAACAGGGCACATGGTTCATTTGTCCCTGTCGGAGGGCAGAGAGGAAGTTGGTGCCATTGTCGCAAACTACCATTCCTGCCTTAAGTTGGCGTGGCGTCAACCACCTCTGAACCTGCCCCTGCAGAGCTGACAGAACCTCTGCCCCAGTGTGGCTCCTGTCCCCCAAGAACACCAGCTCAAGCACCGCATGGCATCTTTTGCGTACTTGCGTAGCCCCTTGAACGGCTATGGAGCACTGCTGGTTTAGAGGACAAAGCACAGGAAGAGGCCATGGAGGAAGAAGAAGAGGAGGGGGTGGAGGAGAGAGGTGTGTCACAATCATTAGCAGAGGCATTTTGGAGGCGTGGTGGTGGAGCAACCTCCGACACTACTGCACCTTGTCCTGCATCCTTCCCAGCTGCCAGCAGAGTCACCCAATGCGCCGTGAAACTTAGGTAACATCCCTGTCCATGCCTGCTTGACCATGAGTCAGCAGTAATATGCACCTTACCGCTGACCGCCCTGTCCAGAGAGGCATGGACATTGCCTTCCACATGCCAGTAGAGAGCCGGAATCGCCTTCCGTGAGAAAAAGTGGGTACCTGCCACTGAGGAACCGCACATTCCACAAACTCACGGAAGGGGGCAGAGTCTACCAACTGAAAAGGCAGCAGTTGAAGTGCTAGAAATTTTGCCAAGCCAGCATTCAACCACTGGGCATGTGGATGGCTGGGAGCGAACTTCTTTCGGCGGTGCAGCAGCTGGGGCAGGGTAATTTGCCTGGTACAATTTGACGTCGGTGTACCGAAAGCAGATTGCCCACAAGTACTTGGCTGTGACACATCTAAATCTACACCTTCATTCCTCTCAGTGCAGGTCTCAGAGAGGACTGAAGGTATAGTGGGGTTGGAGATCTCAGCTGATGAGGAGCAAGGAGAGGTCCTCTTTGTTCTTTGGTGTGGGTCTTTTAGATACTCTTGCCAACGAACTGCATGACAGGTCAACATATGTCTGGTCAAGCATGTGGTGCCCAAGCGGGAGATGTTTTGGCCACGCGAGATACGCTTGAGACATATGTTGCAAATAGCAGCGGTGTGATCTGATGCACTCGTCTCAAAAAAGGCCCACACCAAGGAACTTTTGGAATAATGCGCAGAGACTGTGTGCTACCCTTAGGCTGGCCCCTGGAGGGCATCCTGCCTTGTTGGTGATATGCCTCCTCCTCCTCCTCTCTCCTATCAGGCACCCACGTTGAGTCAGTGACCTCATCATCCCCTCCCTCCTCATCACTGGAGCAAACCTGGCAGTATGCTGCAGCAGGGGGAGCATGACTGCCAGATTGCTGTCTTTCTTGGGCACCCCCTCTGTCTGTGCTCACGTTACTGCCTTCATCGAGCTCAGTATCATCATCAGAGCCTTCCAAACGCTGGGCATCCTCCTGGAGCATGTAACCAACACTGTGGTCAAACAGTTCGAGGGACTTCTCAGGAGGACATGGTGGGGCTAGGGAAGGAGTCACTGATGACAATGAGCCGAGGGAAGAGGCCGCGTTGGCAGCAGCTTTGCCAGACAAAGTACCCTGAGCATGGGTGAGAGAGGATGAGGAGGATGAGGACGGCTTGGTCATCCACTCGACCAAGTCTTCCGCATGTTGCGGCTCAACACGGCCAGCTGCCGAAAAAAAGGCCAAGCATGTCCCACGGCCACGTGCTGATGAGGATGCACCATCTCCACGACCAGCACTGTTGCCTCTAGACACAGAGCCTTCTTGCCCTCTTTTATTGGCTTGTGACTGTCTGCCTCTCCTTGTTGGCCTTCCAGACATACTAATGGCCTGTAGCTGCACTAAGCTGGGATATATATATATATATATATATATATATATATATATATATATATATATATATATATATACTGATACTGCAGCTAGCAAAATCAACTGCCTGCTTGTAGTATGAGAACACCACCAACCTTCTACAGGTAGCTTTAGGTGAACACTGTGCAGAGCTCGCACTACACTAACTTGTAGCTTATTTAGCTGCTTGCGGTAGTGATAGGATCAGGAAAACACCACCAACCTTCTACAGGTAGCTTTAGGTGAACACTGTGCAGAGCTCGCCAAAAAATAACTTGTAGCCTTTTTAGCTGCCTGTGGTAATGATAGGATCAGGAAAACACCACCAACCTTCTACAGGTAGCTTTAGGTGAACACTGTGCAGAGCTCGCCAAAAATAACTTGTAGCTTATTTAGCTGCCTGCTGCAGTGATAGGATCAGGAAAACACCACCAACCTTCTACAGGTAGCTTTAGGTGAACACTGTGCAGAGCTCGCACTACACTAACTTGTAGTTTTAGCTGAACACTGTAAAGGAGGACGCACTACACTAACTTGTAGCTTTAGCTGAACACTGTGCAGAGGTCGCACTACACTAACTTGTAGTTTTAGCTGAACACTGTAAAGGAGGACGCACTACACTAACTTGTAGCTTTAGCTGAACACTGTGCAGAGGTCGCACTACACTAACTTGTAGTTTTAGCTGAACACTGTGAGGAGGACGCACTACACCAACTTGTAGCTTTAGCTGAACACTGTTAGGAGGACACACTACACCAACTTGTAGCTTTAGCTGAACACTGTGAAGAGGACACACTACCCTAACTTGTAGCTTTAGCTGAACACTGTGCAGAGGTCACACTAAACTAACTTGTAGCTTTAGCTGAACACTGTGAGGAGGACGCACTACACTAACTTGTAGCTTTAGCTGAACACTGTGCAGAGGTCTCACTACACTAACTTGTAGTTTTAGCTGAACACTGTGAGGAGGATGCACTACACCAACTTGTAGCTTTAGCTGAACACTGTTAGGAGGACACACTACACCAACTTGTAGCTTTAGCTGAACACTGTGAGGAGGACGCACTACACTAACTTGTAGCTTTAGCTGAACACTGTGAGGAGGACGCACTACCCTAACTTGTAGATTTAGCTGAACACTGTGCAGAGGTCACACTAAACTAACTTGTAGCTTTAGCTGAACACTGTGAGGAGGACGCACTACACTAACTTGTAACTCTAGCTGCCTGACTGTGGTACTAATAGGATCAAAAGAACACCAGCAATTTTCTTCAGGTAGCAGTAAATACTGTAACAAGACAAGCCTGCCTGTCAGTAGGAAGATAACAGGAACGGATCTAGCTAAACTGAATATAGTGTATATATATATATATATATATATATATATATATATATATATACACAACGCCTGGGATGCATATATATATACTCAATACACTGTAAGTGCAGCTAACTCACTGACTGTCCTGCCTAATCTAGCTAACTCAAATGAAATTACACTATCTCTCTCTAAGCACGCCGGAACACACTACACAGGGACGCCGTGCAGGCGGCCTTATATAGTGTGGGGCATGTTCTAAACCCCCTGAGCCATAATTGGCCAAAGCCACTCTGGCTTTGGCCAATTACAGCTCTCTCTACCGACGGCGCTGTGATTGGCCAAGCATGCGGGTCATAGTGCATGCTTGGCCAATCATCAGCCAGCAATGCACTGCGATGCTGCAGTGAATTATAGGCCGTGACGCGCCACACGAATTTGGCGCGAACGGCCAATATCGTTCGCAATTCGGCGAACGATCGAACAGACGATGTTCGAGTCGAACATGGGTTCGACTCGAACGCGAAGCTCATCCCTATCCTAATCAGACTGAAGTGCAACCTGATGGCGTTGGATGGACCAAAACATAATATCCCAGCGGTGTTCTATTGGATTTAGGTAAGGCGAGCGTGGGGAGGACCATTCAGTGGTATCAACTCCTTCATCCTCCAGGAACTTGCTGCATACTCTCGCCACATGAGTCCGGGCATTGTCGTGTACCAGGAGGAACCCAAGACCCACTGCACCAGCGTAGGGTCTGACATTGGGTCCAAAGATTTTATCCCGATACCTAATGGCAGTCAGGGTGCCATTGTCTAGCCTGTAGAGGTCTGTGAATCCCTCCATGGATATACCTCCCCAGACCATCACTGACCTACCACCAAACCGGTCATGCTGAACGATGTTAAAGGGAGCATTACATACCTACTATCATCTGTGAAAAGCACGGGGCACCAGTGGCGGACCTGCCAATTCTGGTGTTCAATGGCAAATGCCAATTGAGCTCCACAGTGCCGGGCAGTGAGCACAGAGTCCACTAGAGGATGTCGGTCCCTCAGGCCACCCTCATGAAGTCTGTTTCTGATTGTTTGTTCGGAGACATTCACACCAGTGGCCTGCTGGAGGTCATTTTGTAGGGCTCTGGCAGTGCTCATCTTGTTCCTCCTTGCACAAATAAGCAGATACCGGTCCTGCTGATGGGTTAAGGACCTTCTATGGCCCTGCCCAGCTCTCCTAGAGTAACTGCCTGTCTCCTGGAATCTCCTGCATGCTCTTGAGACTGTGCTGGGAGACACAGCAAACCTTCTGGCAATGGTACGTATTGATGTGCCATCCTGGAGGAGTTGTACTGCCTATGCAACCTCTATAGGGTCCAGGTACTGACCCTAGCCAAATGCAAAGCCAGTGAAAACAGTCAGAAAAGATGAGTAGGGAAAAAAATATCAGTGGCCTTCACCTGTAATACCATTCCTGTTTTGGAGATTGTCTCATTGTTGCCCATCTAGTGCAGCTGTTGTTAATTTCATTAACACCAAAGCAGCTGAAACAGATTAACAAGCCCCTCTGCTATTTAACTGACCAGATCAATATCCCAGGAGTTTAATTGACTTGATGCAATACTCTGATTAAAAATTTTGAGCAGTATATATATATATATAGGCTGAACAACCCCTGTTTGTATGCACCCGAACCTTCGAACATCTGGAAAGTTTGGAACCGAATAATGAACCCCATTGAAGTCTATGGGACCCAAATGTGAAAATTCATAAGTGCCAATATTGAAGGCTTATATGCAAGCAATTGGGCATACAGTGGTTATGGGGGTCCGGATACTGCCCTGGGGGACATGTATCAATGAAAAAAAAGTTTGTAAAAAATGACATTTTTAAATGAGCAGTGATTTATTGATGCTTTAAGTGAAAGTATAAAAATGAAAAATTCCTTTCAATATAGTGCCTGGGGGGTCCCCATAGTCCACCTGTAAAGTGGCACATCTGTACTGTATATAGAAGCTGATGCAGCAATAATTGCACTTAAAAAGCCCAAAAAATTACATTTTCCCTGCAAGATTTCTTTATTTTGTAAGCAACCGCTTGGGGAGCCAGTCTGTATGATGAGGGTACAATGTAGTGCACGGCGGGGCACACTATTTAATTTTTTTAGATAAATTCTGGTGTCTTCACCATAGACTTTGGATTTCTACTTCTGTAACGGGTGTGGAAAAATTGTTCTTTGGGTGAGGGTGGCTCCATCACACCATAACCCTATAGAGGTACTCTTGATGAAAGCACGAATTGGCCTTGCTGTCAAAAATTTTAATGATATACACCTGTCAAACAGGTGTGGAAAGATTGTTCTTTGGGTGAAGGTAATGCCTTCACACCGTAACCCTGTAGGGGTACTATTGATGAAACAAAGAATTGATCTTGCTGTCAAAAATTTTAGTGATATGCACCTGTCAAACAGGCGTGGGAGGATTGTTCTTTGGGTGTCAGTGGCGCCTTCACACCATAACCCTATAGGGGTACTCTTGATGAAAGCAAGAATTGGCCTTGCTGTCAAAAATTGCAATGATATGCACCTGTCAAACAGGTGTGGAAAGATTGTTCTTTGGGTGTCGGTGGCCCCTTTATACCGTAACCCTCTAGGGGTATTTTTGATGAAAGCAAGAATTGGCCTTGCTATCAAAAATTGTAATGATATGCACTTGTCAAACAGGTGCGGAAAAATTGTCCTTTGGGTGTCGGTGGTGCCTTCACACCGTAACCCTATAGAGGTACTTTTGATGAAAGCAAGAATTGGCTTTGCTACCAAAAATTGTAATGATATGCACCTGTCAAACTGGTGCAGAAAAATTGTCCTTTGGGTGTCGGTGGCACCTTCACACCGTAACCCTATAGAGGTAGGGGCAGACTCCTCTGGGTCACTGAGGATTACAGTATCTGGAACTGCCTCCTCCTAGCCACGTACTACCCCCAAGGGTTCTGGGGATGGGAAAACCATCTCTTACTGTTTGACATATATCTTCCTCTGCTTCAATGCCTCCGAAACTGCCAGAATCCTTCTCTTCCTTCTTCTCTTGTGTGTTCTGTGGCATAGGAACAATGGTGTCTGCATAAAGTGGGCCTTAAAAGGAAAGGAAGTCTTCCTCTTCGTCCGGCTGCTCTGCCTCGAGTGCCCTGTCCATAATGCCACTCAATGTCTGCTCCAGCAGGAACACAACAGGGATTGTGTCACTTATGCATGCATTGTCATGGCTCACCATCCTTGTGGCCTCCTCAAATAGTGACAGTACAGTGCATGCATCCTTTATGAGCAGCCATTGGCGTGGGGGAAAAAATCTGAGCCGGCCTGAGCCTGCCATTGTGCCATACTCACACAGGTACTCGTTGAGGGCCCTCTGCTGCATGTGCAGCCGCTGCACCATTGCCAAAGTTGAGTTCCACCTGGTGAACATGCCACAAATCAGGCAGTTTACAGGCAGGTGTAATTCCCGCTGAATTTCAGACAACCGAGCACTGGCTGTGTATGACCACCTAAAACGGCTACACACTCTTCGGGCCTGCTTTAGTAGATCTTTCAACCCTGGGTACCTATTTAGGAAACGCTGCACCATCAAATTGAGGACATGTGCCAGGCATGGCACATGTGTCAACTTTCCCTGTCTAAGGGCGGACAGGAGGTTTATGTCATTATCACACACCACCATTCCTGGCTTCAGATGGCGTGGCATGAACCATCACCGGGCCTGTCCCTGCCGAGCTTCAAGAATCTCTGCTCCGGTGTGGTTCCTGTACCCTAGACACACCAGCTGAAGCACTGCATGGCACCTTTTAGTCTGACTCATTGAATAGTAACATGCAGTAACATGGATTTTGCGGCTGACTGCCTTGCCCAACGATACCACAACATTGCCTTCCACATGATGGTAGAGAGATGGAATGGCCATTCATGAAAACAAATAGTGACTGGGAACTTGCCATTGTGGTACACCACATTCTGCAAATTTACAGAGGGTGGCAGAATCCATCAGGCAGAAAGGCAGAAGTTGTAGAGCCAGCAGCTTTGACAAGCTTGCATTTAGATGCTGGGCATGTGGGTGGCAGGGACTGTATTTTTTTTCCCTGCAGCAGATGGGACAGAGAAATTTGCCAGCTATAGTCTGCAGCTGGTGGTGTGCTGCTGGCAGATGCGATGCAAGGACCTGGGACCCCCTGCGCTATACCATCATCCCTGTCAGTGGAGGCTGCTGAGAGGTCATGAGGTATAGAAGTGACAGACTGAGGTGAGGCTTTTAGGTGCTTTTGCCAATGGGCTGAGTGTTGGGAGGTTAAATGCCTTGTCAAACATGTGGTACCCAAATGGTTGGTGTTTTTGCCATGCTTGATGCGCTTGAGACAAAGTTTGCAAATAGCAGCAGTGTGAACGGATGTACTA
Organism: Lithobates septentrionalis; assembly: GCA_037952835.1. Classification (NCBI taxonomy): domain Eukaryota; kingdom Metazoa; phylum Chordata; class Amphibia; order Anura; family Ranidae; genus Lithobates; species Lithobates septentrionalis. Next base: position 8,494,835 of record JBBDGP010000271.1, on the reverse strand, counting down.
AAAAGCTGAGCTGTGGGAAGTGGGCGGGAAGATAACAGCTCCACAATGTGATGGAATAGGGAGGCTGCTCCCTACGCTTCCATGATGGCTGCCTTATTGGGGTTGTGCCTCACCCTCACTTTCCTCCTCTGCTCAATCCAGCACCCAAGTCGAGTCAGTGACCTCAGCATCATCATCTCCTCCATCCTCATTACCACTGACAAGACAACTTGGCAATATGCTGTGGCTGGGGGAACATGAATGCCAATTTGTGTACCAGTGTTCTCCCCTCTTTTTAGGTTCATGTTCCTTCCTTCCTCAACCTCAGAGTCAGAACCAACATCTGAATCGAGTAATGGCTGTGCATTGTCAATGAGCAAGTGGCTGACGTTGTATTCAAATAACTCCGCTGAGTCCTTCATGTCTGATGCTGGGGCTATTGCAGGAATAGCTGTGGACAAGAAGGCAGGTTTTGCCACTCTGGCAGCTGCAGGAGACTGCGCACCAGTTTCTGCTTGAGTGACAGAGGATGAGGACGGTTTAGTAAGCCAGTCCACCACCTCCTCTGTATGCTGTGGCTGGATAGCATGGGCAACATCACTAAACAGAGGAAAAGATGCCCTGTCTGAGGACTGACTACATCGACCTTTGCCTGTGGACACATATGCTTCTGGCCCCCTTACAGTGCCATGGGAACGTCTGCCTCTCCTTGCTGTCCTCCCAGACATGATGGGGGGAGAGGGGGGTGCTTATTAACAAAATGTAATAAAGATGCGTAAGTGTGTACGTGGATGCACTTTAATCAATGGAAAGTGGTGTTTGGTGCACTTTAATTTGAGTATTCACAACACAGACACTCCATGGATACACTGTAACATACTGCAATATACTGCATCAAACGTGCAAAAATGCACAGAACTATATGGAGTTAAACTTGCAGTAACGCAATTAAATATACGGCTTTAACCTTTCAGTAATGCACAGAACTATACGGTGTTAAACTTGCAGTAATGCAATTAAATATACGGTGGTAAACTTGCAATAACGCACAGAACTATATGGCGTTAAACTTGCAGTAACGCAATGAAATATACAGCGTTAAACTTTCAGTAATGCACAGAACTATATGGCGTTAAACCTACAGTAATGCAATGAAATATACAGCGTTAAATTTGCAATAACGCACAGAACTATATGGCGTTAAACTTGCAGTAACGCAATTAAATATACAGCGTTAAACTTGAAGTAACGCAATGAAATATACAGTGTTAAACTTGCAATAATGCACAGAACTATACAGCGTTAAACTTGCAGTAATGCACAGAATTGTATGGCTTTAAAATTTCAATAATGCACAGAACTATATGGTGTTAAACTTGCAGTAACGCAATGAAATATACGGCATTAAACTTGCAGTAACGCAATGAAATATACAACGTTAAACTTGCAGTGACGCAATGAAATATATGGCGTTTAACTTGCAGTAACACAATGAAATATAAGGCACTAACTTGCAGTAACACAGTTAAATATACAGCGTTAAACTTGCAGTAACGCAATGAAATATACGACGTTAAACTTACAGTAATGCACAGAACTATATGATGTTAAACTTGCAGTAAAGCTATGAAACATATGGCATTAAACTTGCAGTAATGCAATGAAATATATGGTGTTAACCTTGCAGTAACGCAATGAAATATAGAGCGTTAAACTTGCAGTAACGCAATGAAATATACGGCCTTAAACTTGCGGTAATGCGCAGAACTATATGGTGTTAAACTTGCAGTAACGCAATAAAATATACTGTGTTAAACAGTCACTACACTCACACTGACTGAACTATCCCTACATTCACACTAATGTAAAGATCAATGGTCACACTACACTCACAATGACTGAACTATCCCTACATTCACACTAATGTAAAGATGAATGGTCACACTACACTCACCCTGAACTATCCCTAGATGCACACTAAACTAATATTTTACACTGACAATGAATCAGAATAGAATACTATAGCACACTAACTGTCTAATAGCACTGAACAGAGCCCTGTTCTATCTCTCGCCACGCCACTATCACACTACAAATGGCCTCTATGGAAAGAATACTTTAATGCTCTGTACACACGGTCGGACATTGTTCGGACATTCCGACAACAAAATCCATGGATTTTCTCAGACGGATGTTGGCTCAAACCTGTTTTGCATACACACGGTCGCACAAAGTTGTCGGAAAATCCGATCGTTCTGAACGCGGTGACGTAAAACACGTACGTCAGGACTATAAACGGGGCAGTAGCCAATAGCTTTCGTCTCTTAATTTATTCTGAACATGCGTGGCACTTTGTACGTCGGAATTGTCCACACACGGTCAGAATTTACGCAAACAAATTTTGTTGTTGGAAAATTTTATAGCCTGCTCTCAAACTTTGTGTGTCAGAAATTCCGATGGAAAAAGTTTGATGGAGCCCACACACGGTCGGAATTTCCGACAACAAGCTCCGATCGCACATATTCCGTCAAAGTCCGACCGTGTGTACAGGGCATTATAGTGTGGGGCGGGATTAAGAGCAACGAGGCATGATTGAATACAATCACCATGACAGCGTCCAATCATGGCTGACAGTGCTCTGTGCCCTGATTGGGTGAAGCTTTCATTGCTTCAACCAATCTGATATTTCAATGCACTGTGCAGCGGCGCAGTGCATTGTGGTCATTCAGCAGGCCAAACAAATTGTTGACTCTATAATTTGGTTGTTCGGAGAACTTTCAAACAGCCAAAGTTTCGCCCAAACTCATGCTCGGGCCGATATATATATATAGATATATATATATATATATATATATATATATATATATATATATATATATATATATATATATATATATATATATATATATATATAAAATAAATTATTGACTATAGTCTGTATTTATTAGGTCTATCGTTGTGTATTGTCAGTGTAATACTGATCATTTTCGCTGTTATTATGGACAGCATATTCCCTCTGTGATCTGTTTGTGCTGCTCACGATACACTTTCCTTTTGCTTGGCTGCATTATTAAAGTCTTACTAAACCCACAACAATAAAATCAGTCTGTATATGCAGTAAAGCATGCTTGTTATACTCACCATGGAACCTAAGGGGTTAATCCTCCACATTGTGTAAAAAGGCTGTTTGATCCTATATTCTCTGATCCTCCCCTTCTTCCCCTGTCCCCAATCCATCTGCTGATAGTACAGAGCCTTGGGGGGCACTCTGCACATGCTCAGTTTGGTGTGTGTTGCTAAAGAGTCTTATGTTTCTTGGGAGGGTGCATGTGATCAGCACTGTTCAGAAAGAAGGTCAGGGGTTCTGCAGCCTCATAGGACAGTCAGAGTATAATGAAAACGCCTCCTAAAAGCATTAACCAGACACTCATAGAAGTCATACTATTGCTATATACAGCTGATGAGAAAAGTTATTTAGCAGTTTATATTTACTAAAATAACCGCATTTCCATGTTTTGTGTACTATGGGAGACCAGATTGAATGCAGGGTCCTGGGTTTTGTAACACTTTAAGCCCAAGATACTGGGAGTCTGATAACACTAGGCTTACGGTTGAAAAACTTTTTTATTTTTCAATATCAAGAAGCAAAATTTTCAAACATATACAGGAGAAGAACAATTGTACAATTGTACATAGAGTGATAAAGTCACGGTTTCAAGGGATGATCAGGGGATCACAGTAAATACCACAGAATGGGATGCAGATATTGCATATTAAATCACAGAGTAAACCAACAGTAGAGAAAGGGAAGAGAGAGAAGAAAAAAATTAAAACAAGACTAGATAGTACTGTATTTACTGGTAACGATGAAACATTAAAAGTATGTTGATTTACTAAAAAATATGTACTCTACTAAACAATAGAAAAGCTGGCAACAGTACAAGGCTACATTAGAAACCTTTATAATTGTAGCTGTGAGCGCTTTTCATCATTATATGTTTTATAATTATAACATAGTTTCCTCATAGTTGAGGAAATGGTTCATAACAATGATAGTAAACTCTGTAGTCACAGTACAACACTAAACAGAGATGATCAATAAGATCAGCAACTGTAATGAGTATTGTACTCAAGGTTACCATGATATAGGAGCATGTGAAGAGGATCCTGTTGGAGTTCTGTTGCAGTGATGGCTGAATTTGGGTCCGATTTGAGAGCAGCTTTAGTGAACACATCCAAAAAATCTGCCAGTTGAGAATTTATTGTGAATAGAAGTGTAGCGCTATAAGCTCAATAAATGTGTACAGTGAATAAATATATCAGAACAGTAGATGACTATATAAAAAATGAATAACCATATGTAGTTAATCAGCAAAACTACTATGTGAAACCATAGTGCACCTTATAAGCAAATATAACAGTGACTGGTATAAAAGAAACAATAACAGCTCTATGCATTCAACACCTCAAATAATATGTGAATAACCTCAAAACATAATAGTCCATATAAAATATGTGAAATAATTGTGAGAAGCACCAATAGTCTATGGGGGTAGTGCATAAGCAATTATGGACAAATGCCTCCCAAGCGCACAGGTAGATTGTTAGACCCAATCTGGAAGGTAAGTGGACGGTGGAAGGACCATAGGTGCACAGAAGATTTAAATCAGTGCCGGGATCATCACCAGAGAATGAGGAGGCTTACCGGAATTTAATGGCCTGAAATGGCATACGCCATGCAGGTCAAAAAAGCTTGATGACCAACAGGTCTAGGCAGTATGTCTTGTCTGATGTCATCACCACACAGCAGGAAAGAATATCAGCATGGCTTCCACATCCATAGACACTCCAACATAAGCCAAGCGAATGGTTCGTATGTCATGCGAGGAGTAGAAATACTCACATAGGGTGATAACGTTTAAACTTTGGTTTATTAAAATGATTAAAATCAAACTCACATTTTCAGAAGATAGGAAACAGCATAAAGATCATATAGCGGCAGTCGTGAGGGGTCCACCCGACACGTTTCAACTACAAAGTCGTCATCTGGGATGACGACTTTGTAGTTGAAACATGTCGGGTGGACCCCTCACGACTGCCGCTATATGATCTTTATGCTGTTTCCTATCTTCTGAAAATGTGAGTTTGATTTTAATCATTTTAATAAACCAAAGTTTAAACGTTATCACGCTATGTGAGTATTTCTACTCCTCGCATGACATACGAACCATTCGCTTGGCTTATGTTGGAGTGTCTATGGATGTGGAAGCCGTGCTGATATTCTTTCCTGCTGTGTGGTGATGACCTCAGACAAGACATACTGCCTAGACCTGTTGGTCATCAAGCTTTTTTGACCTGCATGGCGTATGCCATTTCAGGCCATTAAATTCCGGTAAGCCTCCTCATTCTCTGGTGATGGTCCCGGCACTGATTTAAATCTTCCGTGCACCTATGGTCCTTCCACCGTCCATTTACCTGCCAGATTTGGTCTAACAATCCACCTGCGCGCTTGGGAAGCATTTGTCCATCATTGCCTATGCACTACCCCCATAGACTTTTGGTGCTTCTCACAATTATTTCACATATTTTATATGGACTATTATGTTTTGAGGTTATTCACATATTATTTGAGGTGTTGAATGCATAGAGCGGTTATTGTTTCTTTTATAACAGTCACTGTTATATTTGCTTATAAGGTGCACTATGGTTTCACATAGTAGTTTTGCTGATTAACTACATATGGTTATTCATTTTTTATATAGTCATATACTGTTCTGATATATTTATTCACTGTACACATTTATTGAGCTTATAGCGCTACACTTCTATTTATTTTGTTGTTATTACTTTTACCCTGAGTCTACGGGTGTGTTAGCTGCTACTTTAGTATTCTCCCTTTTTTTCTAGCGCAGCGCTGTACTTACCCCTTTTATCTGTTTGAGAATTTATTGTGAACTTAATTGCAGTCAATAAGAGGAGATCCTTGAACAATAATACTCTCAATTTTCAAGGTTAATAGGTAAGGGCATGGGGGAGGATGGGGAATGAAAGGGCATGGGGAGCTGAGCATTACCAGGGGGTACATGTACCAATGCAAAAAAAATAAAAATACTGTTTGGCAGAGAGCAGCTCTTTAAGGCATCCCTAAGCATGTCATTTACGCGCCTTCCATCTGGCCACTGTATGAAAACACCCCAACAGGAGCAGCCCCGATATGGGTGGACGTACCGGTACCTCCTCCCGCATCAGCTGCTGGTGCGCACTCTCAAGTGTGCACAGCTGCACGATCTGCAACTGATCACAGTACTGGGCCGCAGGGAGCGGCCCCGATACCATGTGATCAATGTGACAAATCACAGCGATCACAGTTACAGTAATGCTGTCATTGTTTAATACTTTAAACTACTGTGTGAGCTATGTGATTTTTCATAGCAATCACATGATACCAGGGCCAACCAGAGAGGCCCTGAACCATGTGATAGCTGTGACCAATCACAACATCACAGTAGGGATGAGCCAAACACCCCCCGATTTGGTTCGCACCAGAACATATCAAACAGGCAAATAATTCGGAAGAACACACAAACACCGTTAAAGTCTATGGGACACAAACATGAAAAATCAAAAGTGCTAATTTTAAAGGCTTATATGCAAGTTATTGTCATAAAAAGTGTTTGGGGACCCGGGTCCTGCCCCAGGGGACATGTATCAATGCAAAGAAAAGTTTTAAAAACGGCCATTTTTTCGGGAGCAGTGATTTTAATGATTTGGAAGCCCCCGTGGTGTCACCCGTTTATGTCACCAGGTGGCCCCGCCCTTAGCTATATAAGAACTGTCACCCAGAAGAAGCATCAGTCGGCGGGAGCCTCCCATGGAGGCGTAATGGTTGCAGCTTTTTTTTTTACTTTTCCGGTCCGTCGGGCAGTGTGGATTTACATCGTGGGACAGTTTTAGTTTTTCAATAAAGGACTTGTTCCAAGCTGTCTCTTATCTTTTTTAACCTTTTGACACTTTTTTGTGAAATGGTAGGGGTACAATGTACCCCGTTACCAATTCACATAGGGGGGCCGGGATCTGGGGGTCCCTTTTGTTAAACAGTCTTCCAGATTCCGATAAGTCCCCCGCCCGCATACCCCCACAACCACCGAGCAAGGGTTGTGGGGATGAGGCCCTTGTCCCTATCAACATGGGGACAAGGTGCTTTGGGAGGCTACCCCAAAGCACCCTCCCCATGTTGAGGGCATGTGGCCTGGTACGGTTCAGGAGGTGGGGCGCTCTCTCGTCCCCCATTTTTTCCTGCGGCCTGCCAAGTTGTGTGCCCAGATAAGGGTCTGGTATGGATTCTGTGGGGGACCCCTACGCCATTTTTTTAAAAATTTTGGAGCAGGGTTCCCCTTAAAATCCATACCAGGCCTGGTATGGATTTTGGGGGGACCCCTACGCCATTTTTTGGCCATTAATTTGGTGCAGGGTTCCCCTTAATTTCCATTCCAGACCTGAAGGGCCTTGTATGGATTTTGGGGGGGACCCCCACGCAATTTTGTTGTTAAAATTTTTGGTTTGGGGTTCCCCTTAATATTCATACCAGACCCAAAGGGCCTGGTAATGGACTGGGGGGGACCCATGCTCTTTTTTTTAATGATTTTTATCTATATTGCCGAGACCCGACAACTCATTACAGCCGCGATCAGTTTTACATTACAATTTTTCCTTTAGAAATGTCATTTTGCTGTGGTACTGTTCTAAACACTGGAAAAATTTGCCACTTTACAGCCATACTATAGACACCCCCCAGTCACAATATTTAACCACTTCCGGATCACCCACCTTCGTTATACGTCGGTACTTTGAAGGGGAATATAAATGTTATGACAGCAGCTAGCTGCCATAACCCCGGTATCCTCTTGTTCAGCGGGCGGTCCGCTTCAAGATAAAAGTGTCAAGATCACTTTTATTGGCGGTGGGAGAGGGCCCCCCTCCAGCCACGCTCTGGTGCTTACCGGAGCCGACGGCAGTGGCGGAGGCAAACAAATTTTATCCCTAGCCTGACATGGAGATGAGTGAGGGTAAGATGGCCCCACCTGTCTCCATAACATTGCAGGGCAGAAGCGACGTCAAAACGCCCATAGCTCTTAAAGGGCCATTTTTTTGTATTTTTTTAAATGACAAAATGTATTTATTTATTTTTTTATTGCATTTTAGTGTAAATATGAGATCTGAGGTTTTGACCCCAGATCTCATATTTAAGAGGTCCTGTCATGCTTTTTTTCTATTACAAGGGATGTTTACATGAATGTTCGTTTGGGCCTTGGCCGCAGGATTAGGTGAGAGGGCTTTCAGCCATTTGCAGGAAACAAGGACACTGCACACAGAGTTAAATGGACACTGTATACAGACATCATTGATGTTAGTCATCTTGCTGACACTTGTAGTGCCACAGGGCTAAAGTATGAGGCCATCCATTCACAGGGACACTGTATACAGATACCATTGTCCTTTCACCTTGCTGAGGAAAATCCTGCATTCTTTACTTGATAATCTGGACCAGTTGTGTTGTTTGGCCCTGCTTTTAGGTGAACCAATGACAGTGGCTAGCTGAACATGCAAAGCCTCATCTTTCTTCAAAAGGACTGAATCTACTAATGCAATATGGACCCGAACACACATACTCAGGGCTCTGTATATGAAATGGGTGTGTGGGTGTCTGGGCTGGGCTCAGCCCTTCCTTCTCAGAGCTGGCCGCACAGCTGTCAGCTAATTGCCAGATCCTATCTCTCCACAGTTACTCAGCTGTTGATGATATCCTGCTTGTCAGTCCTGCCTACTTAAGCCGTTCAGCCCAGTGGATCTCTGCCTTCGCCTTGGTCAACATCACAGAAACTATCTCCTGCAATCCTGTTCAGGACGTGCTTTTTGACATCCCTTCTGGCTCCAGATCCTGCATGCTGTTCCACTACATTGATCCCTGACTTCTGGCTTGGCTGACTATCCGTTCCAGTTACTGAACTTTGGCTATGTTTTGACAACGTTTGTTTTTTTTACTTTTATTTTCAAACAAGTGTGATTTAACTGTACTTTTGTCTCGGCCTGATTTCATGGTTTCTGACAGAAGGCCATGAATTCAGAAGATGCAGTCAATCCACTTGTTGGTAATGTTTTTTCCAGATTGGATGAACTGGATCATCGCATGGATCAGTTTGCCATGGCGTTACAAGTGCTCCTGAGTCACACGGTGTCAGGGCTGGCTCAGCCCTTCCTTCTCTGAGCTGGCCGCTCAGCTGTCGGCTAATTGCCAGCTCTCATCTCTCTCCACAGTTAACCAGCTGTTGTGGATCTGCTAGTCAGTCCCGCCTACTTAAAGATCTCCAACCCACTTCATTCCTGCCTTCGCCTTGGTCACATCACAAGAAACCATCTCCTGCATTCCTTTTTAAAGACTGGCTTTGCTGACTTACCTTCTGGTTCCTTATCCTGCTTGCTGTTCCTCTACTTGTATCCCTGACTTCTGGCCTGGCTGATTACCCGATCTGGTTACTGAATTCTGGCTTGGCTGATTACCCGATCTGGTTACTGAACTCTGGCTTGGCTGACTACCCTATCCAGTTACTGGACTCTGGCTATGCTTTGACTACGCTTACTCTATTTACCTTTTTATTTTTATTAATAAACAAGTGTGATTTTACTGTACTTCTGTCTCGGTCTGGTTCATGGTTTCTGACACATGGCTCACCTGGAATCTCCCACTGTGGCCGCCCCAGTACAACCTATGTTGCAGGCTGACCCTGCTACTGCTCCAGTCTCTGTGCAGGCACCCACCTCGAGTATTACCTCTATAAGAGGTATGTCTGGTTCCGCTCCGCTTCCCCAGTGATTTGGGGGCAATCCATTCCAATGCAGAGGGTTTTTCAACCAGGTTGAGATATACTTTGAGATTCTGCCCCAGGCGTTTCCCACGGACAGAAGCAAAGTAGGTTTTGTGATATCTTTGCTTTCTTTTTTTTTTTTTTAACTATCTTTTTATTGACAGATGCATACGAGAAGACCGTTACATAAAGATAGTTGATCGGCCATGCCATATCACAGTAAGGGTAATAAAATTCAGCATAACTACCACAATCTGACAATATCAGCTCATGAGACTGAGACAAGGCAGTTTTGTGCCAATGATAAGGAATACGATACCTATGTGAGAATAGCAACTAATGATGATGGCCTATATCGCAAATGGAATTCGGCCATAACAATGTGCATCAAAAAAAAAAAAATATTTTTTTTTTAAAAAAAAAGAGAGAAATGGAGAAGAGAAGGAAAGGGTGAAATGGGGAAGAGGAAAAGAGAAGAAGAGAGAAAAAAAAAGGGGGGGTGAGAGGACGCGAACAGTGTCCAGTCAGCCACACACCATACAGTCCTTTATAGGCAATAAATTGGTTCATAAGTATTGAGAATATTCACCAGAGAAGCGGAACTGATCCCAGTAGAACCATCTGGTTTTGTGTTCTTCTGATTTGTCCCGAAGAGCAGAGGTCAGATGCTCCATGCTTTCTATATCTTTCACCTTGGCGAACCATTGGGCGATAGTAGGAGGAGACTGTTGTTTCCACATGGCTGGAATGCATGCTCTCGCTGCATTGAGTAAATGTTTAAGTAATGATTTGTTATATTTTTTCCGGGAAAGAGGGGTCAGATTAAGAAGAACTGCTGCAGGGTCTCCGGACACTGAGATATCTGTAAATTTGTGGATCAATTGGAGGACTTGCTGCCAGAATGGCTGGATGCTAGGGCATTCCCAGAAGATATGTAACAGTGTACCTCTGTGGGAATCACGTCTCCAGCATCGATCACTCAATTGTGGAAATAGTTTGGCTAGTACGAATGGGGTTCTATAACACCGTGTCATGATTTTGTAAGTGGTTTCCTGATAACTTACTACATAACGATGATTTATGAGCGAAATAGAGTATCCTATCTTTTTGTTGGTTCGTAAAAGTGACCTGCAGATCTTTTTCCCATTTGGAAAGAAAGGGAGGTTCTGATTGCGCATGGAGATCTAGTAGAGCTTCGTAGGAAAGGGACAGAGATTTCCGTATCGGACCCTCCCCCGAGCAAAGTTCCTCGAATGGGCTGAGAGGCCTCTGAAAGAGGTGTGGTTTGGGCAAGGAATTCAGAAAGTGTGATAATTGGTGTACCCGCCACTCGTTCAGAAACTGTGATCCTGAGCCCGTAAACAATGTTCTGCCCGGAATCCAGCCATTCGTACAGAGGAGATAGGACGCACGTAGGATCTTCTGTGGTGAATGTGCAAAAAATGCTGGGTCTGACAATCCTGGTTCGATCTTGGGGTGTCCTATTATCGGCGTCATTGGGGACGGAAAACTGTTGAGCAAAGAAAGCTTATAAAACCTCTCTGCTTCGCTCAAAGTGGGTCCAATTAAGGGGTGATGGGAGAGGTGTGAAGTGTGGCTTTTCCCTGCCCAAGGCAGGCCCTGTATGGGTACCTGTGCAGCATCTTGTTCCAGACCGACCCATAGTTTGGTGGCGCTATGCCTGCACCAGTCTACTACCCTGTTCATATGAACAGCTGTATAGTATAGGGCCGGATCTGGAAACCCTATCCCTCCCTTAAGTTTAGGCCGGAGCAACAGTGCCCTAGCAAGTCGGGGGGGTTTCCCTTGCCAGACAAAGTTAGCAAAGGCGGCTCTTACTGAGTGAAAATACGCTTGGGGTATCTTGATCGGTAGGGCTTGTAACAAATATAAAAGTCTAGGCATCTCATTCATTTTTAGTACGTTACATCGGTTGAACCACGATAGGGCTAGACAGTTCCATCTTGCCATGTCTGTGGATAATGCGGACAATAGTGGCTGAAAATTGAGTTTAAATATGGAATTTAGCCTCGCCGGTATTTTCGTCCCTAAGTACTGGATACTGTGAGTCGCCCATCTAAAGGGAAAGTTAGGTTGTCGGCTCTTCAGGATAGGGTCTGGGATGGAGACATTAAGAGCCTCAGACTTTTGGAGGTTTACCTTAAAGTTGGATAGGGCACCATAAGTTCTCAGTTCTTGTAGGAGGGAGGGCAGAGATGTTAGGGTATCTTTGCTTTCTGAGAGAGCCTTGGCCTGGGCAAACCCTCTATGGGAGAGGCAAAAACCCATTGTCTTGAGCTACCCTGAGTTTGTGGCTTTGTTTAAAAGGGTATTTGATGTTCCTGCATGCTCCGCTTCTGCTGCCAAGTGCCTCATGTCCATCGAACAGAGTACGAGAATGGCAGCAGAGGTTGCGTGGAACAATGAGGCCCTCGTGGCTGCTTTTTCTCATGGGCTCTCGGATACCATCAAGGATGAGATAGCAGCCCGAGTTATACCCACTGAGCTGGAGAAGTTGATCGCGTTTGCCATCCTCATTGACTCCAGACTCTTTTAAGGAGCGCTTGCGGAAGCCTCCTGTACGTTTGTCTCCGAGCTTTGCAGTCCCACCCTTGCCTCCCTCACCTCGCATACCTCCTGGTACCGAGTTTGTCAGTGAAGGTGAACCCAAGCACTTGGGTTTCACGTGTCTCTCTGCAGATGAGAGAAACTTTAGGAGGAGGGAGAGATTGTGCCTTTATTGTGGCCAGGCAGGTCACTTTTTGAAGTCTTGTCCTACCCTTCCAGGGAATGCCCGAACCTTGAGGTCCTGTCACGGACAGACCTTGGGTGGCGTTGTTTCATCCCCAGTTATCCAGAAGGATAAGCCCCTGATTTTGGTCACCACAATGCAGTGAGACATGCTTCCAGATGGTAGCCAAGTTCCTGTGCACCTCTTCACTCTCCTCCCTGCTGGAGGAGTACCGCTATTTTAGCGATGACTTTGACAAAGGTCAAGCCGGTAGTTTGCCTCCACGCCGGCGTATGATTGCGCAATTGACCTTCAACATGGTGCCATACCTCCTTGTGGCCGGGTTTAACCCTTGTCGGTCTTTTAGGATAAGGCCATGGGGAAGTATTTTGCAGACGCACTTTCTCAAGGCTTCATCCACAAATCCTCGTCTCCTGCTGATGCTGGTTTCTTCTTTGTGAAGAAGAAGAGTGGTGAACTGAGACCTTGTATTGATTATAGGGGTCTCAATTGTTTCATGATTACGAATGCCTATCCAATTCCATTGATTACAGAGTTATTTGACTGCCTCAAGGGAGCAACGGTTTTCACAAAGCTTGATTTGAGAGGGGCATACAATCTCTTGAGGATTAACCACTTGCTGCCCGCCATATAGCAATATGACGTCAGCAAAGTGGTTTCAATATCCTGACCGGGCGTCACATGACATCCCGCAGGATATCAAGCCGCTGCGCGCCCCCGGGGGCGTGCATCACGCCGATCGTTGTTGCGGTGTGTCAGTCTGACACACTGCAACACCGATCTAGGTAAAGTGTCTCTGACAGAGACTCTTTACCACATCATCAGCCGTGTCCAATCACGGCTGATCACAGGGTAAACAGGAAGAGCCGTTGATCGGCTTTTCCTCACTCACGTCTGTCAGACGCGAGTAGAGGAGAGCCAATCGGCTGCTCCTCTGACAGGGGGTCTGTGCTGATAGATTATCAGCGCAGCCCCCCCCAAGGATGCCCACACTGGACCATCAGGGACGCCACTAGGACCACCAGGGATGTCACCACCAGTTATGCCACCCTAGACCATCAAGGATGCCAATCAGTACCCACAATGGATGCCAATCAGTGCCCACAATGGATGCCAATCAGTGCCCACAATGGATGCCAGTCAGTGTCCACAAAGGGCATCACTGATTGGCAGGCATTGTTGTTTGGCACTGATTGGCATCCATCCATACCATCAATAAGTGTACATCAGTGTCTCTATCAGTGCCCATCCATGCCCATCTGTGCCACCTATCAGTGCCCATCTGTGCCGCCTATCAGTGCCCATCTGTGCCGCCTATCACTGCCCATCCATGCCGCCTATCAGTGCCCATCCGTGCCGCCTTTCAGTGCCCATCAGTGCCACCTATGTGTACCCATCAGTGCTGCATATCAGTGCCACCTATCAGTGACCATCAGTGCCGCCTATCACTGCCCCATCAGTGCCGCATATTAGTGCCCATCAGTGCCACCTCATCAGTGCCACCTCATTGGTGCCCATCAGTGCCACCTTATCAGTGCCCATCAGTGAAGGAGAAAACTTTACAAAGTTTTGTAACAGAAACAAAAAAAACAGTTTTTTTTCAAAATTTGCTGTCTTTTTTTTATTTGTTTAGCAGAAAATAAAAATCCCAGAGGTGATCAAATACCAGCAAAAGAAAGCTCTATTTGTGGGAACAAAATGATAAAAATTGGTTGGGTACAGCTTAGCATGACCGCGCAATTGTCATTCAAAGTGAGACAGCGCTGAAAGCTGAAAATTGGTCTGGGCAGGAAGGTGTATAAGGTCCCTGTATTGAAGTGGTTAAGCAGGGCGATGAGTGGAAAACTGCGTTTAATACCAGAACAGGCCATTATGAGTATCTCGTAATGCCTTTTGGCCTTTGTAACACCCAGGCAGTTTTCCAGGAATTTATTAACAATGTCCTACGAGATTTGTTGCAGTTATGTGTGGTGGTTTATCTCAATGATATCCTCATATTTTCCAAGTCCCTGGAGAGCCACCACACAGATGCCTGTCATGTGCTTAAGAAACGAAGAGAGAACAATCTCTATTGTAAACTGGAGAAGTGCGAGTTCCATCGTGAACAGGTTAAATTCCTGGGTTATGTAATTTCCACTGCTGGTTTTTTGATAGACTGAGAGAAACTTTCGGCAGTCCAACAGTGGCCCCGACCCATGGGTTTACATCCTCAGCAGCATTTCCTGGGCTTTGCCAACTATTATCGGAAGTTTATTCGTAACTTCTCGTCTCTGGTCAAGCCCCTGACTGATATGACCAGAAAGGACGGTAACCCACAGTGTTGGTCTCCAGAGTCCATTAAGGCCTTTGAGAGTCTCAAGGCTACCTTTGTTTCTGCTCCTGTGTTCGCACATACTGATCCTACATTACCTTTTATCCTTGAGGTTGATGCTTCTGAGACTGGTGTTGGCGCCCTTCTGTCTCAACGTCCTACCTCTAAGAGCGCTATGCATCCTTGTGGCTACTTTTCCAAGAAATTGCCACCTGCGGAATGCAATTACGAGATTGGTGAGAGAGAGCTGTTGGCGATCATTTTAGCCCTGAAAGAATGGAGACATCTCCTCGAAGGTACCACTGTGCCAGTTCTCATTCTTACTGACCATAAGAATCTCACATTCTTGTCTGAGGCTAAACGCTTCTCTCCCAGAAGGACGCGATGGGCTCTATTCTTGTCAAGTTTCAATTACATTGTCTCATTCTTACCTGGTACTAGGGATGAGCTTCGAGTTCGAGTCAAACCCATGTTCAACCGTTCATCGAATTACGAATGGCCCAAATTCGAGTGGCGCGCCATGGCCCATAATTCACTGCGGCATTGCAGTGCATTGCTGGCTGATGCTTGGCCAAGCATGCACTATAACCTGCATGCTTGGCCAATCACTGTGCCGTCTGTACAGAGAGCCGTAATTGGCCAAAGCCAGGGTGGCTTTGGCCAATTATGGCTCAGGGGGTTTAGTACACGCCCCACACTATATAAGGCCACCTGCGTGGCGGCCTTGTGTAGTGTGTTGCGGCGGTGGAGAAATAGACAGAGAGACAGTGTCATTTGATTTAAGTTAGATAGAGTAGGCAGGCGAGTCAGTTAGCTGCACTTACAGTATATTGTGTATATATATGCATCCTAGGTGTTATATATATATATATATATATATATATATATATATATATATACACACATATACACTGTATTCAGTTTAGCTAGATCCGTTCCTGTTATTCTCTTCCTACTGACAGGCAGGCAGGTGTTTTTACAGTATTTACAGCTACCTGAAGAAAATTGCTGGTGTTCTTCTGATCCTATTAGTACCACAGGCAGGCAGCTACAGTATTTACAGTTAGTGTACTGCGTCCTCTGCACAGTGTACACCTAAAGCTACCTGAAGACAATTGCTGTTGTTCTGATCCTATTAGTACCACAGGCAGGCAGCTGCAGTATTTACAGTTAGTGTAGTGCGTCCTCTGCACAGTGTGCACCTAAAGCTACCTGAGGACAATTGCTGTTGTTCTGATCCTATTAATACCACAGGCAGTTGCAGTATTTACAGTTAGTGTAGTGTGTCCTCTGCACAGTGTGCACCTAAAGCTACCTGAAGACAATTGCTGTTGTTCTGATCCTATTAGTACCACAGGCAGGCAGCTGCAGTATTTACAGTTAGTGTAGTGCGTCCTCTGCACAGTGTGCACCTAAAGCTACCTGAAGACAATTGCTGTTGTTTTGATCCTATTAATACCACAGGCAGGCAGCTGCAGTATTTACAGTTAGTGTAGTGCATCCTCTGCACAGTGTGCACCTAAAGCTACCTGAAGAAAATTGGTGGTGTTCTTCTGATCCTATTAGTACCACAGGCAGGCAGCTACAGTATTAACAGTTAGTGTAGTGTGTCCTTTGCATAGTGTGCACCTAAAGCTACCTGAAGACAATTGCTGTTGTTCTGATCCTATTAATACCACAGGCAGGCAGCTGCAGTATTTACAGTTAGTGTAGTGCATCCTCTGCACAGTGTGCACCTAAAGCTACCTGAAGAAAATTGGTGGTGTTCTTCTGATCCTATTAGTACCACAGGCAGGCAGCTACAGTATTAACAGTTAGTGTACCGTGTCCTCTGCACAGTGTGCACCTAAAGCTACCTGAAGAAAATTGCTGGTGTTCTTCTGATCTTATTAGTACCACAGGCAGGCAGCTACAGTATTTACAGTTAGTGTACTGTGTCCTCTGCACAGTGTGCACCTAAAGCTACCTGAAGAAAATTGGTATTGTTCTTCTGATCCTATTAGTACCACAGGCAGGCAGCTGCAGAATTTACAGTTAGTGTACTGCGTCCTCTGCACAGTGTGCACCTAAAGCTACCTGAAGACAATTGCTGTTGTTCCGATCCTTTTAATACCACAGGCAGGCAGCTGCAGTATTTACAGTTAGTGTACTGTGTCCTCTGCACAGTGTGCACCTAAAGCTACCTGAAGACAATTGCTGGTGTTCTCATACTAATAATACTACAGGCAAGCAGTTGATTTCGCTAGCTGCAGTATCAGCATATATATATACATCCCAGCTTTGTGCAGCTACATCTCACTGCAGGCCATTAGTATGTCTGGAAGGCCAACAAGGAGAGGCAGACAGTCACAAGCCAATAAAAGAGGGCAAGCAGGCTCTGTGTCTAGAGGCAACAGTGCTGGTCGTGGAGACGGTGCATCCTCATCAGCACGTGGCCGTGGGACACGCTTGTCCTTTTTTTCAGCAGCTGGCCGTGTTGAGCCGCAACATGCGGAAGACTTGGTAGAGTGGATAACCAAGCCATCCTCATCCTCTCTCAACCAGGCTCAGGGTACTTTGTCTGGCAAAGCAGCTGCCAACGCGGCCTATTCCCTCGGCTCAATGGCATCAGTCACTCCTTCCCTAGCCCCACCATGTCCTCCTGAGGAGTCCCCAGAACTGTTTGACCACAGTGTTGGGTACATGCTCCAGGAAGATGCTCGGCGTTTTAAAGGCTCTGATGATGGTACCCAGCTAGAAAAAGGCAGTAACGTGAGCCCAGAGAGAGGGGGTGCCCAAGAAGGACAGCAATCTGGCAGTCATGTTCCCCCAGCTGCAGCATTCTGCCAGCTTTGCTCCAGTGATGAGGAGGGAGGGGATGAGGAGGTCACTGACTCCACGTGGGTGCCTGATAGGAGAAAGGAGGAGGAGGAGGAGGTACATCTCCAATGAGGCAGGATGCCCTCCAGGGGCCAGCTTAAGGGCAGCACACCAACTGCATCGCACCGCAGAGCTCCGCGTGTGCAGGGCACTGCTGTCTCTGCGCGTTATTCCAAAAGTTCTTTGGTGTGGGCCTTTTTTGAGACAAGTGCATCAGATCCCACCGCTGCTATTTGCAACATATGTCTCAAGTGTATCTCGCGTAGCCAAAACATCCCCCGCTTGGGCACCACATGCTTGGCCAGACATATGTCGACCTGCCATGCAGTTCATTGGCAAGCGTACCTAAAAGACCCACACCAAAGAACAAAGAGGACCTCTCCTTGCTCCTCATCAGCTGGGAACTCCAACCCCACTATACCTTCAGTCCTCTCTGAGACCTGCACTGAGAGGAATGAAGGTGTAGAATTTGGTGTGTCACAGCAATCTGCTATCAGTACACTGACGTCAGATTGTACCAGGCAAATTTCCCTGCCCCAGCTGCTGCACCGCCAAAAGAAGTTCGCTCCCAGCCATCCACATACCCAGCGGTTAAATGCTAGCTTGGCTAAATTGCTAGCACTTCAACTGCTGCCTTTTCAGTTGGTAGACTCTGCCCCCTTCCGTGAGTTTGTGGAATGTGCGGTTCCTCAGTGGCAGGTTCCCAAACGCCACTTTTTCCCATGGAAGGCGATTTCGGCTCTCTACCAGAATGTGAAAAGCAATGTCTTGGCCTCGCTCAACAGGGCGGTCAGCGGCAAGGTGCATATTACCGCTGACTCATGGTCCAGCAGGCATGGACAGGGACGTTACCTATCTTTCACTGTGCACTGGGTGACTTTTCTGGCAGCTGGGAAGGATGCAGGACAGGGTGCAGTAGTGTTAGAGGTTGTTCCGCCATCACACCTCCAAAATTCTACTAATAGTGATCCTGCCACACCTCTCTCCTCCACCCCCTCCTCTTCTTCTTCCTCCATGATCTCTTCCTGCGCTGATTTGTCCTCAGAACCAGCAGTGCTCCATAGGCGTTCAAGGGGCTACGCAAGCACACAGGCAAAAAGATGCCATGCAGTGCTTGAGCTGGTGCGTTTGGGGGACAGGAGCCACACTGGGGCAAAGGTTCTGTCAGCTCTGCAGGTGCAGGTTTAGAGGTGATTGATGCCATGCCAGCTTAAGCCAGGTATGGTGGTTTGCGACAATGGCACCAACCTCCTCTCCGCCCTCCGACAGGGACAACTGACCCATGTGCCCTGTTTGGCTCACGTCCTTAACTTGATGGTGCAGCGGTTCTTGGGCAGGTACCCGGGCTTACAGGATGTCTTGAGGCAGGCCAGGAAAGTCTGTGTGCATTTCCGCCGGTCATATAATGCCAGTGCTCGGCTGGCTGACCTCCAAAAGGAATTTAACCTGCCCAAGAACCACCTAATCTGTGACATGCCCACCAGGTGGAACTCAACGTTGGCCATGCTGCAGCGGCTGCACATGCAGCAGAGGGCCATCAATGAGTATCTATGCGACTATGGCACAAGGACAAGATCAGGGGACCTTGTTTTTTTTCCCCCACGCCAGTGGGCTATGATTAGGGATGCATGCACTGTCCTGTCACCATTTGAGGAGGCCACGAGGATGATGAGCAGTGACAGTGCATGCATCAGTGACACTGTCCCTCTTGTCCACCTGTTGGAGCTCACTCTGCATGGAATAATGGACAGGGCACTTGAGGCAGAACAGAGGGAGGTAGAGGAGGACTTCCTTACCTCTCAAGGCCACCTTTATCCAGACAGTGTTCCTGCATGCCCGCCGATCACACAGGAAGGGGACGAGGAGGAGGAGGAGGAGGAGGAGGATTGTGTCAGCGTGGAGGTGGAGCCTGGCACTCAGCATCAGCAGCAGTCTTCAAGGGATCATTTACCTTGTACATGGCTGGGAGGAGGTGGCTGCCGATCATGTCATTCTTAGTGACCCAGAGGACTCTGGACCAAATGCCTCAGCAAACCTACTCTGCATGGCCTCCCTGATCCTGCAAAGCCTGTGGAAGGATCCTTGTATTCATGGTATCAAGGGGAGGGATGATTACTGGCTAGCAACCCTCCTTGATCCACGTTGCAAGGGTAAGGTTGCAGACCTTATCTTGCCGTCACAGAGGGAGCAGAGGATGAAACATCTTCGAGAGGCCTTGCAGAAAGGTTTGTGCAACGCGTTTCCAGAGCCTGGGAGGTTACAATTTCCTGGTCCTCCTGGACAACGTGTTGCTGAGGCTTCGGTCATTCACAGAAGGAGTGGTGGAGAAGGTGGCCGTCTGACCGATGCGTTCAGACAATTTTTCAGTCCACAGCCCCCCTAATCAGTTCCAGCAACCATCGCCAGCGTCTGATTCACATGGTGCAGGATTACCTAGGGGCAAGATCAGACTTGGACACCTTTCCCACCGAAAATCCTGTGGGTTACTGGGTCTTGAGGATGGATCACTGGCCAGTATGGTATGCAATTGAGCTACTGGCCTGTCCTGCATCCAGCGTTCTTTCAGAACGCACATTCAGTGCTGCTGGAGGCTTTGTAACCAATCACAGGGTGCGCCTGTCCACCGAATCGGTCGATCGGCTGACCTTCATAAAAATGAATCAGTCTTGGATCACCAGCTACCAAGCACCTGATGCTGATGTAACTGATTCATTTTTTTTTAATGTGAGATCCCTTCAAGACTGCCTATGCTGATGCTGAGTGACTATCCTGTTATGCTGAGTCACAGTCCTCTTCCTTCTCACTTTTCATGCTGATAGCTTGTAAGAACATTTTTGGTTCTGGGCACCGCCACCAGTGGCCAATGCCCAATTTTTCTGCCCCTGTTTAACAGGGGAGTATAATTACAATTTTTGATGCAATACTTTGCAGCAGGGTTCATTCCTGCGCTCCAACTATATCATCTGTGAAGGGTTGCAGTGTTGTGGCAATTTTTCTGCCTCTGTTTTACAGGGGCGTGTAATTACAATTTTTGATGCAATATTTTGCAGCAGGGCTCATTTCTGCGCTCCAACTAGAGTATCTGTGAGGGGTTGCAGTGTTGTGGCACCAGCACCAGTGCCCAAGGCCCAATTTTTCAGCCCCTGTTTAAGCCTTTCAGTCCGTATGCACAGTACGATGCAGTTCACTTCTTATTGATTCATCTATCAATTGATTATTATTGGTTTTTTCGCGTATGTATGTGTGTGTATGCATGCACGTGTATGTATGCTGTGTACACGTGTCTGCATATGCCCTTATACGTATATGGCATGCCGGATTAGAGGACTTAGGAGGGAGGGACTCTCTAAAGGGGGAGGAGCCCCGCACCCCATCCCTGTCTTATTGGCTTGCAGGCATTTATAAGTGAGGTTCGCTTAGGGAGGTTGCACTGCATAGCTCTGAGGAAGAGGGGACTCTCCCCTCGAAACGCGTTAGCGGATTGCAACGTCTGTGCGTTCCTCCACGACCCCTGGAAGGTTTCGCTCATCCCAAATCGCAGACTGTCTACTGGTGCGATTTTATGTTGTGCCTCCTCCACCAATCGCTTGTGAGTCACTTTTTTTACTATTTTTATTTAATAAATGTCTTAAAAGTTAATGCACAAGGCTGGTGCGCCCTTGTCTTCTTTTTGTTGCGTGTAATTACAATTTTTGATGCAATACTTTGCAGCAGGGCTCATTCCTGCGCTCCAACTTGAGGATCTGTGAGGGGTCGCAGTGTTGTAGCACCGGCACCAGTGCCCAAGGCCCAATTTTTCAGTCCCTGTTTAACTGGGGCGTGTAATTACAATTTTTGATGCAATACTTTGCAGCAGGGCTCATTCCTGCGTTCCAACTAGTGTATCTGTGAGAGGTTTCAGTGTTGTGGCACCAGTGCTTAAGGCCCAATTTTTTTGCCCCTGTTCAACAGGCACATGTAATTACAATTCTTGATCTAATATTTCACAGCAGGGCCCATTCCTGCACCCACCAAGAGTAACTGTGAGGGCTTACAGTGTTGTGGCAACACCACCACCACCACCAAAGGCCCAATTTTTCTGCCCCTGTTCAACAGGTGCATGTAATTACAATTCTTGATACAATATTTC
This sequence comes from Lithobates septentrionalis, assembly GCA_037952835.1. Taxonomy (NCBI): domain Eukaryota; kingdom Metazoa; phylum Chordata; class Amphibia; order Anura; family Ranidae; genus Lithobates; species Lithobates septentrionalis. The sequence continues at coordinate 8,472,942 of JBBDGP010000271.1, read as the reverse complement.
ACAGCAGGGCCAGTTCCAGTGCTCACCAAGACTAACTGTAAAGACTTACAGTGTTGTGGCACCAGCACCACCACCACGACCACCAAAGGCCCAATTTTTCTACCACTGTTTTACAATGGCATGTAATTACAATTCTTGATCTAATATTTCACAGCACGGCCCGTTCCTGCGCCCATGAAGAGTAACTGTGAGGGCTTACAGTGTTGTGGCAACACCAACACCTAAGGCCCCAATTTCTGCAGAGTATATAGGGCAGGCCCCTACTTTCAAACATCCAACTTACAAACGACTCCTACCTGCAAACGGAAGGAGACAACAGGAAGTGAGATGAAATCTACCCCTAGGAAGGGAAATTCTCTCCTGTAAGAGTTAATATGGGAAAAACGTGTCTCCTCTTCACTGATGCTTTATCACCAATCCTTGTTTCACCAAAGATCCCAAACTTTCAAAAAACATTTGTCATTGGGACAGAAAGTGAGGTGAAATCTTCTGAAGAGGTGCACAGACAGCAAAACAAATGTTACAGGGGTGATAACCCTACCCTATGTTTTCAAAAAAGCTTAAAAATAGATTTTTTGGCTGGAGCTACACCAGTGTACCAGTTCAAAATTACAAACAGATTCTACTTAACAACAAACCTACAGTCCCTGTCTTGTTTGCACCACCTGTATACTGCTGTTCAGAGTATATAGGGCGCGGGGTCCCCCCGCCTTTCCTTTTCTTAATTTGAGTGCGGGGTTTCCCTTAATATCAATACAAGACCCAAAGGGCCTGGTAATGGACTGGGGGGGGTACCCATGCCGTTTGTCTCACTGATTTTCATCCATATTGCCAGGACCCGACATTACATTAAAGCTGCAAGCAGTTTTAAATGACTTTTATTCCTTTAAAAAGTCATTTTGTGCAGGGACTGTTCTAAGCACGGGAAACAAGCGCCACTTTACAGGCATACTATAGACACCCCCCAGGTACGATATTTAAAGGAATATTTCACTTTTATTTTTTAACTTTAAGCATCATTAAAATCACTGCTCCAGAAAAAACATCCATTTTAAAACTTTTTTTTGCATTGATACATGTCCCCAAACCCTTTTTAGGACAATAACTTGCATATTAGCCGAGTCCCATAGACTTTAATGGAGTTCTAAAGTTTGCGCAAACTTTCGGTCCGTTCGCAGGTTCTGGTGCAAACCGAACCGGGGGGTGTTCGGCTCATCCCTACCCGATACTAAGAATGTAAGGGCTGACGCTTTGTCATGACAATTTTCCTCCACTTCCAAGATGGAGTCGGTTCAGGTTCCTGTGATTCCTCCTGATCGTATTCTGGCTACGGTTCGCACCAGTCTCACTTCTCCTTTGGGTGACAAAATTTTTGCCGCTCCTGAGAAACTTTGTGACCGCTGCTTTGTCCCAAAGAGTCTCTGTACTGCCGTGCTCCAGACTTACCATTCTCCAAAGGCAGCTGGCCACCCTGGGAAGAATCAACTCTTTTGGGCCATTTACCAACAATTCTTGTGGCCTAGTCTATGTGCTGATGTAACCCTCTTTTATAGCTGCCTGTTCTGTGTGTGCTCAGAATAGGACTTCATGGGGGCGTGGCTACGGCATGCACGAGTGAAGACGTGCTTCTTTGGAGCTCCGTGAGACCCGCTCTCTATACAGCCTGAACGGCAGCATTACAGGGGACAGGCATATAAACAATGCCCCCGAAGCGCAAGACATTCCAGCAGCCGCAGCGGACCCCTCGAAGCCGGTCGGAATCCTTGGACAACTTCTTTTCCGGGACCCGCAGAGGAACGGCAGGTACAGCCAAGATGGCGCCCGGCGGGCACACTGCTGGAGCTGCCTCTCCTATCAGTTCCCCACACATACCTCTGCCGTCCCTGCCTCCCCCTTCCTCTCCCTCCGCATCGGACAGCTCAGAAAGGCCCACTATCGGAGGCGATGCCTGGGGAGATAGAGACATCCGAGCACACATCCTTTCCCTTCCCACCAAGGCTGATCTGGAAGGGTTTGTCCACAGGGTGGAGAAGGCCATGAGGCAGGATATTGAGGTCTTGCAATCCGATACAGCGCACCTGGGGGGTAGAGTGGAGTCCTTGGAAACCCAGTGGGAAGGGATTACCCCCACCCTGCAGGCTCTTTCTGACCACAGCAAAATGCATGACCGCAGGCTTGAGGCCCTGTTGGATCAGATGGACAATTTTGAAAATAGGAGCCGCAAGGTCAACATACGCATCAGGGGTCTGCCTGAGGCCACGGGCCCGAGAGACATTATACCCACCCTGCAAGGGGTCTTTAAACAAATACTAGGCTGCCAGGTGCCTGAGCACATTGAGATAGACAGGGCTCACAGAGCTCTGCGACCTCCCTCTGAAGATCCTAACAAACCCAGGGACATTATTTGTAAATTGCACAAATATTCTCTTAAGGAGCGCATCATGACCCAAGTCCGTGGAGTCTAACATGTGGATTTCGATGGAGCCCAATTATCCTCCTTTCCGGACCTATCAAGACGTACACTTATGCAGCGCCGTGCCCTTAAGCCGTTGTTGGTGGCTCTACAGGATGTGCAATTGCCTTACAGATGGGGCTTTCCATTTAGCTTATCTGCTACTAAGGATGGTAAGCAGTTTACCCTGTGGAGCAAGGCTGATCTGCCCTGTTTTCTGGAATCTCTTGGACTGCCTCAGGTGGACATTCCGGATTGGAGGGCTTCACCAGAGATACCTCTCCCAGCTGGCCCTGAACCGTGGCAGGCAAGATCTCGGAGAGGCCCATCTAACCAAGCATCGCACCCTCGCTCCCCACAGGGGGAAGTTTGAACAGGGGTGGTATCTAAAATTGGCACCTGAGAAGTTCCTGGACGTTACTTGATTCCCCCCAGTTGCCGTTCCACTTTTCTACCTAAGACTAGGGTGCAGAGTATGCCCTTTACACTGATAGTGGGTCCCCATTCGGATCCACTCCCTGTGCTGTATTACTCCCCCCCCCCAATAGGCCGACTCTTTGGAGTTTTGTTCCCCTTTTGGGACATGGCGCTGCTCGCTGGTCCTCACCGTCTCCCCGTTTTGGGGGGGGGGGTGGGGACTCCCGACCAGCGGCAAGGTTGTGCCTTGTTATGCCCTTTGGGCTCTTGTTGTATTTCTGCTCTACAGTTTAACCTTTTTTTTCTATGTTTTTGGGTGTTTGCATCTGCAATAACTGTGATTTGTTTTTTAGGCTCTTGCTCATGTGTGATATACTTTGTCTTCTTCCTTCTGCCGGTCTGGACGTGCTGTGGGTCCCTCATCCCCCTTGCTAGCAAACCGGTGGCTCCACCCTGTGACCCTCCATTATGGCAGTTTTAAAAGTCGTATCCTACAACATGCACGATCTGAAATCTCCATCAAAACACAGTAAGTTGTGGCTTGAGATAAAATGCATGGGGGCACATATAATTTTTTTGCAGGAAACGCACTTTAGCTCTAACTCGGTCCCCCGCCTTCCCACACATTTGTTCAACTCCTGGTACTTCAGCAACTCCCCTCGCCCTAAATCAGGGGGGGTGGCCATAGCAGTCCACAAACATTGTCCCTTTGTCCTAACGGACCAATTAATTGACCCTGAAGGCACTATTTACAACCGTAGGTTCACGTTTGCAGCTGTGTACGCCCCAAATAGTAAACAACTTACTTTCCTTGAGTCTGTCCTGGAGTCTCTGTCATCGTTCAGGGAGGGTCAGCTCATTCTGGGAGGCAATTTCTATATCAGCCCAGACCCAATACTAGACACGTCCTCAGGCCGCTCAACCCATTTGTTTGCCTTTCTGAAACATTTTTGGAAATCCTTGCAGGTGCACCATTTGGTTGATTGTTGGAGACTATTACACCCAACAGATACAGACTATAGCTATTTCTCGGCCACACACAATGTCTATACTCAGATAGACTTCATGCTGATGGATCAATACTCCCTTGATTTCCTGGCTGGCGCCTCTATTGGCTCCATCACAATTTCAGATCATGCGCCGGTCTCCATTTCCCTGCATACCCTGTCCACGGAGGCACGTACATGGAGCTGGCACTTGAATTAAGGCATCCTGGATGATGCGGTGGCTCAAAAACAGGTATCGGATACCATTTCCCTGTATTTTGCAGAGAATAAACCAGGCGAGGTAGGCATGGGTTCGGTGTGGAAGGGACATAAAGCGGTAGTCCACGGGGAGCTGATATCCCAAGGTGCACGATTGAAAAAGGCTCGGGAGGGGGGACTGCTGACCTTACTAGCCAAAATACGCGCGGCGGAACTAGTCCACAAATGGGGCGTTACTCCCGCAATGGCGTTAGAACTACAATCCCTTAGACAGGATCTGGCTGTATTGCTGGACACTAAAATCAGGGCTCGAATGCGCCATGTGGCACACAAATCCTATGAATTTGGTAACAAATGTGGGAGGTTACTGACTAGAGCCCTCAAACACCACGCGATTCGGGACATGTTCATAAACTCACCTCACCGACGGGAACATCTGTCATTCACTCCTCGAAAATTGCTAACACTTTTAGGGATTATTACGCCCAACTGTATCAACTCCCAGGTATTTTACCGGGATCTGCGGAGTCCCAACGGACCAACCGCATCCTACAATACCTCACAGTGGCCCATTCACCACAGCTTGTGGCATCTGTTGGCGAGCAGCTGGAAGCACCTATCTCTATATCGGAAATTGAGGCAGTGATCAAAGACCTTCCTAATGGGAAGAGTCCGGGCCCCGATGGCTACACAAATGCCTATTACAAAAAATATTCGGAGGTGCTGTCTAAGCCCATGTGTGCTTACTTTACGTTGCTGGCCTCCGGCTCGGCAATGCCTAGTGAGGCGTTGATGGAACATATTACAGTCCTCCTGAAGGAAGGGAAAGACCACACTATGCCCGGGAACTATAGGCCTATATCACTTTTGAAAACCGATGTGAAGATTTTGGTGAAAATCTTGGCCAATAGACTTAAGCCACTCCTCCCAACAGTTGTACACCCTGACCAAACGGGCTTCATAATGGGAAGGGAGGCAAGGGACAACTCAAACAGAGCACTCCAACTGATCCATTGGGTGAAGTCTCAGGCTACAACTCACCCCTGTCTTTTGCTTTCCACTGATGCAGAGAAGGCATTTGACAGGGTGGACTGGACATATATGAAGGCAGTGTTGGTCAGGTTTGGCCAGGGCCCTAATATGTTGGCCTGGATATCCTCCCTTTATAGTTCCCCGACCGCTAGGGTAAAAGTAAATGGACTACTGTCAGATACATTCCCGATTGGCAATGGGACGCGCCAGGGATGCCCTTTGTCCCCTCTTATTTTTGCATTAACCCTTGAACCACTGCTTAATAAAATCCGCCTTAATAAAGATATCAAAGGCTTCACTGTAGGGCCGACCGAACATAAGCTGTTCGCTTATGCGGATGATGTACTATTTTATGTCTCTGAGCCTTTGATATCGCTGCCTAAAATCCTGGCAGAACTAAGAGAATTCAACCTTTTGTCTAATTTCAAGATAAATTATAACAAGTCAGAGGTTCTATCCCTGAATATTTCCTTGGGTCTACATACACAGCTGCAGGCTGCCTTCTCCTTTACATGGTGTCAGACCTCCTTGAAGTATCTGGGGATATACTTGCCTACCAGCAGCTCCCAGCTTTATGCGTGTAATTACGGGCCATTGCTTTCCACTATCAGAGCAGACCTTAAAAGATGGGACTGATCTGCTTTTTCTTCAATGGGCCGAGTCAGTGTCCTCAAAATGAATGTGCTACCCCGTGTCCTTTTTTTCCTGCAGAAGGTGCCTATCACCCTGCCTAGGACTTTCTTCTCAACCCTCAACAGCCAGTTTATACAATATATTTGGAGTGGGAAATGCCCTAGGCTGGCCCTTCACACGATACAACGCCCTAAAGTAGGAGGGGGTTTGGGGGTCCCTGTGGTCTGCAGATATTATGATGCCATAGCTTTGCAGCACATTCTAGACTGGTATCACGGTGTCACCTTGAAACTTTGGGTGCCACTCGATAAATTTTTAGCGGGCCGGAACCTGTCGCATGCTCCCTGGGTTCCATGGGAGTGCAGGGGTTTTTCAATGCTGGTTTCTCCCATGGCCTCCCATGCCCTGACAATTTGGGACACTTTAAATAAGAGGGGAAGGCTTGCTCCGCCGACTTCCCCTCTGGCACCACTGGGTGGCTTCCCCTGGTTTAATCCAGGGGAGCATCTGTCCTTCTTTCGGGCGTGGGCGGCTGATGGAGAGTCCAGATGTGGTAGATTTATCCAAGACCAAGGCTTGCTGCCATTGGCGACCCTAATGACTTATTGCAATCCATGCACAATGAGGGAAAGCCGGGATTCATTAGGGATTGGGAGAGGGACCTTCAGCACGTTTTTACTAAACCTCAGCTGGATCATCTGTATAGCCTCACATACTCCAGCACAGTAGACACAAAAATGCAAGAGAACAGCTACTAAGTCCTAGTGGCCTTAGAGGCTCATTTCTCCACATTTGGTGGGAGTGTCCCAAATTAAGACCTTATTGGCTGGATATTCACGCTCAGATCAAAATTATTTTAGACCTGGATCTCCCAGAATCCCCTATGGAGTCTCTTTTGCGATACTACCACATTTGCTTAATGTGGCCCAAAGGCTAATTCCAATATATTGGAAGAAGCCTCAGGTACCTACCCATGCTGAATGGATAATTTTAGTCAATAATATCATGGCTGCGGAGGAGTGGATGGCGAAGTGTAAAGACAGATATGAGAAGTTTTATTCAATCTGGGCTACCTGGATACAATATACCAGTCTGGCAGTGTCATCCATCCCGGGACCCTCGCATACGACCGCCCCACCTGATTGTCGGGGTATGGGGATTCCAGAGCGGTACTGATTGAAGAGTAAAAGTGCAGAAGAGTCTTGACAAACCTAATACAGCTTAAGTTGGTTTACCATGCTAAAAGGTGTAACACCCCCTTCTTTTGTTTTTAATTTTTGTTTACAGTTTATTTTGTTTTCATTTTCATCCTGATTTATGTTTCTGATTTCTTTGCTGGGCCTTGGTACCCCGGATCGCTCTGTGATCCCTGCTCTTGATTGAAGGTTCTAATCTTCCTCAGGGATGTCCCGGAGGGGACTGTAGGGGAGATTCATAGATGTGTGAATTCATATGATGCTATAGTAAGATGACGATCATACATCCCTCTGAAATGATCCCTCAATGTGTGTATCCCTGAGTTATGTTTTCTTTCTGTGAAAATGTACCCCAAAAGGCAATCTATGTAACATACATTTTACCTTTTCTATCTGTATGTTGTTAAATGAAAATTTGCTTAAAATAAAGATTATATAAAAAAAAGAATAGGACTTCATAACATCTTCCAGTGGGCCTCCTACAACCCATACCCAATGGAGAGAGGCCCTGGACCCACCTGTCTATGGATTTCATTGTGGAGTTACCCGACTCCCAGGGCAACACAGTTATCCTTATGGTGGTTGACTGGTTCTCAAAAATGTCTCATTGTATTCCACTTAAGAAGTTGCCCACTTCTAAGGAACTGCCTGCTATTTTTGCTCTGGAGATCTTTCGCTTACATGGGCTACCCAAGGTGATTGTCTCGGACAGGGGTAGTCAGTTTGTGTCCCGGTTCTGGCCAGCCTTTTGTGCACAGCTGGGAATTCAGCTTGCCTTTTCCTCTGCGTATCACCCACAGTCTAATGGGGCCGCAGAACGAGCCAATCAGTCCTTGGAGCAATTCCTACATTGCTATATTTCTGACCATCATAACAACTGGTCAGACCTATTACCGTGGGCAGAGTTTGCTCACAATAGTGCCTTGAATTCAGCTCCCCGTTTATGGCAAACTATGGTTTCCAACCTTCCATATTGCCTGACTCATTTGTTCCGCAGAGTATTTCTGTGTTATTTCTACGACATGCTAAAGATAGATACAGACTTCATGCTGACCACAGACGCCTGCCTGTGCCTTCCTACCAGGTTGGGGACCGGGTCTGGCTGTCATCTCGCAACCTCCGACTTTGTGTTCCCTCACTGAAGTTCACACCTCAGATTATTGGGCCTTTTCGTATTCTTCGCAAAATTAACCCAGTGGCTTACGCATTAGACCTTCCTTCTAATATGCGTATTTCAAATGTATTTCATGTCTCCTTATTAAAACCTTTGGTCTGTAACCGCTTTACCACCTCAGTGCCACGTCCTCACCCTGTACAGGTTGAGAACCATGAGGAGTATGAAGTACAGTCCATTGTTGACTCCTGTAGGTTTCATGGGCGCATACAGTACCTGGTGCATTGGAAGGGGTACGGTCTGGAGGAACGCTCTTGGGTCTCATCCTCGGATGTACATGCCCCTGTCCTCCTCCTTGATTGCCATAGACGTTTTCCCCACAAGCCTGGTGGTCCTCCGAGGGGGAGGGGTCATTGAAGAGGGGGTACTGTCAAGGCTGGGCTCAGCACTTCCTTCTCAGAGCTCAGGTGTGGGCTAATTGCCAGCTCCTATCTCTCCACAGTTACTCAGCTGTTGATGATATCCTGCTCGTCAGTCCTGCCTACTTAAGCCATTCAGCTCAGTGGATCTCTGCCTTCGCCTTGGTCAACATCACAGAAATTATCTCCTGCAATCCTGTTTAAGACGTGCTTTGCTGACATCCCTTCTGGCTCCAGATCCTGCTTGCTGTTCTACTACATTGATCCCTGACTTCTGGCTTGGCTGACTATCCATTCCGGTTACTGAACTTTGGCTATGTTTTTTCTACGTTTGTTCTTTTTACTTTTATTATTAAACAAGTGTAATTTAACTGTACTTCTGTCTCGGTCTGATTTCATGGTTTCTGACAGCGGGCCAGTTTATCTGGGAGGTTAAGCCATTAAATAGTGATTTGAGTACAGTGTTTAACCACGTAACAACCAGCCCATAGCCGAATGACAGCTACAGGGCGGTTACTTAACTCTGGGAGGGCGTACAGTGACATCCTCCCAGAACCCTGCTCTTGCGCGCCCCCTGGGGCACACGCCCGAACACAAACATGATTGCCGGGTCCAGGCGGTAAACGGCCGATGATCGCGGCCACTTACCATGTGATCGCTCAAATGACGGAGTGATCACATGTAAACAAACCGGCATGATATTCGGTTCCTCTTTCTCCTCTCCGTCCAGTGTTAGCGGAGAGAGGCGAGAGATCGGTGGCAGCAGTGCAGTGGGCTGGATGTGTAGTGCCCACAGCACTGCTCAGTGACAAATCCATGCATCCTTTCTCAGCCATGCATACCCATCCATTCTCTGCATACTCAGCCTTGCATACCCATCCATACTCTGCATACTCATCCATACTCTGCATACCTATCTATCCATCCATACTTGGCATACCCATCCATACTCGGCAAACCCATCCATACTCGACATACCCATCCATACTCGACATACCCATCCATACTCGACATACCCATCCATGCTCACCCATCCATACTCAGCATACTCATCCATCCATCCATGCTCACCCATCCATACTCAGCATACTCATCCATCCATCCATGCTCACCTATCCATACTCAGCATACTCATCCATCCATACTCAGCATACTCATCCATCCATCCTCATCCATACTCATCCATCCATCCTCATCCATACTCAGCATACTCATCCATCCATCCTCATCCATACTCAGCATACTCATCAAATCATCCTTATCCATACTCATCCATCCATCCATGCTCAGCCATCCAACCATCCTCAGCAATACTCATCCATCCATCCATGCTCAGCCACCCCATCCACCCCATCCATAATTAGTCATACCCATCCATACTCAGCCATACCCAGCAATATTCAGCTGTACCCAGCCATACCCAGGCGTATCTGGTCATATTCAGCTGTACCCAGCTATACCCAGCTGTATTCAGCCATACCCAGCTGTACTCAGTCATACCCAGCCGTACCATCTATACTCAGCCATACTCAGCCATACTCATCCGTAGTCAGCCGTACCCAGCCAACCCATCTATACCCAGCCATACTCAGCTGTACCCATCCGTACTCAGCCATGCCCGGCCATACTCTGTGGAAAAGTCTCACATATGTGGTATCGCCGCACTCAGGAGGAGTTGGAGAATATGTTTTGGGATGTAATTTTTGGTATGTACATGCTATGTGTTAGAAAAATTGTGTAAATGGACAACGTTATGTAAAAAAAAATGTGTTTTCATTTTCTTTACACATTTTCCAAAAACTTGTAGAAAAAAAGGACATGTTCAAAAGACTCGAAATGCCTCATAGATTATACATTGGGTTGTTTTCTTTCCAAAATGGGGTCATTTTTGGGGCGTTTCCATTGTCCTGGTTCTCCAGGGCCTTCAAAAGTGTAAAAGGTAGTCAAGAAATTATATGTGTAATTTATGCTCCAAGAACGCCTGATGGTGCTTCCTGCATGTTGGGCCTCTGTATGTGGCCACGCTGTGTAAAAGTCTCACATCACCATACTCAGGAGGAGTAGCAGAATCTGTTTTGGGGTGTAATTTGTGTTATGCATATGCTGTGTGTGTGAGAAATAACCTGCTAATATAATAATTTTGTGAAAAAAAAAGAAAAAAGAAAAAAAATCTTGATTTTGCAAAGAATTGTGGGAAAAAATTACAACTTCAAAAAACTCACCATGCCTCTTAATAAATACCTTGGAATGTCTACTTTCCAAAAAGGGATCATTTAGGGGGTATTTGTACTTTCCTGGCTTGTTAGGGTCTCAAGAGTCTCAGGTGTGATCAATTTTCAAAGATTGGCACCATAGCTTGTGGACTTTTATAACTTTCACAGAGAGCAAATAATATACACCAATTTGGGTTATTTTTACCAAAGATATGTAGCAGTATAAATTTTGGCCAAAATATATGAAGAAAAATTACTAATTTGCTAAATTTTATAACAGAAACGAAGAAAAATGCATTTTTTAAAGCATTTTTGGTCTTTTTTCTTTTATAGCTCAAAAAATAAAAAACCCAGCAGTGATTAAATACCACCAAAAGAAAGCTCTATTTGTGTGAAAAAAAGGACAAAAATTTCATATACGTACAGTGTTGCATGACTGAGTAATTGTCATTCAAAATGTGAGAGCACCGAAAGCTGAAAATTGGTCTGGTTAGGAAGGGGGTTTAAGTGCCCAGTGGCCAAGTGGTTAAAGTCGGGCCTGTGGTGTCAGAGGACAGAAGAGAGAGGCCTGACATAAAGAGGGTCATTCCTCTGCTCTCCTCCTGCAGAGGCAGAGTATGGAACCAAATATACTTAAGCGGCTCCTGCAGGGTAGCGCTACATGTGGGGGCTCGTCCAGGATATTACCGCTACTTTACAATCAACTCCTCAAGACAACACCCCTACAAGTGCCAAGATGGACCCCATTTCTGTGACACAGTGGTGTCGTGAAGAAGGCGCCAGCCCAGAATCAAGCATAGTGATTGATCTCCCTGGGGAGGCCTGGACTAAAGAGCAGATCGGTCAGGTAGTGCAGACATTGTCCTTAGACAAGAAAACATGGGTGATCAATGTTAGACCTGACCATGAGGCCTCCTGCACACATGTGCTGCTGGAATGGAAGCAAGGGATCCATGATCCTTTCCAAGGGTCCAGTGTGCAGCTGGCTGACCAGGCTGAGATTCGTTCAAATCCAGTCACACCAGACAGGTGTCTGGCAAGTACCAGTTAAGTTAAAGTGGGGTTCCACCCAAAAAAACAAGAATACCTGAAAAATTCTAAAAAAAAAAAAAAACTTTGGATATATATTTTTTTTACTTACCTCTAAATGCCTGTTGCTAGGTGGTCCCTCGTAGTCTGCCTCTTCCTTTGCCTGGGCTGGTGACATCACTTCCCCACTCGGCACAGGAAGGGCTCGGCTCTGCTCCCTCCTTCCTGTCAATCATCTGGGACCCATTACAGGTCCCAGGTGATTGAGCGGCCAATCACGGCACGCAGCGCCGCTCATGCATGCGCAGTGGGTGCCAGGCTGTGAAGCCACAGCCCGGCGCCCACAGTTGAAATGCCGGCACCGACGAGCGGAGGGGGGGGGACGAGCGGGGCTTCGATCCCCCGCATCGCTGGACCCAGGGACAGGTAAGTGTCCAATTAAAAGTCAGCAGCTGCAGTATTTGTAGCTGCTGACTTTTAATTTTTTTTTTTTTAATGGACCCCCTGGGTGAAACTCCTCTTTAAGGCCACAAGGGAAGAGGTCCCTTCACTGCTATCGGAGACTCCCTGTCAAAATTGTCAAGGGACACTCTGACATGCTCTGAAAGTGAGTACCAGAAACTCAGACCCTTTTCTGAAAGACATTCAGTGCCTACAGGGGAGGACAACTTTGAAGAGTGGCTGGACCAGGCCACACAAGCCTTAGATGTATGGGATATTTCTGAGACTCTCAAGAAGCAGAGAATTACAAAGAGTCTAAGGGGCCCTGCCTCAGAAGCTATCCGCAATCGAAAGTTTAGTAAGAAAGATTGAGTCACTCAAGATTACCTGAACATTCTGCAGGAGGAGTTTGGGCTGATGGAGACAGTGGCAGACTTAATTAATCGATTTGAGCATGCCCTCCAACACCAAGGTGAACGCCTGTCCGAATATACAGGATCAGAAGCTTGGTTAAGATGTTGCATCAGATTGTATTAAAGAAGGGGATGCAACCTTCTGCTGTAGATCAAGCTAGAATGTAGCAGATCCTGAGTAGGGATGAGCCGAATACCCCCTGGTTCAGTTCATAGCAGAACATGCGAACAGGCAAAAAATTTGTTCGAACACGTGAACACCGTTAAAGTCTATGGGACTCGAACATGAATAATCAAAAGTGCTAATTTTAAAGACTTATATGCAAGTTATTGTCATAAAAAGTGTTTGGGGACCTGGGTCCTGTCCAGGGGACATGTATCAATGCAAAACATTTTTTTAAAAACGGCCATTTTTTCGGGAGCAGTGATTTTAATAATGCTTAAAGTGAAACAATAAAAGTGAAATATTCCTTTAAATTTCATACCTGGGGGGTGTCTATAGTATGCCTGTAAAGTGGCGTATGTTTCCCGTGTTTAGAACAGTCCGAGAGCAAAATGACATTTCTGAAGGAAAAAAAGTCATTTAAAAGTACTCGCGGCTATAATTTTGATCCCGGCAATACACATAAAAGTCATTGAAAAAAATGGCATGGGATTCCCCCACAGTCCATTACCAGGCCCTTTGGGTCTGGTATCAATATTAAGGGGAACCCCAAAACAAAACAAAAAAAAAATTGAGTGGGGGTCCCCCCAAATTCCATACCAGGCCCTTCAGTTCTGGTATGGATATTAAGGGGAACCACGCACCAAAATTTTAAAAAAAAAACAGAGACTTTTACGAGAGGTATTTGTCTTACATGCCTCTGCAAAAGTTGGAAGATATGGAGATCCAGGGTATTCAAGCAGAGAATTACCCTTTTGATGGATACCTGCGGGTCAAGTTATCATGTGATCCATTGAGGGTTGGAAGTCTCAGAATTTTGAGACACTGGTCATTGTGTGTCCTTGGCTGCCAGGATCTACGAGAAGTTTGTTGATTGTAGGGACCAACACAGATCTGGTAAAGTGGCTGTTAGCCCCTGTTGTCCCAAGATGTGATCCCTTACCTTCCCTGCCAGCAGGAGGGCCAGAGGTGTCTCCCTTTTCCACAGTGGATGGAGAAGGATCCATGGCAGAAGCAGTTAAACAGGAAGAAGAGGGTAGTGAACATACCATGCCTGAGCCAGTGGAAAAGAGAAAGCGAAGAGTTAAGCATCCTATCAAGAGACCGAACCGTAATGTGTTGGGTGAGAGCACCGAAGACGTTATCCTCACCCCTTAAGGGACTCTTGCAGAGCCTGACCTTCTCACCACCGATTTGGTGAAGGGCAACCTTAACTCACTTCCTGGCACAACTAGCTGGGCCATTCCAATCAGGGTGTCCTGTAGGCAGGACAACCTTCCTTCCTATGTTTATTGATGGGAGGTTCCTCTGCCAGGTCCTTATGAAAATGCAAGATGTTTGTTTTCCTGTATACACTAACCTGTTTTTTCTCTGCATGTATTTGAAAGAATGTACCAGGTCAAGGACTGCTATTTCCTTTGGGGACCAAATGTTCTTTGGTGGAGGGAGTGTGTAGCAGGGAGCTGGTCATCTTACCTGCAATATCAGTAAAACACTCTGCAACATTGTTGCAGTGAGATTGCTTTCCTCTAGTGCCAGCTTAGACTATGTGTCATCACATCCTGCCAGCAGAATGTTTTCCACCAGGGAGCAAAGCATACAGGGAATTGTAGTCCCAGGACTCAAGTTTCACATTCAGATTGAACTGTGAAGATTCAGCGCCTCCGTCTTAGTGGTGTTGATTTTGTACCCGGATAGAGCACTGAATTTTGATAATAAGTTGTGTAGAGATGGCAGGGATATATGTGGATTGGTGAGAGTCAATAGGATGGCATCCGCAAATAGGGATAATTTGTATTCCCTATGACGCATGGGTATGCCTCGGATGTCGGGATGAGACCGGATAGCCTCTGCTAGGGATTATAGACAGAGGATTAAATGTAATGGGGAAAGGGGGCAACTCTGCCTGGTGCCATTAGATATTGGGAAGGTCTGAGACAAAAAAGAGGCCACTCGGGCCTGGGATGAGGGGTTAGAATAAAGGGTTTGTAGGGCAAATATAAAGGGGCCTCAGAAGCCGAATTTGGTTAGGGTGGAAACATGTACGGCCAGCTTAGTCTGTCAAAGGTCTTCTGGGTGTCTAAGCTAAGGATCAGGGCAGGTCTGCGTACTCTATTTAGCATGTCTATGAGATCTATGGTGCGTCTGGTATTGTCTCCTACATGTCTGGGGGGAACGAAGCCTACTTGGTCTTTGTCGATCAGTTTTCTTAGGAATTGGGATAAACGGTTGGCTAGGATCTTCGTAAATAAATTGTAGTCTGAGTTTAAGAGAGCAATCGGTCTATAATTATCTGGAAGAGATGGGTCTTTACCCAGTTTAGGTATGACTGAGATGTAGGAGTGGAGAAAGGAATTGTGGGGAAGCTTGCCTTGTAGAAGGGAGTTAAATAAAGACAATAGATAGGACGTTAAGGTTGATGAAAACGTCTTGTAGTAAGAATGAGGAAGACTGTCTGGTCCAGGGGATTTGCGTGAGGGTAAGTGCTTAAAAGTGTCTGCCATCTCGTCTTCAGTAATGGGGCATTTCATGTTAATAAGTCTGTCTTGGCCAGCTTAGGAAGCTAAATATCGTCCAAAAAAATCTCGAACGACCCTTGGTCGAAAGGGGGATGTAGAGCAGGGGTTAGACAGTTGTAAAATTTGTCATAAAAGTCGCCAAAGACCCGGGTCATAGTTTGAGGGCAATGGGTGGGCATACCATCCGAATGTTTCAAGTGGTTAGGATAGGAATGGAAGGGTCTAGGGTTGAATCTGGAGACCAACATTCTGTGAGGCTTATTGGAGAACTCATAATTTTTTTTGTTTCGCCCAGAGAAGGAACTTAACTATACCCGTCATGTCAAAAGATTTTATCTGATTTCTCAGTGAGGTTACTGCCTTCAGTTGAGCCATTGTGGGGGAAAGTACCAGAGAGCGCTCAGTGTCTTGCAATTTAGCTAATAAAGAGGATTTTTAAAAGTTTGTGTCTTTCTTCCTGCGAGAACTAACAGAAATACATTTCTGCCTGAAGAAGGCCTTATGGGCCTCCCATAGAATGGATGGACTGGACACAGAACCTGCATTGAGCTGAAAGTATTCAGTTAGTGCCGAGAGAAGTTTTCCCTTTGGTTTCTGTGTGGTTCAATAGGGACTCATTGGGCCTCCAATGGCATGTCTTGGAGAATGCAGTGGAGAGGGAAAAGTCTAGAGTCAGGGGAGCGTGATCCAACCAGGTAATGGTACCCAAGTCAGAAGACACCATCTTAGGCAGAAGGGGGGTTGTCACGAAGAAATAATCTAGTCTGGAGAACATTTTGTGAGGGGGGGGGGGGGGGGGCGAGTAGAACAAGTACTGTGTGCTGGTGGGGTGTTTAATCCTCCAAGCGTCAAATAGATGGTGAGCCCGTGTCAATTGAGGAGGAGGCTAGGGATTTGCATAGGGAGAGGTAGTTTAGTTTTGAATAGAGATCTCCTGTCTCTTGTGGGAGAAAGGATAGCATTGAAGTTGCCACCTACAATTGTAAAGGGCCTGGAGAAATGTTGTAACATATTATTATTATTATTATTATTATTATTATATAGGATTTATATAACGCCGACAGTTTACGCAGTGCTTTACAACATTAGGGCAGACAGTACAATTACAATACATTGGAGAATCAGAGCCCTGCTCGTTAGAGCTTACAATCTAAGAGGGAGGGTACATTGAATGTTCCAGTAAGAAATTTTAGCTGACCCGAACTGGGTGCATAAATTTTCATAAGGGTGAGAGGGCTAGACATGAAAATACATTGCAAAATTATATATCTACCATGTGGGTCCAAATGTGAGGGCTGGATCTGGAGAGGACAGGAGCATCTGACTAGCACTGCAACTCCAGCCTTACCAGATGAGTCCGAAGCCACATATGAAACCGGGACGTGCTTGGAAGCGAATTTCCGGCTTGGAAGTGAGTCTCCTGAATCAGGATTACGTCCGCGCTGGAGGTCCTAAACACCTTCAGAGCCAACCATTGTTTCTTGATGGAGTTCAAACCCTTCACGTTATAGGACAATATTTTCAGAGCCATAGTTGGGTTAAGATAGTAAGCCATATTACCTTCAGTGCATTGGGAGTTACCCCTATGGTACGGGAACAGAGCAATAACCTTATATCTATTAATACAGTATATTTTAACCTGAGAGGCAAAAGATACATAATAACATAAAAAAATGTAAAATAAAAGAGAAAAAAATGAAAAACCAGGAGGGTCCATGGAAAAAATAAATGAAAAGAGATCAGTAGCATGGGAACAAGCAGACCATGACGACGTAAAAAGGTAGAACATGAACTACAGGTGCAGGCCTGAGAGGCAATAGCTCTCAGGGATCCTTGACCACAGTCACAGGATATATGAGGGAGCAAGGCAGCCTCCAGTGGGTCGAGCCACTCCATCTATGGCTTGAACAAGCAAAAGTCTCCTCTTATACCTTGTATGGGTTAGCCAAAATAAACTAACTGTTCAAGGCACCTCAGTGGGAGAAAACAAAATAAAAATGCAAAAATACAAAGGAAAAAACCCTTTGTATCTGGAGAGTAGGGGGAGAATAGCAAAGCATACCCATGTGAGGGAGAACAGGTTGCCGGGGGCACTGAGAGCATTGTGGTGTGGAGTAGGCTTTCGCTCCTCTTCCTCGCACCGGGGTCCAGATCCAAGAGGGGGCAATGGGAGCCCGGGGAGTGTTGGGAATTGGCTGGCCATCTTCCGATGGCAGTGGTGGAAGGCCCAGATTCTTGAGGAAGGAGTCCCCTTCTTACAGGTCCCAGAGGATATGTTGGACTCCCTCTTTTGTGATGGAGAGACGGAATGGGAATTCCCAGTAATAAGGAATCTTGTGTTGTTGGAGATAAGTGATAAGCCGCAAGGTGCGTCTTTTAGCCAGGCTGATTGGGGAGAGGTCACTAAAGATTTGAATTCTGTCCCCCTTGTAGTCAATGTGAGACCTGTTGCGGGCAGGCAGAGTGAGCGCTTCCTTGCTCTCATAGTAGTGGAATCTCACTACGATATCCCAAGGTCTAGCTCCTGCTGGGGGTTTAGGAGCCAGGGATCTGAGGGCACGATCCATATGCCAGTCTATGTCCACTATGTCTGGTGCATGATTGTTCAACAGGCCCAGAAGGTATGATCTGATGTTGTCAGACACCTTTTCTGATACTCCAGGGATCCTAAGGTTTTGTCATCTCTCTCTGTTTTCCAGGTCTTCCTGCTGGAGTTTTAGTTGAGAAACAGAGTGTTTAAGGGACACATTTTCCTCTTCTAGAGCTTGCAGATAGTGGATGGTCTCATCAAATTTTGTCTCAAGCGTGGCCGTACGTTCACCTAGCTCATTTATTTCGCCCCTGAGTTCTCTGGAGATCTATCCCACTTCTTGAGCTATGCCCCCGGTGAGCTGCTGTGCAAGGGCCTGGAGCTTGAAATCCAGCAGTTCAGGTGTTAATAATGCTTGGGGGGATGAGGGGTGCTGTGAGGAGGGAGCTGGCTGTGTGCTATCTTCCGCCATCAGGGTGCGGAAGTAGTCTTCTGGGTCCCCCTGTGAAATTGAGACTGGGGATTGGGGCCTAGTTAAATAGCGGTCCATGGTGACAGTAGGCCGCGGCGCTGCAGGGATCCGGTAGTATTGTCTCCGATTTTGACCATGAGGTGCCCGGATGTCTGAGGGGCTAGTGTGGCTTACACCTGTGGTGAGGGGTAAGCCACAGGGGTAAGCGGCGGGGGTGGATGATGCTGTACAGGGGTGATGGAGGGTGACGCGGGTCCAGAGCTCAGTGATCACGCGTCCGCCATCATGAAGAGCTGCGCATGCGCCCCCTTATTGGATATGTTTTATAGCAGAAATTTTTTTTAAAATTTCAAAATTGTCAGTCTTTTTTTTGTTTATAGTGAAAAAAAAAATGATGTGGTGATCAAATACCACCAAAAGAAAGCTCCATTTGTGGGGGAAAAAACTACATACATTCTATTTGGGTACAGCGTCGCATGACTGTGCAATTGTCAGTTAAAGTAACGCAGTGCCGTATCGCAAAAAAAATGGCCTGGTCATGAAGAGGAGGTCAAGCGGTTAAATAAATTGCTATGATCGGATGCCTTGGACACTGCTGTGTCCTGTAGTTATTTTGGGTGGAAGGATGGAACTAAAGTGTGTGGTCGGGGACCCAGTCACACTCCTGGAAGTACTGAACGCTGATGATTCTGACTGTAGCACTTCAACAAAACCACCAGCAAGTTAAATATAAAACTTCTGAGAACTGACTTTATGATTTAGTTTGGGTTATAATCAGTGTTGTTTTAAGTGTGTGCTCCCCATGTGTGCTCCTTTGAAGGACTATAGAATTTTACTAATAAAACCTTACGTTTTATTACCATGATTCTCTCATTAGCTGTCCTTTTTACATTTTATTACTTATTAGCTGTCCTTTTTACATTTTATTACTTTTTATAGATATACATTTTAATACTTACTATCCAAGAAATGTGTATTAGATGAGAGATTTATGTTTTATATGTTTGATTTCTATTAAGATTACACTAATTGGATTCATATTTCTAAATGTTACAACACCGCACGGCTTCCAGTTTCAGGGTGTGGAACAAGATCTACATTTTAGAATGTCACATGCTCTGCGGCTACATAGTTATAACAATGACACACATGCTGAAACTTTCACAGATTCATGCTAGGGATGGCCCTGAAAATCTACATATGAGTCAACGATTTTATACCTAAACTCTATTAAAAAAAAAGAGGTCATATGACATACATTTCCTTCAACAATTGCTCTGTCTCATTAAATGAATGCCATTTTTTTCTTTTTTTTTACTTTTCATGTTTCCTTTTTTTAGCTTGGTTTGCTTTGCTGGGTGGCTTTATTTTTTTTTAGTTGGTACCAAGACTTTGAAAACAATGCAGTTACATTTTAGGGAAACTACAGCTAAAAGTATTTTTTTTTTAACCCAAAAACAAAATGTATTAATTTGCAGCTTACCATTTCTTAGATGCGATGGTTGCATTCGTTTTCTTTTTTAGGGTTTTTCCCCTTTGTTTTCACCTGAGGATCCTGCCATTATGTCTGGCTTTTTTCAGCTTCCTTCAACAGAACAAGCTGTCCATAAAAAGTAGCTGTTAAAAGGGTTCAAATAAACCATTTAACATGGACAGGGGTGCTTACAATGGCCAGTGCTTACTCTTTTATGTTAAAACATTTATCCCAAAAAGAAAAATGTTTTCTGTAACTACCTATAAAGTGTTAGCTGAAGTTCAGTTTCAATTTGTTTGTCAAGTCCTTTTAAATCTGCTAGTCTAACACAACCCTTCCCCTAGTATGACAATAATGCTGTACAAAAGGTGTCTGCTATACTATTTAATCTAGAGTACAGACACCCCATTGCTGGCTACACATAATACAATTTTCTGTTACAATTTTCCTTTACCAAAACCATATAATATGAGGTCAAACCTAAACACTTTCAAACTGTATGCAATCAGGCTAGCCCTTGCACTACATAGTAGAAATAAATCTAAAGTGATTTGAACAAGAAAATTGTTTAATGTGTAGCCAGCTAAAGACAGGAGGTGTGTTAATGGCCAGATCACCAGGTGAAATAAAGGAGAAAGTAAGCCTAAAAAGAAAAATACAGCCACCACATCTAAGGGTTGGTAAACTGCAGTATATTAAAAGTTTTATTTTTGGGTTTAACATGTTTGTTATTGCTGTTGCTCTCTAATTAGGGGAATTTCCCTTATATTTTGTTCAAATGACAGCACAGAATGACATACATGATTATAATAGACGCAAAGAAATCACCATACCATTAAGATGGAACTGGGGCTTATTGGTCAAAACCAGAGAAAAAAAACAAAAACAAAACTGGAGTTTATTCAGGTTCCACCTTTCATTCCGCCTAAGTTCACACTTGTGCGATGTGGGAACCAGCGCGATTACAGCGCCAGTTCCCACATCGCTTCTCTCCCGCATGCAGGTCACACTGCCCTCTGCGATCCGATTTCAGTGCGGGGGAAAAAAAAGTCCCTGCACTCTTTTTTCTGTGAATCTAATGTGAGTTCAGCCATACAACTGTATGGCTGAGCTCGCATCGCACAGACATCGCATGTGATCGCATATATGTGAACCTAGGCTCAATGGCAAAAGTATGCAGGAATGATGATTGGTTGCTATGGGCAATGTCACATTGGGGTTAATTTACTAAAGTCAAATAGACTGTGCCCTTTGCAAGTGCAGATGCACTTTGCAAAGGCATTTGCTCCAGAACTTAGTAAATGAGGGGGAGCTCTGCTGATTCCATCATCCAATCATGCAATCAAGCAACACTGTTGTTTTTTTTAATTTTCCTAGCATGATTGGGTATTCTTTGAAAAGTCAAGCTTTACCTCATATACTAAGATCTGGAGGAAATGCCCTTGCAGAGTCCAACTGCACTTGCAAAGTGCACAGTTTATTTGCTTTCAGTAAATCAAACCCATTGTGACAGTTTTCACTGCATAACACAGCAGCAAGATCCTAATACCATGAAACAAATGAACAGACCATTTAAAGTGATATTAAAGGACATTTAAAAAACTAGCAAACTCGTCATACTAACCAGCTCTGTTCGAGGTTTTTGCACAGAGCAGCCCGGATCATCCTCTTCTCGGGTCCCCCATGCTCCTGGGTCCTTCCTACTGCCGAGTGCCCCCTGAGCAAGCAGCTTGCTATGGGGGAACCCAAGCAGGCTCACTCCTGAGCCACTGCTCTGTGTGTCCAATCACACACAGAGCAGTGGTTTGGCCCCACCCCCTCTCTCTCCTCATTGGCTCACTGCCTGTGATTAAAAGCAACAGTGGCCAATGGCTCCTGCTGCTGTCTCAGCCAATGAGGAGGGAGAGCCTCTGGAGAGCTGAGGCTCTTGTGCACATCGCTGGATTGCAATGGGGCTCAGATAAGTATTGGGGGGACTGCTGCACAGAATAGGTTTTTTTATCTTTATGCATATGATGCATGCAAGTAAAAAAACTTTGAGCTTTTAGAACCACTTTAAATTAAGCATTTGAAATGTATCTATCTTTATACAGTACCAATCTATATTTAAAATGTACTGTATGTCCTTGTTGGAGATTTATCCTCACTTTCTGTCTGGCAAAATACCTTACATAGCAGGACTAAGAGTGAGAGGAAACCAAACAGAGCCCCAGATAACAGTGTAAAATTACAGGGGTTCTAACCCTCCCTCCAAACCCTGGCAGAACCCTTTATCAGATTGTGTTTCCCTATAAATCCATATTACATATACACCATTTAAGAATGCTTATTGAACATTTCTCACAATCAGACAATCTACAGTCGTGTGTAGAACCCAAAAACCATTGATGGCTTTCTCAAACGAGGTCTATCTAGATTAATGTGTGTTCATCCTGTGTAAATTGTTCTGAAGAGTGCGTAATAAGATTTCTCAGGCTAGTTACTTATTTTTCAGAATAGGAGCTGGTTAATGAGTTAGAATTTAACTGATATATATCAATATTTCAGTATTTACCTGGTTTGAAAGAAGAAAAAATAAAAAGCATATGGATTAGTTCTGAACATAATAAAATCATGATCCTAGCATTTTCATAATTTAAAGGCTAATCCCAGGTAAAGAAAGAAAAATATTTTTTTACAGACCCGGAAAGAGTAAAAATTTCTTTTAGGTTTCTATTCGCCTTTGAGCTTGTTGGAATTTTTTTTCTCTGCACTTCCTGCCCCTTAGGACAAAAAATGAGGAAGGTTAGTTGTCACAAGGACATAAAGCCCATACATCAATAAAAATGTCAAGAGTAGGGATGAGCCGAACACCCCCCTGTTCGGTTCGCACCAGAACATGCGAACAGGCAAAAAATTTGTTCGAACACGCGAACACCGTTAAAGTCTATAGGACACGAACATGAATAATCCAAATTTCTAATTTTAAAGGCTTATATGCAAGTTATGCTTATATGCAAGTTATTGTCATAAAAAGTGTTTGGGGACCTGGGTCCTGCCCCAGGGGACATGGATCAATGCAAAAAAAAGATTTAAAAACGGACGTTTTTTCAGGAGCAGTGATTTTAATAATGCTTAAAGTGAAACAATAAAAGTGTAATATTCCTTTAAATTTTGTACCTGGGGGGGTGTCTATAGTATGTCTGTAAAAGGGTGCATGTTTCCCCGTATTAAGAACAGTCTGACAGCAAAATGACATTTCAAAGGAAAAAAAGTCATTTAAAACTACTCGCGGCTATTAATGAATTGCCGGTCCGACAAACACATAAAAGTTCATTGATAAAAACGGCATGGGAATTCTCCACAGGGGAACCCTGAACCAAAATTTAAAAAAAAAAATGACGTGGGGGGTCCCCCTAAATTCCATACCAGGCCTTTCAGGTCTGGTATGGATATTAAGGGGAACTGCGGCCAAGATTTTTTTTTAAAAATGGCGTGGGGTCCCCCTCAAAATCTATACCAGACCCTTCAGGTCTGGTATGGATTCTAAGGGGAACCCCGTGCCAAAATTAAAAAAAAATATGGCGTGGGGTCTCCCCAAAAATCCATACCAGACCCTTATCTGAGCACACAACCTGGCAGGCCGCAGGAAAAGAGGGGGGATGAGAGAGCGCCCCCCCTCCTGAACCGTACCAGGCCACATGCCCTCAACATTGGGAGGGTGCTTTGGGGTAGCCCCCCAAAACACCTTGTCCCCATGTTGATGGGGACAAGGGCCTCATCCCCACAACCCTTGCCCGGTGGTTGTGGGGGTCTGCGGGCAGGGGACTTATCGGAATCTGGAAGCCCCCTTTAACAAGGGGACCCCCAGATCCCGGCTCTCCCCCCTGTGTGAAATGGTGAGGGGGTACAAAAGTACCCCTACCATTTCACAAAAAAAGTGTTAAAAATGACAAGAGACAGTTTTTGACAATTCCTTTATTTAAATGCTTCTTCTTTTTTCTATCTTCTATCTTACTTCGGTTTCTTCCTCCATCTTCTTCTTCTTCTGGTTCTTCCTCCGGTGTTCTCGTCCGGCATTTTCCTCCGCGGCACCGGCGTCTTCTTCCCTTCATCTTCTGGGCCACTCCACATCCAGCATGATGGGATGGGAGGCTCCCGCTGTGTGACGCTTCTCCTCTTCTGACGGTTCTTATATAACGGAGGGCGGAGCCACCCGGTGACCCCGCCCCCTCTGACGCACGGTGACTTCCCTGTCCGCCCCCCTCTGACGTCACAGGGAATGCCACAGGGAAGTCCCTGTGCGTCAGAGGGGGGCGGGGTCACCGGGTGGCCTCGCCCTCCTTTATATAAGAACTGGCAGAAGAGGAGAAGGGTCACACAGCGGGAGCCTCCCATCCCATCATGCTGGATGCGGAGCTGCCCAGAAGACATCGGCGCAGTGGAGGAAGATGCTGGACGAGAACACCGGAGGAAGAACCAGAAGAAGAAGAAGATGGAGGAACAAACTGAAGGAAGATAGAAGATAGAAGAAAGAAGATAGAAGATAGAAGAAAGAAGAAGCATTTAAATTAAGGAATTGTCAAAAACTGTCTCTTGTCATTTTTACCATTTTTGACAGTTTTTTTGTGAAATGGTAGGGGTACTTTTGTACCCCCTTACCATTTCACACAAGGGGGAGGGCCGGGATCTGGGGGTCCCCTTGTTAAAGGGGGCTTCCGGATTCCGAAAAAGCCCCCCGCCCGCAGACCCCCACAACCACCGGGCAAGGGTTGTGGGGATGAAGCCCTTGTCCCCATCAACATGGGGACTAGGTGTTTTGGGGACTACCCCAAAGCACCCTCCCAATGTTGAGGGTATGTGGTCTGGTACGGTTCAGGAGGGGGGGGCGCTCTCATCCCCCCCTCTTTTCCTGCGGCCTGCCATGTTGCGTGCTAGGATAAGGGTCTGGTATGGATTTTTGGGGAGACCCCATGCCATTTTTAAAAAAAATTTTGGCGCGGGGTTCCCTTTAATATCCATACCAGACCTGAAGGGCCTGGTATGGAATTTAGGGAAACCCCCACGTCATTTTTTTTTTAAATTTTGGTTCGGGGTTCCCCTGTGGGGAATTTCCATGCCGTTTTTATCAATGAACTTTTATGTGTATTGTCGGACTGGCAATTCATTAATAGCCGCCAGTAGTTTTAAATGACATTTTTTCCTTTGAAATGTCATTTTGCTGTCAGTCTGTTCTAAACACGGGAAACATGCGCCCCTTTACAGGTATACTATAGACACCCCCCAGGTATGAAATTTAAAGGGATATTACACTTTTAGTTTTCACTTTAAGCATTATTAAAATCACTGCTCTTGAAAAAACGGCCGTTTTTAAAACTTTTTTTTGCATTGATCCATGTCCCCTGGGACAGGACCCAGGTCCCCAAACACTTTTAATGACAATAACTTGCAAATAAGCCTTTAAAATTAGCACTTTTGATTTCTCCCATAGACTTTTAAAAGGGTGTTCCACGGCTTTCGAATTTGCCGCGAACACCCCAAATTGTTCGCTGTTCAGCGAACGGGCGATGTTCGAGTCGAACATGAGTTCGACTTGAACTCGAAGCTCATCCCTAGTCAAGAGTACTAACCCTATCCCACATTCAAAAAATTATAATCTATGTATCAATTGGAGAGAGTTCCTACCACTTTTTACAATGCCAAGAAAAAGGAGGAAATGTCCCAATAGATACACAGATGGCAATAAAAACCTGAAAAGTTTTCTAATTTTCCCCATTTTGTCAAAAACAAATAAACTGGAAATCTGGCTTTGAAAAAAAAAAAAGACTAGGTATAAATTCTATTGGTATTTATTAATGAATAAAATTATTTCCACATATGCGTATGATTTATATATATATATATATATATATATATGCGTATGATTTATATATATATATATATATATATATATATATGCGTATGATTTATATATATATATATATATATATATATATATATATATATGCGTATGATATATATATATATATATATATATATATGCGTATGATATATATATATATATATATATGCGTATGATATAGATATATATATATATATATATATATATATGCGTATGATATATATATATATATATATATATATATATATATATATATATGCGTATGATATATATATATATATATATATGCGTATGATATAGATATATATATATATATATATACATATATATATATATATATATATATATATATATATATATATATATATATATATATATATATATATATATATATATATATATATATATATATATATATATATATATATATATATATATATATATATATATATATATATATATATATATATATATATATATATATATATATATATATATATATATACATATATATATATATATACATATACATATATATATATATATATATATATATATATATATATATATATATATATATATATATATATATACATATATATATATATATATATATATATATATATATATATATATATACATATATATATATATATATATATATATATATATATATATATATATATACATACATACATACATACATACAGCATATGTCACATGAGCATGCCAAATATACATTGTAAATTAAAGGCTACAGGAAGTGTGCTCACAGCTTATTACTCATAGTTTACATTGTTCTTATTCAGTGTTGAATGAAACTTTCACAACTGCATAGAATCGAATTATAATATAATTATCTGAAGATAACGTCAGAATAGCACAGGCATTGCTGCCTAACCCAGTTTTTGTGAATCATTTTATTGTTTTACAATTGTCAGGTAATTTCTGATCTGTTTCTGTAAGTGTAATGTCATTAAACCATGTTTATCATTGTTAGGCAATGCATGGACTATTTTATAAGCCATAATGTGAAATAGGTGAAAGGAAATTGGGATTAAGGAAAATTGTTATCCATACTTACTTTAATTTTCCTTTTCTGGATCCTCCCCATGTCAGCCTACTATGGGTCAGGTCCGCTCTCTCTGACACCTCCAGGACCACCTCTTTCTTAGCCCATAAAGGGCAGCTGTCTGCCCACACCAGTGTTCAAAAAATACCCTCCTCGCAATGGATAAACTGGGTGGGAATCCTCCGGCTAACATGGGGAGGATCCAGGAGAGGAAAATTACGGTAAGTATGAATAACAATTTTCCTTATTCCTGGACCTCCCCATGTCAGTCTACAATCTACAGTCTTGTGTAGAACCCAAAAACCATTGATGGCTTTCTCAAATGAGGTCTGTCTAGATGTGTGTTCATCCTGTGTAAATTGTTCTGAAGAGTGGGTAATAAGATTTCTCAGGCTAGTTACTTATTTTTCAGAATAGGAGCTGGTTAGAATTTAACTGATATATATCAATATTTCGGTATTTACCTGGTTTGAAAGAAGAAAAAATAAAAAGCATATTGATTAGTTCTGAACATAATAAAATCATGATCCTAGCATTTTCATAATTTAAAGGCTAATCCCGGTAAAGAAAGAAAAATATTTAGTCTACAGACCAGGAAAGAGTAAAAATTTTTTTTTTTTTACGTTTCTATTCGCCTTTCAGCTTGTTGGAATTTTTTTTCTCTGCACTTCCTGTCCCTTAGGACAAAGAATGAGGAAGGTTAGTTGTCACCAGCACATAAAGCCTATACATCAATAAAAATGGCAAGAGTACTAACCCTATCCCACATTCAAAAATGTATAATCTATGTATCAATTGAAGAGAGTTCCTACCACTTCTTACAATGGCAAGAAAAAAGGAGGAAATTCCCCAATAGATACACAGATGGTAGTAAAAACCTGAAAAGTTTTCTAATCCTCCCCATCTTGTCAAAAACAATTAAACTGGAAATCTGGCTTTGAAAAAAAGATCCAGGAATCCAGGATCCAGGAAAGGAAATTACGGTAAGTATGGATAACAATTTTCCTTATACCTGGACCTCCCCATGTCAGCCTACTATGGAATGTACCAAGCAATAATAAAAAGGGAGGGAAGACAAAAATCAAAAAATAAGCCAAACCCTCAATGCAATGCTATTCAATTGTTTTTTAATGGGCAACAGCCACCGTAATAACCGTAGAGCCAAATTTTTCCTCAGGCAGACAAGCCTCATTAAGCCTGTACTGCCTAAAAAGGTGTTGGACGTGCCCCAGCTTGCTGCTCTGCAAACTACCTCAGGGGCGACCTTTGCGTATGCTGCCCGCGATGCTGCCATACCCCTTGTTGAATGCGCTTAGATTTCTGAAGGAGGAGGAAGGCCCAGCGTTCTGTATGCAAATATGCCTGGTCTTGACAATCTAGGAAGACAACTGTAGATGTTGCTGGCATACCCTTTTTAGGCCCCATTGGGAAGACCTACATCTGATCTTGTTTTTAAAAGGTTTAAGTCCATTGATACCGCAGAGACCAGGTCTAACCTACGCCACTCATCATCAGCTGTATCCGCCGGAAAGGCTAGGAGAAAGATATCCCAGTTCATACGAAATTATGTGGCCACCTTAGGTAGAACGCTTTGTACTGGCCTAAGGACTATCTTGTCTGGGAGCACCAAACAATATGGTTCTTTAGATGAGAAGGCGCACAATTTGGAGACTCTTCTGGCCGAGGCAATGGCTTGCAAAAAACAAAAAAACTGTTAAAAGAAACAATGAACAAGAGAAAGCTTGATCAAACGGAGGAACCAGCAAGGTTCTCAAGACTAGCGTTAAGTCCAATTTTGGAAAAAAACGATTTTAATGGAGGTCTGATTTCTATGGCTGCCCCTAAAAATCAGATCACCAACGGATGTAAAGCACATCTTGTACATGACATAGCCGACAAGGCGGGGATTTGACCCTTCAGGGAATTATAAGCTAACCCCTTATCGAGACCACTCTGCAGAAACTCCAAAATGTTTGATACTGAAGAAGATCCAAGGACCCAACCCCTTTCTGTAGTATTCCATATCTGGTGATAGGGTAGACTCATGGACCTCTTACGAGCCTGTAATGATGTCTTCACTACATGGCCCGAGAGATCCAAGCCAGTTAAGGCCCCTCTCATTTCCAAGTCATTAACTTCAACCTCCAGGGGTTTGGGTGTCAGGCCCCACTCTGCAGATGGAGATTCTGACAAGGAGACAGTGGGATTGGTGAGCCCAACTTTATCCTCCAAGCCAGAGGGAACCACGGCTTCCTGAGCCAGTAAGGTAGGACTACTATTGCTGTGACCCCCTTCTCAATGAAACTTCAGCAAGATTTTGAGAGCCAATGGAAGCGGTGGGAACACATACACCAAGGAGAAGCTCCAAGGCCTGAACAGAGCACCCTGACCCAATGCCTGTGGATGCCAGGTCCGGGAGAAGAAGCAAGGAAGTTGACAATTTTCCTCTGATGCCATAAGATCTACCAAAAGGGGTCTCCCAGACCCTGAAGATCTTGCATAGGTACTTGGGGTTGAGGCCCCATTTGTTGTGATCCACAAAGCTTTGACTCAAGCGATCTGCTAAAACATTCTCGGGCCCTGGGAGATAAGATGCTGTAAGAGAGCCGAGATTCTTCTCTGCTCACAGGAAGATTTGACATGCCACTTGAAGGAGTGGGCGACTTCTTGTGCCCCCTTGATGAGACACATAAGCCACTGTAGTTTTGTTGTCCGAAAGAATCTTGTTAGCTCGACCTCGCAACATAGGTTGTAGAGCTAAGGGAGCGCATCTAACAGCATCCAATCCCAGGAAAGTTGACCTTTTTGGGCCACACAAGTTCTATTGACCTTGAACCTCCTGTTCCAGGCAGTGTGGCCCCCAGTCTGCCAGACTGGCATTGGTCATCACCACTACTGGTTCTGAGGCCTTCAACGGAACTCCACGGGAAAGATTGCGAGCTTCTGACCACCAACCAGGGACCAGATCATCTGAATTGACAGATAGATTTTCTGGAACAAGGAGTGTCTGAAGAAGAAAGTTGCATTGAAACTTACTTCTGCGCCACTTGACCCACGGGACTACTGGAATCATGGCTGATAGAACCCCGAGATACTGCATGCATTCCTTCACCATCACAGAAGGCCTGGCAATCACTGTTTTTGTCTGAGACTGGATCTCCTGGACCTTCCTCTGAGGAAGAGAAACACGACCCCGATTTGTGTCGAATTGTACTCCTAAATACTCCAACATTTGGATCTGAAGCATCTGTGTCTCCCGAAAGTTAATCAACCAACCAAACCGAGCTAGTGTTTTGCAGGTGAGATTCACATGAACTAGAAAGAGCTCTTTAGATGGACCCAGAAGTAGTATGGCTTCTAGATAATGGAATATTTGCACTCCTGACCCTGTGAGATGCGACGACAGCAGATAGTATCTTTGAAAACTTTCTTGGAGCCGTGCAGAGACTGAATGGGAGACATTGAAATTGAAAATGAGAGCCTTCTACCTAAAACCAGAGAAAGCGATGGTGAGATGCGTCTATAGAAACATGAAAATACGCATCCGCCAGATCGATGGAAACCATCCAGTCTCCTGACTCTACAACCGAAATGATTGAAATTGAAATGATCGCCATTTTGAATGGTGGAACCTTCATGTAAGAATTCTTGACTTTGAGGTCCAAAAATGGTCTGAAACCCCCTGAAGCCTCTGGGACCTAAAACAGAGAGGAACATGCACTTTGGCCCAATTCGTGCCTTGGAACCGGAAGATTGGCCCTTGTTGCCAACAGCTCCCCTATATATCCTTGCAAACATTGCCTCCTTTCCAAATCCGTAGGAAGTCAAATTTATACGAACAAGGTCTGAGGAGGCCTTGTTCTGAACTCGAGATGATAACGCGATCTAAAGATGGCTACAATCCAGGCATCCTGTATTTTGCCCGCCCAAACCTCCCCAAATTTGGCCAGTTTTGCTCCTACTTGAGAGGGCTGAGTGGAGACATCTTTAGAAGGACTTATCTGAAGCTTTAGGAGCTTTGTTGGCTCTGGGCTTGGAAGGCTTCCATGAGGTCTAACTGACTCCCTTCCACCAGACTGAAGCCTACCAGGCCTGTAAGCACTGGCCTCTCTGAATCCTGCTTTTTTTGGATCTCTTGTTAAACCGAAAGGGCTGGAAGAATTCCCTGACCGGGAATCGAACCCGGGCCATGACGGTGAGAGCGCCGAATCCTAGGCACTAGACCAGCTGGGAGAGGTGTCCATTGTCTTTTTCTCTTCTGCAGGATTAGGCCAAATCTGCCGCCAGAAACCCGCTGAATCGCTGATACTAAGTCTTCGTGAAGAGCAGCTTCCGTTGAATGGAACCGAACACAGACTGTGCTTAGAAGCCTTATCGGCCAACCAATGCTTCAATCATAAGGCTCTGTGGGCTGTGACGGAATGAGCCATTATCTTTGCTGTCATCTTGACCTGGTCGACAGCCACTTCAGCCACAAACTCTACAGCAGTCTTGCCAAACTGCAAAGGAGAAGAACTGCCACTTCCCAGACTTTCATCCGAATATCCATCCACTAGCTACGCTACCCACACTCTAAGGAGCGCTGCCACAGAAGTGAGTGCTATTGCCGGTCTGCAGGCTGTTCCAGCCAAACTATACAACCTTTTTAGGTCTGCGTTTTTTCTGCGATCCATAGGATCCCTAAAAGAGACTGAATCCTCCAGCAGAAGCGTAATGTGGTAGGCAAATCTCTGTAATGAGCATCCACCTTAGGCGTAGTGGCCCAAGGGGTACAGCATAATACTCTATTATGCACATTGAGCTTCTTCTCAGGCCTCGCCCACTTGTCAGTTACTTCTTTAGTTTCAGAAATTAATGGGAAGGAAGGTAATGATTTCCTTAAAGTGGTGCTCCGACCGAAATTATACTTTTTAAATAAAAATACCCCTATAATACACAAGCTTAATGTATTCTAGTAAAGTTAGACTGTAAACTAAGGTCTGTTTTGTTAGTTTATAGCAGTAGTTTGTTATTTTATAAACTTACAGCAGGCCGTGGCCATCTTAAGTCTGGGCATATGAAGCCAGACTGTATTTCTTCCTGGATCTCATCCTTGCAGATCTCGCACATGCTCAGTGCAGCACAAGCAGTATAATAGGTTTCAGGTCAGGTTTCCATAGCAATGGCAATGTCAGAGGAAGTTGCCGTCCCTTCCCAGAAGGCATTGCAAACAGGAAATGAAGCGATGGGGCGCGGCCAGGGAGGAGGAAGTGAAAAATGAATACAGCAGATATACAGTAAGTGCTGAGAAAAAAAAATAAAAAAAATATCCAATTAGTTTACAATGCACAGTTTAGTGAGGGATGCTGAAGAGTTGTAAAAGTGGGTGGAACTCCACTTTAAATACGAATAGTATCTTTGCTGTTTCTTTGGAGGCGACGATTCTTCCTGCCACTCCATCGCTAAACAGTCTCCACCAAGGTGGGAACCAGAGCTAAGACCAAACGTATGCAATTCCGAGACCAATTCCACCTCAGGTGGTTCCGAATCGCTATCGACTTCAGAATTAAAACGCACTGAAAACACATTATCCGAATCTGTAGAAGCTGAAGATACAGCAGGAGGAGCAGGATTCCTAGAAACACTCTTTAACCCTTAAAAACGTGAAGGGAAAAACACTGCACTAACTAAAGTGAAAAAAATTGAGCAGCTACATATGGTGTGACACAAACAATAACAGGAGTAATGAAAAAATGTAGCGTATAGTGAACATACATAAATATCATAATAATAATGTAAAACGAAAAGTCACTCTTTAACCCTTCCTTGACTGTATGCTTAATGCAGGAATTAACCTGGCGTGCTTTCGCAGCATTGTCCCGAGCCGCCCCCTTGAAGCAAGATGCACATACCCGCTTTCCTCTGAGGACCTCAGCTGAGCAGGCCCAACAGGATCTTTCTTCTGCCTGGGCTGGCGATGAAGACCTATCCAAAGAAGAGGATTCTCTTCTGTGTCTGCGCCCGGATTTGCTCTTTCTAGAGGCTTTCCGATGTCTTGACCTCTCTTGGCTCGGGTCCGAGCAACTAAAGTTAGGTAAGAGCGAGGGAGATCTGGAATGCCGTGACAACGGGCGTCTATCCAGCCACATGCGACTCTGCAATTTGTCATGTCTAGTCTCCTTTTTTACTCCTTTGAGACTGGAATGCTGATTTGGAACCTCTTTGCGGGCATTTATCCCACACTGGGCCCTTCCTTCTGTAAAACATAGAGGATGTGCGCTCTTCTAAATAAATAAATAAATAAAACACTTTTTTTTTTTTTTAAACAAAAAAGAAATTAAATAAAAACAATTAAAAAAAAACTTCTCCATCCGAATCTTCAGTGCTAAGGCAGCTAGGCAGGCAGGCAAAATTCCCCAGACCTTTAAGGCACAGGATAATCTAAACATTCTGACAGACAACTAACACAGCAGAAAGTAATGAGAGACCAGGAAGTCAGGCTTAGCAGAGCAGCAGATTGATCAGCTGGAGGCTGAGATTAGAATAGTAGAGCAGCGACGAGTCCTCCTGCACACAGAGCGGCTCAGAGAGTGACCTTAGAGGACAGACCCTGCTGCAAATCAGCAATGGAGCATTCTGGTGTTTGCTAGGCAACCCAAAGAGGAAGCTGCCTCTGACCTCACCTGCCCAGCTCTGAGCTTCCTGAAAGACATCCACATTGGGGTGGTGAACTACCAGTCTCAGCGAGCCAAACCACTGTCTGAACAACAAAAACATGGAAGGAGAGGGTGCCAGCACCTGCCTAACAAAGGTATATACAGTCATTTATACTGCCAGTGACCTTTGCCAGTAATACACAGTCATTTATACAGCACCTTAATATCCCAGCACCACAGGAACCCACCTCCTCAGGAGATTTACAGCCTATATGGGGGGGGTCTTCTGAGACGCAAGAGGCTGAACCCAAACAGGATGGATGGTGGATGGAGAAAATAGATAAATAAATAAAAATAAATAAATAAAAGGCATCCGGAGCGAGGACGGAAAAAGAACGCTGGTGTGGGCAGACACCCCCCCTTTATGGGCTAAGAAAGAGGTGGTCCTGGAGGGGTCAGAGAGGGTGGACCTGACCCATAGTAGGCTGACATGGGGAGGTCCAGGAAAAATGATTTGTGGAGGTGATGCCAGCACATTCGGTGTTCCCTCTCTCGTGATTGAAGACATAACATTTTACAAGTGCCCTCTATGTGACCTATTTACTCACTTAACTTTAAAGCAGTATTATATCCAAAACCAAAAAAATTAATATATTGCAGCTTGCCAATAATTACATGTGGTGCCTGCATTTTTTTTTTTTTTTTAGGATATTTTTCCGCTCTGTTTTGACCTGGTGATCTGGCCAGTAGCACACCTCCTGTATTGGAGTGTCTCCACTCTGGATGGAGAAGCACAGGACCTTTGGACATCAGCATTGTCAGTCTTGGGGGGAGAGGGGTGTTAGATGTGCTAACAGATTTACATATACTAACAAATTGAAGTCAAACTCCACCTAACACTTTATATGCAGTTACATCAACGGTTTTTGTTCATTTTGGGATAAAGGTTTTACAAAAATCAATTAAAGCAGATAATTGTAAGCACCCTTGTTAGTGGTAAATGGATTGTCTAATCCTTGTAATTGCTACATCTGCAAGATAGCTTGTTCTTTTGAAAAACAACAGGTTTACTGGGCAGATCACCAGGTGAAAAAAGGGAAAGAAAGACTAACAAAAGAAAACGAATGCAGCCATCACATATAAGAATTGGTAAGCTGCACTTTAATAAATCTTTTCTTTTTGGTTTAACACTGCTTTAAATCCTGTGCACGTTTTAAAATTATAATCTGCCCACAGCCAGGGTAAACATATAAAAAGTTGCTGAGGCTACATTACTGACATTCATTCCTGAGTTGTCCCCTGCGGTATTTCTGTTTTGCCACAATGTTTCTCTGTGAAAATTTTGAGTAGAAATGAGACTCTCACTTCTGCATACATTTGCTGGATTGAATTTCTGACCTTTCAGTTGTGGTCAGCAGGGCCGTAGATAAGGGGATACCACCAGTCCTCCTTTACGGGGCCTGGCCCAGCAGGGAGGCCCAAGCAGGAGGGTGAATCCGATGTGGGCAGAGAGGATGATCGGTGTGGCAGGGGGGCAATTATTGGAACCATTTCCCTGTATGGCTCTCTCTGCAGCAGCTGAAAGCTGGCTTCTTCTCCTCTACCGTTGGCTTTCAGCAGCTGAAAACTGGCTTCCCTCCTCTTCTTTCCATCGGCAGCTGCAAGCATACAATAGGATCCTTCAAGATTGAGAGTGGGGGAAGGGCTAGGTAAATGTGTAATATTTACCAAAAATGTGAAACAAATATGTAATCGGCACAATATTCAAACTAAATGCCAGTAAAAATACAAATAAAATATTCAGTGCAACTCAATATTAACCACTTAAGGACTGAGCCTCTTTTTGAGATGTGTTGTTTACAAGTTAAAAACAGTTTTTTTTGCTAGAAAATTACTTAGAACCCCCAAACATTATACATTTTTTTTTCTAACACCCTAGTGAATAAAATGGCGGTCGTTGCAATTCTTTCTGTCACACCGTATTTGCGCAGCAGTCTTGGAAAAAATACACTTTTATGGATTAAAACATAAGACAACAGTAAAGTTAGCCCAATTTTTTTATATTGTGAAAGATAATGTTATGCCGAGTAAATTGATACCCAACATGTCATGCTTCAAAATTGAGCCCACTCGTAGAATGGCAACAAACTTTTACCCTTAAAAATCTCCATAGGCGACGGTTAAAAAATTCTACAGGTTGCATATTTTAAGTTACAGAGGAGGTCCAGGGCTAGAATTATTGCTCTTGCTCTAACGATTGCGGCTAAACCACACATGTATGGTTTGAACACCGTTTTCATATGCGGGTGCTACTAACGTATGCGATGCTGCACTCGATGCTGCGAGCTCGGCAGGACAGGGCACGTTTAAAAAAAAAAAATTCTTATTTATTTTACTTTTAATTTTTTATTATTACACTGTTTAAAAAAATTGTCACTTTTATTCCTATTACAAGGAAAGTAAACATCCCTTGTAATAGAAAAAAAGCATGACAGGACCTCTTAAATATGAGATCCGGGGTCAAAAAAACATCAGATCTCATATTTACACTAAAATGCAATAAAAAAAAAAAAAATTCACTAAAAAAAATTATTTAAAAAAATGGCCCTTTTAAGAGCTGTGGGCAGAAGTAACTTTTTGACATTGCTTCCGCCCTGCATTGTTATGGAGATGGGTGGGGGCCATCTTCCCCTCACTCGTCTCCATGCCCAGACAGGGTGAACATTCGATCGCCTCTCCCGTCAGCGATAAAAGTGATCTCACGGCGAATCCGCCGTAGAGACCACTCTTATCAGAAACCGCACTGCCGGCCGAAGATGAGGATACTGGGGTTATGGCAGCTAGCTGCTGCCATAACAACGATATCCCCCGTCAAAGTCAGGACGAATATTGGCGTGCGGCGGTCCGGAAGTGGTGTTAAACAAATCCAGTGTCAATACCCCACTGATAGGCTTATCATGATTGCTGCCAACACCTCTCAGAGTGTATCCACGTCAGTACAATACTAATAAAAACAAAATATAGTGTAGCGCAACCAGTAAAGCATAAATCAAGTCCATATAATGTAAACATTCCACCATTGTGCAACTTCAGGTGACAGTTCATAGAATGGTTAATTCATAATATCCAGTGACTTCAGTGAGCACCACCTCTAGCGGGAATGCCTGCTCGCCTCCAAATGATGACCTCACTGCAGAGTCACACACGCCTGGTATTATGTCTCTCAGGATACCACGGGAAAATGAATTCTTCTCCTGGTGTCCCTGAACAACACAAACCTCCTCCCGGGATCTCAATCCATCGTGTGTGGCCATAGCATGACAAAGTTAAACCATAGTGCTCTCTACTACTGATATTATTAAAACTATACACAGGGATAGGGATGGGCCTGCGGTTTGAGTTAAAAGTACGTTCGACTTGAGCATCGGGTGTTCGTTTGTTCTAAAACTAACTGAACATAAGGGGTTTTCATGGGAAATTTGAGCGCCGTGGAACGCCCCATAATGCAGTGCGAGGTAGCAGTGCATTGCTGTATCACAGTGCACTCTGCAGGAAAGTTATTCAGTTAGTGGCAGTGTATTTGAGATATATATATATATATATATATATATACATACACAGTCAGTCTAATATATATATATATATATATATATATATATATATAATATACTCTGCATCCAGTGTAGCCTATATCTACAGTGCATTCTATGGTGTACTGTTTCTAATACACTTCAGGCAATGTAAACAGTGTCTAATACAGTGTGTACAGTTTCCACTACACTTCTGGTGGTGTACACTGTATACAATACAGTGCAGCCATTGTACAGTTACTAATACACTTCAGGCGGTGTACACAGTATCTAATACAGTGTGTACAGTTTCTACTACACTTCGGGTGTACACTATGGGACACGAACATGAAAAATCAAAAGTGCTAATTTTAAGGCTTATATGCATGGTATTGTCTTAAAAAGTTTTTGGGGACCCGGGTCCTGCCCCAGGGGACATGTATCAATGCAAAAAAAAGTTTTGAAAACGTCCATTTTTTTGGGAGCAGTGATTTTAATAATGCTTAAAGGGAAACAATAAAAGTGTAATATTCCTTTAAATTTCATACCTGGGGGGTGTCTATAGTATGCCTGTAAAGTGGCGCATGTTTCCTGTGTTTACAATAGTCCGAGAGCAAAATGACATTTCTTCAGGTCTGGTCTGGTATGGATATTAAGGGGAACCCCGTGCCAAAATAAAAAATAAAAAAATGAGAGCGCCCCCCTCCTTAACCGTACCAGGCCACATGTCCTCAACATTGGGAGGGTGCTTTGGGGTAGCCCCCAAAGCACCTTGTCCCCATGTTGATGGGGAGAAGGGCCTCATCCCCACAACCCTTTCCCGGTGGTTGTGGGGGTCTGCGGGAGGGGGGCTTATCGGAATCTGGAACCTCCCTTTAACAAGGGGACCCCCAGATCCCGCCCCCCGTGTGAAATGGTAACGGGGTACAAATGTACCCCACCATTTCACAAAAAAAGTGTGAAAATGGTAAAAAAAACACAATACACCCCTTGGGACAAGTCCATTATTAAAAAAATTAAAAAATAAAACTGTCCCATGGAGTGCTCATCTTCTTCTCGTGCTCCGACGGACCGAAAAAGAAAAAAAAAGCTGCATGTCCCCTACGATCTGCCTCCATGGGAGGCACCTGCCATAATGACCGGCTGCTCTCAGGTGACAGCTCTTTTATAACTGAGGGTGGGCCCACACAATGACGTCGCCAGGTGACCCCACTCCCTCTGACGCTACAGGACATCCCTATGGCATGGAGGCAGATCGTAGGCGGCGTGCGGCTTTTTTTTTCTTTTTCGGTCCGTCGGAGCACGAGAAGAAGAAGAAGATTCCGTGGGACAGTTTTATTTTTTTAATAAACGACTTGTCCCAAGGCATGTATTGTGTTTTTTTTACCATTTTCACACATTTTTTGTGAAATGGTAGGGGTACATTTGTACCCCGTTACCATTTCACATAGGGGGGGCCGGGATCTGGGGTCCCCTTGTTAATGGGGGCTTCCAGATTCCGATAAGCCCCGCCACCTGCAGACCCCCACAACCACGGGCAAGGGTTGTGGGGAAGAGGCCTTTCTCCTCATCAATATGGGGACAAGGTGCTTTGGGGGGCTACCCAAAAGCACCCTCCCAATGTTGAGGCATGTGGCCTGGTACAGTTCAGGGGGGCACTCTCTCATCCCCCCTCTTTTCCTATGACCTGCCAGGTTGCGTGCTCAGATAAGGGTCTGGTATGGATTTTTGGGGGGACCCCACGCCATTTTTTAAAACAATTTTGGCACAGGGTTCCCCTTAAAATCCATACCAGACCTGAAGGGCCTGGTATGGATTTTGAGGGGGACCCCCACGCATTTTTTTAAAAAATTTGGTTCGGGGTTCCCCTGTGGGGGAATCCCATGCCGTTTTTATCAATGAACTTTTATGTGTATTGCTGGACCGACAATTCATTATAGCCGCGAGTACTCTTAAATTACTTTTTTTCCTTTTAGAAATGTAATTTTGCTCTCGGACCACTTAAGCCCCGGACCATTGGGCTGGCCAAAGACCAGAGCACATTTTGCGATTCGGAACTGAGTCGCTTTAACTGACAATTGCGCAGTCGTGCGACGTGGCTCCCAAACAAAATTGATGTCCTTTTTATCCCACAAATAAAGCTTTCTTTTGGTGGTATTTGATCACCTCTGTGGTTTTTATTTTTTGTGCTATAAACAAAAATAGAGCGACAATTTTGAAAAAAACTAATTATTTTTTTACTTTTTGCTATAATAAATATCCCCAAAAAATATATATAAAAAAAAAAATTTCCTCAGTTTAGGCCAATACGTATTCTTCTACATATTTTTGGTAAAAAAAAATCGCACTAACCGTTTATTGATTGGTTTGCGCAAAAGTTATAGCGTCTACAAAATAGGGGTTCATTTTATGTCATTTTTATTATTAATTTTTTTTACTAGTAATGGTGGCGATATGTGATTTTTATCATGACTGCGACATTATGTCGGATACATTGGACAATTTTGACACATTTTTGGGACCATTGTAATTTTTACAGCGATCAGTGCTATAAAATAGCACTGATTACTGTAAAAATGGCACTGGCAGTGAATGGGTTAACCACTAGCTGGCTAGGAAGGGGTTAAGTGTGTCAACGAGGCAACGAGTTGGAGGGGGAGGAGATGAGTACGTGACGTGTGATGTCCATGTAGGGGGAGGGGCCTGATGGCAGTGCCGATGTGAGGGCTTGAGACGAGCCGCTCCGAACGGGAGAGAGACGCGAGCGGGGTGAGAGCCCGCAGCGTTCCCAGGAAAAGAGCTCTTACTGGGACACATGACCTCCCGTGGGGCTGCATTACCTTCCATGCCCCGCAATCACAGGCAGCAGCACAATACAGATACCGACCCTCTCTGCCGGCAATATTGGCCAGGTTAGAGCAGGGTCACTAACAGACCCGGGCAGACAAGCATTAAGGAGCCAGAGTGGGAGTGGACGCGGCGGGCTGAGCAGTGGATGTATGATCATAGAGTGGTCCGAAGTTATTAACGTGCCTGCCTGGACGCCCTGTTGACCTCCCTTGTTCCACTTTCCCCCTTTACCCCACTTCACCAGCATCAAGAATCCTGATCCTACATGTTGCAGAAATGTCAAGGTAACAGAAGTGGTGCAGCGCTGCCGGTGGGGGACAGGAATCAGAAGACAAACGTATGAAAGTCTTCCTTATTACAGTTAACTATGAAGAACTATAAGGAATAATAATGTGGTCCGGAGCATAGATTCTTTATCAAGCTCGGGAGAACAGCGAACTTTGGCCATATGAGTTCTGGACGGTTGGGGGTATTTTCTTGATTGCTGATCAATTCCTTTTGAGCCTTGTTACCTAGTCTGCCTCTTTATCCTGCTCCTCTCCAATGATGTGGTATGCGGGGGGGACCTACAAGTGAAATAAGCCAGACCCCAGGAGTTGGGCAGTATAGACGCAACCCATGAAAGTTCCAGCATTTACAGGAGGAACGGAATAAAGGAGAGTAAAAGGACAGGAAGAGGGGAGGTGAGGAAGGCAAGGGGGAGACTTTCCTTGGACTTTTCTGTTATAATAAATACACGCAGTGTGGACGCACCGGTGGGAGGGTGCGAGTAATATTGCGAGGTAACAGGGTCGGAGTCGGTAGGAGGAGACCTGGGAATCGCAAGCGTGAATAGAAAAAACAATTTGTTTGCGTAAAGAGCTGGCAGTAAGCTGAAGTATGAGAGGGCGGTCCCAAAGAACAAAAGAGCCTAAAAATCCAAGGGAGAGCCTCAATTCTAGCTCCATACAAAAATACCTTAAAGAAGCAAGCCTAAAGAGCCCTGGAATGGACATGAAACAGTCAGGAACAAAAGATAAGAAAAAAGACCAGCAGAAACAGAAGGGGGGACAGGGGGCAGGACCAAGGAGGAACTAGATCTAGAAGGAGCAGAAGCTAGCTGCATCATGGAAAAGCAAAGAAGCATGGAGCTCGGTTTGAATAAAACGGAAATGTTGGAAATGTTTGCCAAACTTGAAAGTGTTAAAAAAAAGCTGAAATTATGAATGTGCGCACAGACATGGGTCAGTTACTGCACAGATTGGAAGAAGCAGAAGAGGTATCAGGAAAACAAGCAAAAGAGATTTTGGATCTAAAAGAGCAAGTCAGGAAGATGCAGAATGAAAATCGCATGATGGCATATAAAATAGAAGAGCAGGAGAATCAGAGCAGGCGTCAAAATCTGCATATCAGATCCATTCCGGAACAACTAAATGAGGACTTGGGGGAGAAGTTGAGAAAAATATTCAACCCTATCCTGGGCAGAAGGGAGGAGGAGGTGCTAAGGATTGATCGGGTCCATAGGGTGAGAAAACCCCCTAATATAAAACAAGACATAGTGAAAAAACAAGTAAATATCTGCGCTAACTGAAAAGAACACCAAAAGCAGCTAGCATAGTTTGTAGATTTCATCAAACATAAGTATAAAAGTCCAAATGCAGCACTTAAATAAAATAAATGTCCAAATAATGATAATAGTCCATAGAAATCAATCAGCAACAAAAGATGATATGAAACCTCCACCAAACTTCAGTGTGTGAAAGGAAAGCACACCACACCCACGTGCTATCAGTCTGCTTACCAGAAAGATATAAAAAATAGGCAATGTACTCATATAATGCAGAGGGTCAACAGCAAATCCAAATGGCACACTCCATCATGGGCAGGCACAGCATGGAAACAATCAGGTCACCACATATCAGAAGGCTCAGGACTCGCATTAAAGATGGACAGATTGGTGCAGTCATCAATCTCGGAGAGGGGATCTGGGACTCCACGAGTTGCTGCTGCTGGGCAGCGGCTTGCTGTGCAGCCTTAGCAGCTTTCGGCGTTGGTGCCATCTTGAAGCCTCGTGTTCTGGTCCGCGGTTTCTGCTAGAAAGTCTAGGACGGGACAGGCTCCACACGCTGTGATAGTGATACGAGCCCGCCGCTCGTCGGAGATAGGAACACTAGTGCTGGTTTTTATGTGAGTACCCTTGTTTTACCTTAATAAAGCTACTGGTTTTAGCAGTATTACACTATTGAGGCTCCCCGTGTTTTTTATCCCCCCTATTACCGAGGGAACCACCCCCTGAAACTAGGACCGTGAGGATAGGTCTCTACATCCTAGGAGGACCCCCCTAAAAGATTCTTGGTCATATGAGCCTGCTCCATTGCTCCAAGGAGGACCCTTTGTAAAGACCCCTGGCTATATGCGTTTGCCCTATTGCCTTAAGGTAAGGGGCCATCTCTCACATGAGTGTTTTTACACGAAGCTGAGCACCGTGTGATTTACGTCAAGCACCACGGAGCGACCGTTGCATGTCAGGACGCTATCACTATTATTTAAATAAAAAGGACCTTGTTCTACTGTCACATCTGGTGCATGCCAAACTATCCAAGTCACATTATTTATTAATATCGCTTGCTATAGTTCCGGACAATCTCTGAACATTGCACTGGTTTACATTTATTTATTTTTCATTCTCTTCACCTTGCACCTTGTCACTTTATGTGCTACTTTGCTTGCCACTCAACTTGAGTCACATAGGTTTTGTGTTATGATTGTTGACACCATTGATTTCTGCACATGATTACAGTTATGGACTGATGATTTATTTAATGGCACTATTTATGATGAGTGAATTTTTTAGCGATCTATTTTCCACACCGATTTGTTTTTAGCACTGCTAATGTATATTTATGAGTGTGACTTTTTATGGCTGTTGCCAACACTTCCCTGCTGTTTACACCACTTTTTAGTTATCTATTATCACCTTAAGTCCCTTAATAAGGGCGTCCAGGATTAGCGCAGCACCATTCAATATTTTTACGATGAGGATGAGGCTCCCGGATAGGGAGGAGCGGCCTTTCTCGTGGAAGTTGGATGAATTTCTGTTGAAGGATCCAAAAATATTGGAAAAGATACAGGAAGAAGTTGATTTTTACTTCAAATCAAATGACACAGGAGAGGTTTCCTCCTCCATTCTATGGGAAGCACACAAGGCGTATACTAGAGGGGTTTTTATTTCCATAGGAGCTGGAATTAAAAAAAAGAGAAAAGAAGAAAGGAAAAGGATGATTGAGGAAATTTTCTTATTGGAACAGACCCATAAAAAGTTGAAGGGGCAGGGTCAGGAAGTCTTCCATCAACTAGCTGTTAAAAGGGAGGAGTTAAGGGACGTTATGGAACAGGATTCTAAGCAAGCTCTTAATAGGATAACAAAGGATAACTACCTTTGGTCAAACAAGTCAAGTAAACACCTGGCCAGATTAGTAAGAAAGAAAAGGGACAGGAATTTTATTGAAAGAATACAAAATAAA
This sequence comes from Lithobates septentrionalis, assembly GCA_037952835.1. NCBI lineage: Eukaryota > Metazoa > Chordata > Amphibia > Anura > Ranidae > Lithobates > Lithobates septentrionalis. The sequence goes on along the minus strand of JBBDGP010000271.1, from coordinate 8,429,710 downwards.
AAAGGTAATAGTGACTAGTAAAGGTATAGCAAATGAGTTCAAAAAGTTTTATGAGGCGCTATATTCTATTGGGCAAAATAGAGTAGGCAACACATATGGCGATGGCCGAGGAATTTTTGAGGGGGGCGGGAGTTGCGGAGCTCACAGAGGAAGAGAGAACTGCCCTCGATAGACCGATAGGAGAGGAAGAAATCTTGGCAGCCCTGAAAACTTCCCCAAAGGGCAAGAGTCCAGGTCCTGATGGTTTTACCACGCTATACCTGGAAAAACTGAAACACATCCTAGTTCCTAGACTCTGCCAATTCTGGAACGAGTTGGGTGCCAACTGTGTAATGGGGAGAGAGGCTTTAACAGCTTCGATCACCCTAATATTAAAAGAAGGAAAAAATGACAAGCTTTGTTCTAGTTATAGACCCATCTCGCTGCTGAATGCAGATGTTAAACTCTATGCAAAAGTTCTGGCGAGTAGACTGAAGGATAAAATGACCTCTCTTGTACATGCTGATCAGGCCGGCTTTGTGCCCGGGAGACAGAGCAGGGATAACTGGGTATGAGCAGCGCTCCTGTTGGAATCAAGTAAACGGGATGGACCCCCAGTTCTATTCCTGTCAGTGGACGCGGAAAAAGCGTTTGACAGGGTAGACTGGGGGTTCATGGTGAAAACGTTGAAAGTAATGGGGGTGGGCCCGAGGTATATTTCGTGGGTCAAGGCCCTATACAACAACCCCACGGCTACAGTTAGGGTTAATGGGGTTCTCTCAAAACCTTTTAATATGGAAAATGGCACTAGGCAGGGGTGTCTTCTGTCCCCTCTCCTGTTTGTCCTGTCCATTGAGCCTCTATTAGCCCCTATTTGTAATAACCCAGATTGCAGTGGGGTGAAGATAGGAGCAGAAGAACACAAACTCGCGGCTTTTGCCGATGATGTAATGTTTTTTATCACAAACCCTAGAATCACCCTCCCGAATGTACTACGGATTCTTAGAAGATACGGGGAAACATCTAATTTCAAAATAAATCTGAAGAAGTCGGAGATCCTGAATATTAGTGTGGGGAAACAAGAGGAAGCCCACCTCGCTCAGGAGTTCCCTTTCCCTTGGAAAAAGGAAATCAAGTATTTAGGGATAAAATTATCCAATACATTTAAAAAAACTGTACCTAAAAAATTATATTCTGCTGTTGGATGAGATTAGGCAGGAAGCTAGAAGATTATCATCGAGACCTCTTTCATGGCTTGGGCGTGTGAATGCGGTTAAAATGATACTGGCCCCCAAAATATTGTTTAAATTTCAGATGTTGCCTATTCCACTTCCTCAGTATTATCTCAGAGCTCTAAGGAGTTCAATAGCAAGATTTGTCTGGGGTGGCAAAAAAAACACGTATCTCCTACGCAGTTTTGAGTAGGGGAAAAAAAAAAGGGGGATTGGCCGTACCCGACTTTAATAAGTATTACTTAGCAGTCACATTATCACGCGTTATTGAATGGTCAAAAAAGGATTCGGAGAAGAGATGGGTTAACATAGAACACTATTTGAGTAACACAGACTTAGGACGGATTATTTGGAACCCCCCAAAGTACAGAGCACTGGGCACAAACACAGCGGAATTGACACAAAACACTCTTAAATATTGGGATTTGTTACACACTCAGAATAAGTGGACACATAACTCACCTTTGATTTACATGAAAGATCATTTTTTTTTGAGCCAGGGATGAGGGAGGTGGGAGGGAATTAGTTAAAAGAGGAAGGAATTCAACTAATTTTTTTTTTAAATAAGGGGAGATTACGCACGTTTGCAGATTTAAGGTTAGAACCGGGGTTGTGGACTATGGATGTGTGGAGATACCTCCAGCTTTCGCATTTCATTGAAAAATTACCGAAACCACTCAGAAGTGAGGAGGAGTATAGACCATTCGAGCTGCTCTGTGTGAGGGAGCAACCGAATGGTGCTATAGCACAAATCTACAGAATTCTGGGCGAGAGGTCAGAGCTGGAGGTGCCTCCTTACATCAAAAAGTGGGAGCGGGAGTTGGGGTCACAATGTAGTAAATCCACGTTGGAGAAGATATTGTAGTTGGTACATTTTGCAGCACTCGATACCAGGAGAATTGAAATTCATTACAAATGCCTTGCAAGATGGTATGCCACTCCAGACAAGTTAAGCAAAATAGATAATACTAAATCCGATTTATGTTGGAGGGGATGTATTCGTTTGGGAACAATGGCCCACATGTGGTGGGAGTGTCCCTTGATAAAAATCTTTTGGGAAAAAATCATAATACTGATTAAGGAAATAACAGGGGAAGTCATTGCAGAAGATCCGTGGGTGTGTTTATTCCACGGTACGGCAAAGACGTTGAAGGGTTACCAATCTTCTATTGTTCCTATATTGCTGGATGCAGCCAAGAAGCAGATAGCAACAAAATGGTTAGATCCAGCTAGCCAAAACATTCGGGACTGGCTCCTCTGTATTAATGAGGTATACAGCGTTGAAAGTTTGGACAGCAGGGGAGTGGCACCTGATGAGGGTGAGGTACGGGGTGGCAAATGGGCAGGATGGCAAAAGTATAAAAAGACCTGGAGCCATGTGGAGGAGTTTATAAACATTGCATAAAGGGCGGGTGAGTTAGATAAGATTGGGTGTAATAGTTGTACTGGATGTCTCCTCTAGATCCTTCTGCAGGAACGGGGGGGGGGGGGGGGATTGACAGTAATATGTTGTATTTTCCTAATGAAATGTGTAATTTCTTTTTGTTTTTTATTGGAGGGGTTTGGTTTTGTATGGATAAAATATTAAATAAACTATTTAAAAAAAAAAAAAAAAGTGTGTCCTAGCGAGTGATTCTAACTGTTAGGGGGCGTGGCTATGTGTGACACATCACTAATAATAGCTCCCGATCACAGGGAGCTATGAACAGTGACAGTATCACTAGGCAGAATGGGGAGATGCTTGTTTACATTAGCATCACCCCGTTCTTCCTCTCTGTGAGACGATCGCAGGTATCCCCGCGGACATCGAGTCCGCGGGACCCGCAATCCTGCTTACAGAGCTCGCGTGTGCACTGCCGGCAGGTCGCACACGACCACAGTGCCCAGCCGTGCCATTCCGCCGATGTAAATGTGGTGGTCGGCAAGTGGTTGAATAGTGTGCCTGGGGGGTGTCTATAGTATGCCTGTAAAGTGGCACAGTTTTCCCGTGTTTAGAACAGAACCACAGCAAAATGACATTTCTAAAGGAAAAAAATAATTTAAAACTGATCGCGGCTGTAATGAATTGTCGGGTCTTGGCAATATAGATAAAACTCATTGAAAAAAATGGCATGAGTCCCCCCCCAGTCCATTACACAGCACTTTGGGTCTGATATGAATATAAAGGGGAACCCCAAACCAAAAATGTTTTAAAAAATTGCGTGGGGGTCCCCCAAAAATCCATACCCGGCCCTTCAGGTCTGGTATGGATTTTAAGGGGAACCCTGTGCCAAAATAAAAAAAGAAATGACACAGGGGTCCCCCCAAGATCCATACCAGACCCTTATCTGAGAACGCAACCTGGCAGGCCACAGAAAAAGAGGGGGGGCGAGAGAGCACCCCCTCCTTAACCGTACCAGGCCACATGCCCTCAACATGGGAGGGTGCTTTGGAGTAGCCCCCCATGGCATCTTGTCCCCATGTTATTGGGGACAAGGGCCTCATTCCCACAACCCTTGCCCGGTGGTTGTGGGGTCTGCGGGCGAGGGGCTTATCAGAATTTGGAAGCCCCTTTAACAAGGGGACCTCCAGATCCCGGCCTCCCTCCTCTGATGTCACGTGACATCAGAGAAAGGCAGGGTTGCCCATTTATGTCACCGAGTGGCCCTGTCCTCAGCTATATAATAGCTGTCATCGTGAAGAAGCGTCACTCGGCGGGAGCCTCCCATGGAGGCAGAACTGTTGCGGCTTTTTTTTCTTTTTTCGGCTCATCAGGGGGCATGTGATGGATTTACTTTGTGGGACATTTTTATTTTTTTATTTTTTAATAAAGGACTTGTCCCAAAGTGTCTCCTGTCTTTTACTATTTTTGGCACTTTTTTTGTGAAATGGTTGGGGTACAAAGTACCCGTTACCAATTCACATAGGGGGAGAGGCCGGGTCCCCTTGTTAAAGTGGGCTTCCAGATTCCGATAAGCCCCTCGCCCGCAGACCCCTACAACCACCGGGCAAGGGTTGTGGGGATGAGGCCCTTGTCCCCATCAACATGGGGGCAAGATGCTTTAGGGGGCTACTCCAAAGCATCCTCCCCATGTTGAGGGCATGTGGCCTGGTTCGGTTCAGGAGGGGGGGGCTCTCCCATCCCCCCTCTTCCTGTGGCCTACCAGGTTGTGTGCTCAGATAAGGGTCTGGTATGGATTTTGGGGGACCCCTACGCCATTTTTTTAGATTTTTGGTGAAGGGTTCACCTTAAAATCCATACCAGACCTGAAGGGTCTGGTATGGATTTTTGGGTGACCCACACACAATATTTTTTTAATTTTTGGTTCGGGTTCCCCTTAATATTCATACCAGACCCAAAGGGCCTGCTAATGGACTGGGGGGGGGGGGGACTCATGCCGTTTTTTTAATGAGTTTTATCTATATTGCCAAGACCCGACAATTCATTACAGCCTCAATCAGTTTTAAATGACTTTTTTTCCTTTAGAAATGTCATTTTACTGTTGTAAACACAAGAAAACTGCGCCAATTTACAAGCATACCATAGACACCCCCCAGGCACGATATTTAAAGGAATATTTCATTTTTATTGTTTCACTTTAAGCATTATTAAAATCACTGCTCCTGAAAAAAATGCAGTTTTTAAAACTTTTCTTTGCATTGATACATATCCCCTAGGACAATAACTTGCATATAAGCCTTTAAAATGAGCACTTGTGGTTTTTCATGTTCGTGTCCCATAGATTTTAACAGGGTTCTACGGTTTTAGAATTTGTTGCGAGCACCGCATAATGTTCGTTGTTTGCCGAACGTCCGAACAACCAAAGTTTGTCCCGAGCCAAACCGTTCGCCCATCCCTACTGGGAAGGATGCAGGACAGAGTTCAGTGTTGTTGGAGCTTGTTCTGCCACCATGCCTCCAAAATGCTAGTGGTGATTCTGCCACAGCTCTCTCCTCCACCCCCTCCTCCTCTTCCTCTATGGCCTCTTCTGCAGATTTGTCCTCTGAACCAGCGGTGCTCCATATGCGTTCAAGGGGCTACGGAAGCAGTCAGGCTAAAAGATGCCATGCGGTGCTTGAGTTGGTCTGCCTAGGGGACAGGAGCCACACTGGGGCAAAGATTCTGTCAGTTCTGCAGGGGCAGGTCCAGAGGTGGTTGACACTATGCCAGCTTCAGCCAGGAATGGTTGTATGCGACAATGACACCAACCTTCTCTCCACCCTCCGACAGGGACACTTGACCCATGTTCCATATTTGCCACACATCCTGAATTTGGTGGTGCAGCGGTTCTTGAGCAGGTACCGTTGCTTACAGGATCTCCTGAGGCAGGCCAGAAAAGTCTGTGGTCATTTCTGCCAGTCATACATTACCAGTGCTCAGCTGGCTGACATTCAAAGGGAATGCAATCTGCCCACCGACCGCCTCATTTGTGACATGCCCACCAGTTGGAACTCAATGTTGGCAATGCTGCAGTGTCTGCACACACAGCAGAGGGCCATCAATGAGTACATGTGCATGTATGGCACCAGGACAGGGTCAGGGGAGCTTGGCTTCTTTTCACCATGCCAGTGATCACCACGCTACTGATCAAGGATGCATCCACTGTCCTGTCACCATTTGAGGAGGCCACAAGGATGGTGAGCAGCGACAATGCATGCATCAGTGACACTGTCGCTCTAGTCTTCCTGCTGGAGCACACGCTTCATGGAATCATGGACAGGGCACTTGAGGCAGAACAGCGGGAGGAGGAGGAGGACTTCCTTTCCTCTCAAGGCCCCTTTTATCCAGATAGCATACCCCAAACACACAGGAAGAAGAAGAGGAGGAGGAGGATTGTGTTAGCATGAATGTAGAGAATAACACTCAGCAGCAGTCCTTAAGGGATGGTTTTCAGTCCCCAGAAACCCAAGGAGTTGTACGTGGCTGGGAGGAGGTAGTTATGGATCATGTGATCCTTAGTGACTCAGAGGACTCAGAATCGAATGCCTCTGCAAACTTACGCTGCATGGCCTCCCTGATTCTGCAAAGCCTGAAATAGGACCCGAGGATTTGTGGTATCAAGGTGAGGGATCATTACTGGCTGGCAACCCTTCTTGATCCACGTTACATGGCTAAGGTTGCCAAACTCATCCTGCCTTTGCAGAGGGAGCAGAAAATGAAAAATCTTCAGGAGGCCTTGAAGAATGCCTTTCCAGACCCTGGGAAGTTACCATTTCCTGGTGTTGGACAATGTGTTGCCGAGGCTTCGTTCAGTCAGAGGAAGATCGGTGGAGAAGGTGGCCGTCTGACTGACGCCTTTTAAACAATTTTTCAGTCCTCAGCGCCAAGGTCTAATCAATTCAAGCAACCATCACCAGCGTCTGTATTATATAGTGCAGGAATATCTAAGGGCAAAAGCATACTTGTAGACCTTTCCAACAGAGCACCCACTGGGTTACTGGGTCTTGAGGATGGACCACTGGCCATAACTTGCTCAATTGGGCTACTGGCCTGCCCTGCATCCAGCGTGCTTTCTGAATGCACATTCAGTGCTGCTGGGGGGTTTGTAACGGATCAAAGAGTGCGTCTGTCCACAGACTCCGTTGATAGGCTCACATTCATAAAAATGAATCAGTCTTGGATCAGCAGCTATCAAGCACCTGATGCTGATGTAACTGATTTGAATTTGCTATGGATCTGGGATCCCTTGAAGACTGACTATGCTGACTATCGTATTCCTCCTCTATCTTGATGATGCTAGCTTCTAAATATTTTTGGTTTAGGGCAACACCACCACCGCCCAAGGCCCCATTTTTTGCCCCTGTTAAACAGGGGCATGTAATTACAACTTTTTATATAATATTTCAACGCAGGGCCTGTTCCTGCGCCCAACAAGAGTACTTGTGAGGGCTTACAGAGTTGTGGCACCACCACCACCACCCAAGGCCCATTTTTTCTGCCCCTGTTTAACAGGGGCATGTAATTACAATTTTTTATATAATGTTTCAATGCAAGGCCCATTCCTGCGCCCAACAAGAGTAACTGTGAGGGCCTACAGTGTTCTTACGCCACCAAAAACAAAGGCCCATTTTTTTCTGCCCCTGTTTAACAGGGGCATGTAATTACAATTCTTGATATAATATTTCACAGCAGGGCCCATTCCTGCACCCAACAAGAGTAACTGTGAGGGCTTAGTGTTGTGGCACCACCACCACCCAAGGCCCAATTTTTCTGCCCCTGTTTAACAGGGGCATGTAATTACAATTCTTGATATAATATTTCACAGCAGGCCCTGTTGCTGTGTCCAACGAGAGTAGCTGTAAGGGGTTACAGTGTTCTGGTACCACCAACACCTAAGGCCCAATTTTCTGCAGAGTATATAGGGCAGGCCATATAGTATATAAAAAAAAAAAAAAACAAAAGAAAGAAAGGCGCCTCTGGGTGTAGACTTAAAACAGTTTATTGCATAAAAATAGTAGCGGTCACACTCACATTTGTGAAGTCATCAAAGGCATGTACAGTGAGCAGTCCATAGAACATCATCCATCATAGGGAATGGGTCACACTCACATTACATATAGTATATATACTGCTCTTTGGAATATGTAGTGCCCTCATGCCATTTTTTTTTAAATTTGGGTGCGGGGGTTCCCCTTAATATCTATACCAGACCTGAAGGGCCTGGTATGGATTTTGCAGGGGACATCCACGCCATTTTTTCTTGGTATTTTTATCTATATTGCTGGCATTCGACAATACATTACAGCCCCGAGCAGTTTTGAATGACATTTTTTCCTTTAGAAATGTCATTTTGCTGTGACACTGTTAAAAACATGGGAAAGATGCACCACTTTACAGGCATACTAAAGACACCCCCATGCACGATATTTAACCACTTGCTTACTGGGCACTTAAACCCCCCTCCTGCCCAGACCAATTTCCAGCTTTCAGCGCTGTCGCACTTTGAATGACAATTGCGCGGTCATACAACACTGTACCCAAATGAAATTTTTATCATTTTTTTCCCACAAATAGAGCTTTCTTTTGGTGGTATTTAATCACAGCTGGGGTTTTTATTTTTTGCTAAACAAACAAAAAAAGATGGAAAATTTTGAAAAAAAAAAAAATCATGTTTAATAGTTTGTTATAAAATTTTGCAAACAGGTCATTTTTCTCCTTCATTGATATGCACTGATGAGGCAGCACTGGTGGGCACTGATAGGCTGCACTGATGGGCACGGATAGGCACAGATAAGGCGGCACTGATAGGCACAGTTAAGGCGGCACTGATAGGCACAGTTAAGGCGGCACTGATAGGCACAATTAAGGCGGCACTGATGGGGACAGATAAGGCGGTACTGATGGGCACAGATAAGGCGGCACTGATGGCCACGGATGGGCGGCACGGATAGGTGGCACGGATAGGTGGCACAGATAGGTGGCACTGATGGGGGGCACTGATGGGCGGCACTGATGGGGGGCACTAATGGGCACTGATGGGCGGCACTGATGGGCACTTATGGGCACTGGTAGGTGACACTGATGGGCACTGATAGGTTGCACTGATGTGGGTGCTGATGGGTGGCACTGATGTGGGTGCTGATGGGTGGCACTGATGGGTGGCACTGTGGGCACTGATGGATGGCACTGTGGGCACTGATGGGTGGCACTGTGGGCACTGATGGGTGGCGCTGATTGATGGCACTGTGGGCACTGATGGGTTAATCTGGTGGGCACTGGTAGGCAGCACTGCTGTGTTACAAGATCGCCGTGATCGGGACTGATGTCCCGATCACGGCCGCCGGTGATCGGGTTTTTTTTTCCTCCTCACGCTGTCAGCGCGAGGAGGAAAATAGCCGATTACCGGCTCTGTTTACATCACATGATCAGCTGTCATTGGCTGACAGCTGATCATGTGGTAAGGGGTTGCGACCAACCCCTTACTCTGATCTGTGATCAGGCGAGTCTCATAGACTCGCTGATCACCGAGCGCGCCGCGCGCGCCCTGCAGGGGGCGCGCAGGCCGCTCGTGCACGGGACGACGTCAATGGACGTAGTCCCGGCAATTTAGATCCGCGCTGTTGCCGTCATTTGGCAATGGCCCGGATCTGAAGCAGTTAAAGGAATATTTCATTTTTATTGTATCACTTTAAGCATTATTAAAATCACTGCTCCCGAAAAAAATTTCAGTTTTTAAAACTTTTTTTTGCATTGATGCATGTCCCCTGGGGCAGGACCCGGGTCCCCAAACAATTTTTATGGCAATAACTTGCATATAAGCCTTTAAAATGAGCACTTTTGATTTTTCACGTTCGTGTTCCATAGTCTTTAACTGTGTTCACACAATTTTTTGCCTGTTCGCATGTTCTGCTGTGAACCGAACCAGAAGGTGTTCAGCTTATCCCTAGACAGGGATTAAAATACTCACATAGGTATGTGAAAAACATGCATATCATCAACTTTCCACGTTGATATAAAATGGAAAACACATCCTGAATGGCGGCACCTCACACCTGTATGTGTTATGCTCTCTAATGAGCTTCTTCAGCAGGTGAGGAGCCCTCAATGATTAGATGGTTATATAGACTTCTATAGTTCTATACAATCTACCTACAAGTGTGAACACCTATACACTCAGCTGAGGGGGATTACTGTAGGTGACACTGCATTCTGTGTCACAATACGTCATATCCTCTTCCTCCCTGTGTCTAAAATGTGGGCACTTCGGTGTGCTCCGTCCCACCCCCGTTCCCTTTTCTCTCTCCCACGGCTGCATGAACGGCATACCGGCACTCCGGATGGCTCTGGCTCCCTAGCCGCTGCCCGTACCGGCGGGCTCGGCGCCACGTCGCCTCTCCTCTTTCCCTGCTGAAGGGCCCTTAAGGTCCTCTAATCCTCTGATGGGCGGTGAGCACTGAGGGCTGAGCGCTGAGGAACCTTCCGAACCTTCCGAGTGTGACGTCATTCCCTGCACGCTGCCGCGAAACAAGCAGCTTTCACTTTCACTTCTACATCTACATGCAAGGCAGAGAATAGAAGTCGGCTAGATCTGGTAAAGTATGGAATCATTAATTTGGTAACCAGATGCTGTTGTAAAACCGCTAGACAACCCTTGGGTTAGAAGCAACTCCAGGTAATATGACAGTAATAGAGCTATTTAGGTGGGTCAGTGCTTTGCTATGCTTATTGCCCAGGTAATACAAAGTTTGGGAGCAGAGTGTGCCAATATAGGACGCAAAGTATACTCCCTGTTTTTTTTTTCCTTCTTTTGTGTATATACCCTACTAACCGTATTCGGCTGGTGACTGCCTTAGTGGCATTTAACCAGCGGTGTAAATTAACGGTGTGGTGGGGGGCTGCACTAACCCCCGTTGTAGCTGTGGAGTTTATGGGGGTGGGGAGTGGTCCCACACTCTGTTTGCGCTCTCCCTTTCCCCACCGGGGTGCATAGGAGCGGAGAGCCCTATCCCGCTTTATACATCTTACTGTTTAAACACTATGGTACATGCTCTGTACAGCGGGTAGCTAAGAGCAGACAGGTGCAGTGGCTTCCCCTTCCTCCCCTTCCCCTCTCTTCCCCTCCTAGCTCCTTTCTGACTGGTGGAAGTTATCGGTAATTGTCAGCTACTAATTTGTTGCTGTTAGAGTATATTGGCACCTATAAGGGTAAACGATGCAGAATCTACGCTCCTCTAAAGAGAAAAACTCGCAGCACGCGGCAGCAGCTTCAGCAGCAGCAAAATTGGAGCAATATGCCCATGCCTCTGCTCTGACCCCTCCAAAAAAGGGGTTGCAGCAGAAAGGTCAGCAGGGGGGGGCAGCGGATAGGAAAAGCCTGGGCCAGCCTCAATCACAGCCCTTAGGGGCTGCGTCAGCTACTCAGCCTTCCAAATCTTTAAGTAATAAAGGTCCAGGGCTAAGTGATCAAATCACAAACGTAAATATGGAGCTAATAAACGACCCAAATTTACCCTTGAACAGAGAACCAACCATTACGGATGTGTTCATGGCTATAGGGGCGTGTAATGGCTCGCTTAAAGATCTTTGTGAGCAGATGAAAGGTGTTAAGGCAGATCTGTTATTGGTCAGACAAGACTTACAGAAAACGGCAGAGAGAACAGCGGCCCTGGAGGAAAGAGTCAGTGGGCTAGAAGATAATATGCTCCCAATAACCAAAGAAATAAAATGGTTGAAGGAACAGCTATCTAAACAAGCCTCTAAAATAGATGAGATGGAGAACAGGAGTAGAAGAGATAATGTGAGGCTGATAGGTATACCCGAAAGGAGTGAAGGCGCCAATCCAATAGCATTCCTAGAAAAGTGGTTGGGGGAGCTAATCGGGAAAGAATCATTTTCGGCTTCATTCTCCATCATAAGAGCTCACAGGATCCCCTTCAGGGCACCGCAGGAGGGGGGCCACCCGAGGCCCCTCATCCTGAGATTTCTTAACTACCAGGATAAAGTGACTCTGCTACGGAAGATCAGGGAATTAGGGGAGGTTTTTTTCAAAGGTACAAAAATCTCGTTCTACTCCGACTTCTCCCCGGATTTGCAGAGGCGTAGAGCAGAGTTTATCCAGGTAAAACACAATCTACAAAAATTTAAGCTGCCCTACGCTCTCTTATACCCGGCAAGGTTGCGGGTTGCGCCCCTGGGGGAGACTCTGTTTTTCAATGCCCCTGCTGAAGTAGAGAAGTGGCTTGAAGATAATAGGGAAAAAATTACGAACCCCACGCAGAGAATCGGGGAAGACATAATAGGCCGGGGTATCAATAGGTAGGCACGATAGGGTACTGGGAGGTACAGGGGTTGTATTTTTTGCTTTCCTTGGTGTTTTCTTTTTTTTTTTTTTTTATTACCCCCTCCTCCCTTCGGTTAACGGTCTTTGATGTAAGGAGACAGGAGGGACTGGGCGCACATAGCTGTTTGCGGGTAGGGTGGTGTGGCGCGGAGAGTGGAAGAATTGGTGTAAAAGGGTGGTGTTAGTGTAAGAGGTAACGGTCATGGTAAATCCCCAGGGGGTATACCTAGATAGGTGGGTACGGGGGGGGAGGGTAGGGGAGGGCGGGTGGGGAAGGAAAGGAAGGGGTGGGAAGATTAAAACATTTTTTAAGAACACCTATATCACTAGAAAACATATTGGAGGTATCCAGGCCTCCACTTACAGATTATTTTTACACATGCAGGCACTTTTTGTAGTAAATTTTAAAAAAAGCAGGGTAGACGTGACCAAATTAAGCGTGTATTTAGAATTCACAGTATGCACGTATTAGTAATTAATATAGCACTCGCTGGGAGAAATCTCCCTTTGTCTTTTCTTTTTCCTCTTCTTTTTTTTTCTTTTTTCTTCTCTTCTCTCTTCTCTGTTTCTTGAGTAAAGAGGCGCATAAATTTCACTTTACAAAAACAAACGGGACATATATGGTAATACTTAATGTGACAAGACAGGCTCTCCAGAATCTAGATGTTAGCTAAGCCCTTGAAAATAGGATCCTGGAATGTTAGGGGCCTGGGTTCTCCTCTTAAAAGGCTGGCAGTGTTCTCTGTGCTGGAGAGTTGTGGGGTAGATCTGATCTGTCTGCAGGAAACCCACTTAACCAAGGATACCAGCCAGCAGCTACAGACGAAAAAATTCCAATCCCAATTCCATGCATACCACTCCTCTTTTAGTAGGGGGGTGAGTATCTTTGTGAAAGTAGGGGTAAAATTTTCCTGCAGACAGACCAGTATAGACGACCAGGGTAGATATATTTTTTTATTCTGCTCTATTGATGGTGTCATGTTTGTGGTGGCAAACATATACATCCCTCCCCCATTTAATTTGGACATACTGCTTAAATTGCATAAATTTCTGTTGGACAAAAAGGATTGCCTGACTGTAGTCGTCAGGGACTTTAATGAGGTCCTAGATGAAAAGTTGGATAGATTCCCGATACGACAACTTTCAAAGGAACCAGGGAAGAGCCGTTTAAGTTCATTCCTGGAGGAAGTGGGGCTAGTAGATTTATGGAGAGTGCGAAATCCAGGCGCGCTGCAATACACTTGCTGCTCCATGTCACACTCCACGCTCTCAAGGATAGATCTAGTCCTGGGAAATGCCATGGCACTTCACTCGCTGGAAAAAATAGCATACTGGCCAAGAGGTATCTCAGATCACTCCCTTTTGGTGGCTACACTAAGGGTAGGAGAGTCTAAGCCTAGGAAGAATTGGAGCGTGAGCCCACACTGGTTTGAAATAATTAAAAACTCAGACGGGATTCTCCTCACCTTGAGGGAGTTTGTGGAGTTCAATCAGGGCTCGGCGGCTCCCCCTGTGCTATGGGACACCCTTAAGGCGTTTCTTAGAGGGGTTTTAATACAACAGATGGCTAAATTTAATAAAGAGGCTAGGAGTGAGGAAGAGGGCACTCTGAGGGATGCTCTTGAGGCCGAAAATAACTTTATTAGAAACCCAACCCCGGAGCTGGAAAGTATCTGGCAAGAGAAACAACAAAAGTATAAATTAGTGGTCATGCAAAAAGCAGAGACTAGGCGTCTTCTTCAGAGACAGGAATTTATGGTGGAGGGTGAAAGAGTAGGAAAAACATTGGCTATACTTGTAAAAGCAAACGCAGCCCCATCCACGGTCCTCGCTATTAGATCACATAGTGGAGATATAACATCAAACACCCGAGAAATTGTACAAGCCTTCAGGGTGTACTATAAAGAACTCTACTCCTCGCAGAAAAAGGGGAAGGAGGCTATGATGGAGGAATTTTTGGAGGGGCTACCAATCCCTACTATATCACAGGAAGAAAGGGCTATATTAGACTCCCCAATAACGGTAGCAGAACTGCAACAAGCAGTAGCGGGCATGGCAAGCCTTAAGTCACCCGGGCCCGATGGCCTTCCAAGCGAGACATATAAGCAGTATGGTGAAGTGCTGATCCCTGAACTACTAAAAGCCTTGGAGGGGTCACTTGAGGGGGGCCAGTTGCCTGCTTCAATGTTAGAAGCAACAATCACTGTATTACAGAAGGAAGGGAAAGACCCACTGGATGTAGCCGCCTATAGACCAATTTCTCTACTCTGCGCCGATGTAAAAATTCTCGCCAAGGTACTAGCAGTAAGACTGAACGGAGTTATTCATAAACTGATCCACGAGGACCAGGCGGGCTTTATCGCCAATAGATCCACGAGCATGAACATTAGAAGAGCGTTTTTGAATCTACAGTCACCAGCGGAGAATGTAGGCTCGAGGGCGTTAATGACCCTCGATGTATCTAAGGCTTTTGATAGCGTGGAGTGGGGCTATATATGGCGCCTGCTGGAGAAATTTGGTTTTGGTACAATTTTTATAAGGTGGATTAGAATGTTATATACCCGCCCTAAGGCAAGACTAAAAATTAACAACGAACTTTCAGATTGGTTTGTATTGGAAAGGGGGACTAGGCAGGGATGTCCTCTTTCTCCTTTGCTGTTCGCATTGGCGATGGAACCCCTGGCCATTTCCATAAGGGAAGACAGAGCGATAACTGGTTTTCTGCGAAAATCGGGCGAAGAAAAAATCGCGTTATATGCGGATGACATTTTGTTATTCCTGGGGGACTCGAGAAACTCATTACTGGGGGCGATGAGGATAGTGAAGGATTTCGGTAGCTTCTCTGGATTAGAGATAAATTGGGAGAAGTCCGAGTTCATGCCGATAGATCCCATCAGCGAGTTAACAGCATGCGATATACCCCAGATGGTAATGGTGGATGCCCTGAAATACCTGGGAATAGTTCTGACGAAGGACCCAATCCTGTATATCAGCACAAACCTCGTCCCTCTGTTAACAAAATTGAAACAAAAAATAGGAATCTGGAAGCGTCTGCCCCTATCCGCCGCAGGAAGATGTAGCTTAATAAAAATGGTTTGGATGCCACAATTGCTATACATTCTGCACAACTCGCCAGTCTGGATAGGCAAGAAGTGGTTTAAAAGAATTGATAGCCTCTTTAGAGAGTTGATCTGGAAGGGGAAGCAAGCCAGGATTCGACTCCGAGTGCTTCAGCTCCCCACACGGGAGGGGGGCTTTGCCCTCCCACATCCCGAGCGCTACTTTTTAGCAACTCAGCTACAGCAGTTGCTAGGATGTGGGACACCGAAAGGCGGCACCCCCAATAGCAAATTGCTATTGCTAAGTACTCCACACAACACCCTAGTTGAAACTCTAGAGGCGGATATGTTCCATGACAATTATCCAACTATCAAGCTGCTAATTAAGCTCTGGAAAACTGTCAAGAAAATGATGGGATATGCAGACCCAACAGTTTATTCCCCTATTTGGAATAACCGTAATTTACAGGAAGTTCTTAAAATAGGTACTTTTGGGGAATGGGTGAATCTCGGCATCAGAAGGCTAAGCCAGCTTTATAACGACACCACACTAAAGAGCTTCCCTGAACTAGTAGGGGAATTCAAGCTACCGCGGAGCTCTTTTTTCCTATATCTCCAGCTAGAACATGCTCTTAAAGCACAATTTAAAGCTCAGACTCTGTGCTGGGAAGAAATGCCTCTATTTCAGAGCATAATGCAGGTAAATCCTACTAGGGGCCTAATCTCAAGAATTTACGATCAATTAAGTAAACCAGACAACAGCGGGGGGATACTCAACGGACTCAAAGCCAAATGGGAAGAGGATATAGGGGGAATGACCCAGGCACAATGGGCGAAAATCTTGGAATTGAGTGTACAGGTCTCGGTGACCCTTCACAGCGGCTCTCACATCTACTCTTGTTAAATAGAGCCTATTATACACCTAAGAGACTCTTTAAATTTGGGAGAAGGCCTAACGACAACTGCCCTAGATGTCAGAGGTCGGGCGACCTCATCCACATGCTGTGGAGATGTCCCAAACTATTTAGATACTGGGAAGAAGTGACCGGTAACTTGGGAAGTATCTTCGGCACTATAGTAGTAAAAGAGGCCATAACCTGTATCTTGGGGTTTAGAGGGGTTCTGGGGGAGAGACTGAGCACCACACTGGCCATCACGCGGGCCCTGTTTCAGGCTAGGAAGACGATAACACTAAGATGGCAATCAAAAGACCCCCCCTCAGTGAAAGACTGGATCTCTACTATTAACGACACTCTGAGTAGGGAAAGAGTGGAGTATATAAAGAGAGGCAACCTTCGGGAATTCGAAAGCATGTGGAGGCCATGGCTAGAGAAAGTAGGAGGCCCCTAATAGGCAAGGTGTAGGATTAGACCAAGAGAGGGTATTAACATAATTAGATAGGTAACTGAGATCCTTGAGGACAAGGAGCGCTATAGCGAAGTGAATTTGGCGCGTGTATCTCCTTTTTTTTTTTTTCCTCTTTCTTTTTTTTCTTTTTCTTTTTTTTTCCTCTTTTTGTCTGTTTCTTTTTTTTTAGTGTCTTATTTCTTGTTTTCTTGTTTTTTCGTAGTTTGATAAATAAATAATCTAGATGGTTGCAGGTTAAACTTTGGGGGGGGGGTGGATTAGGGACTAAAAAGAAAGAAAATTTTTTTTTTTTTTTTTAAAAAAAAAAAAAAAAAAAAAGAAAAAAAAAAGAGAGAAAAAAAAAAAAAAATGTGGGCACTTCCGCCCTGCTCGTAACCCGGAAGTGACGTATCGTCAATATAGACCTATCACCCGGGACTGGGAAAGAACCAGAAGTGACAAAACCAGAAATGACGTTCCAGACTCAGCTCGAAAACGGAAGTAGAATTCTGGACCGGCCCTGACACTCCATCGTGTTTAGTTCCGCCCATCTAGGCTGCCCTATTCTTAGAATAATAAATAGATGCCATAATAAAATTAGCTCATAATATACAAATATCGTCTCTACTTCCTTGTCCTCCTCATTAACTGAGGGGCACCAGGAACCCAGGGATATTGATCGCTACTAATGTAAACTTACTCACCACTAGGGATGAGCCGAACACCCCCCTGTTCGGTTCGCACCAGAACATGCGAACAGGAAAAAAGTTAGTTCGAACACGCGAACACCGTTAAAGTCTATGGGACACGAACATGAATAATTAAAAGTGCTAATTTTAAAGGCTTATATTCAAGTTATTGTCATAAAAAGTGTTTGGGGACCTGGGTCCTGCCCCAGGGGACATGGATCAATGCAAAAAAAAGTTTTAAAAACGGCCGTTTTTTCAGGAGCAGTGATTTTAATAATGCTTAAAGTCAAACAATAAAAGTGTAATATCCCTTTAAATTTCGTACCTGGGGGGTGTCTATAGTAAGCCTGTAAAGGGGCGCATGTTTCCTGTGTTTAGAACAGTCTGACAGCAAAATGACATTTTGAAGGAAAAAACCCATTTAAAACTACCCGCAGCTATTGCATTGCCGACAATACACATAGAAGTTCATTGATAAAAACGGCATGGGAATTCCCCAAAGGGGAACCCCGAACCAAAATTTAAAAAAAAAATGACATGGGAGTCCCCCTAAATTCCATACCAGGCCCTTCAGGTCTGGTATGGATATTAAGGGGAACCCCGGCCAAAATTTTTTAAAAAAAATGACGTGGGGTTCCCCCTAAATTCCATACCAGACCCTTCAGGTCTGGTATGGATTTTAAGGGGAACCCCACGCCAAAAAAAAAAACAGTGTGGGGTCCCCCCAAAAATCCATACCAGACCCTTATCTGAGCACGCAACCTGGCAGGCCGCAGGAAAAGAGGGGGGACGAGAGTGCGCCCCCCCTCCTGAACCGTACCAGGCCACATAGCCCCCAAAACACCTTGTCCCCATGTTGATGAGGAGATGCTGGATGAGAACGCCGGAGGAAGAACCAGAAGAGCCAGAAGAACTAGAAGAACCAGAAGATGAAGGAAGATAGAAGAAAGAAGAAGAATTTAAATCAAGGAATTGTCAAAAACTGTCTCTTGTCAGACCTGAAGGGCCTGGTATGGAATTTAGGGGGATTCCCACGTCATTTTTTTTTTAAATTTTGGTTCGGGGTTCCCCTTTGGGGAATTCCCATGCTGTTTTTAACAATGAACTTCTATGTGTATTGTCGGCAATGCAATAGCCGCGGGTAGTTTTAAATGGGTTTTTCCTTCAAAATGTCATTTTTCTGTCAGACTGTTCTAAACACAGGAAACATGCGCCCCTTTACAGGCATACTATAGACACCCCCCAGGTACGAAATTTAAAGGGATATTACACTTTTATTGTTTGACTTTAAGCATTATTAAAATCACTGCTCCTGAAAAAATGGCCGTTTTTTTAAAACTTTTTTTTGCATTGATCCATGTCCCCTGGGGCAGGACCCAGGTCCCCAAACACTTTTTATGACAATAACTTGCATATTAGCCTTTAAAATTAGCACTTTTGATTTCTCCCATAGACTTTTAAAGGGTGTTCCGCGGCATTCGAATTTGCCGCGAACACCCCAAATTGTTCGCTGTTCGGCGAACTTGCGAACAGCCAATGTTCGAGTCGAACATGAGTTTGACTCGAAATCGAAGCTCATCCCTACTCACCACTAAGCTAAGCATACAGAGTGTGCACACCCCTAGGAGTAACGCACAAGATTATAAATATACAATAAATAAAAAATCTTATAAAAAAAACCTGTTAATATCTACCACCTTAAAGCGGAGGTCCGCCCAAAAAAATAAATAAAAGCCAGCAGCTACACATACTGCAGCTGCTGGCTTTTAATAATAGGACACTTATCTGTCCTGGAGCCAAGCGATGTCGGCACCGCAGCTGATGTTTTCATCAGCTGTCGGATACTGCCGCTGCCATTGTGGGTAAGGGAACCCAGCAGTGTAGCCTTATGGCTTCACCCCAGGAAGACTACTGTGCATGCGCAAGGCCCCGCTCCACTCTCCTACTGGCCCAGCCACAGGGGAAGGAGGAGGAGGTAGCCCTGCAGTGACGTCATGGGCCGTGGCGCAGACTCCCGGAAGTGGGAACAGGATACCTGTCAAAGACCTGTCAAAGACAGGTATTCTGTCCCCCCTCCCCTCCCTCAAATGAGCAGAAGTTCCACGTTTGGGTGGAGCTCCGCTTTAACATATATCTGAGGACCACTGTATATTGAAGCAATATTAATATATAATACATACTACCTCTGTGTTCTCTATTTAGTACTAATAAAACAATTTAAATCAAATTCTGTATTGACACCAAAGGGGGCCAGGACCTTAGTCTCGTAAATCCAAATGGATTTACATTGGCTTATCTGTATAATAAAAATACCGCCTCTTCAATGTTTGGTGACCTTTTCGATCCCCCAAAATCTGATGGATCTCTCGTGTGTGCTATCCTAAAATGTTTCAGAACACTATGTTCTTTTTTGCCTTTTCTAATATTGGCCATATGCCCCCTCACTCTCGCCTGCAACTCCCTGGAGGTACGTCCCACATATTGAAAGCAGCCATTTGGGGTGTTTGTGTTCCCAGACATTGCATTTAAACAATTGTTGTACTGAGGAGATGAAGGATTGCTGGAGCGGGATAATAATAGTTAGAAAAAGAGTCATTTAGCGATCAATATAATTTTTAAAGTCTCTATGCGATCTGTTTTGGAGAGTTCCTGGGCCCAGAGGTGATATAGGGTTTGTGCCAGAGACATTGTATTTAGGTTCATAAAGGCGGAACGTATAGGCTCGGGAGTTGTATCCCTAAAAAGGTAGTTGCATTGGTTGCCCATTGGAAAGGGAAATGTGCAAGAAGGTAAGACTTAAGGTTTGTGGGGATGTGTAGTCCTAAAATTTGGGACTTACTGTTGTTCAGTTTGTAATTGGAGGATATGCTAAATTGAGTCAGGATGGTTTTTATCTCTGGTAAGAAGGTCTTAGGGTCAGATATCATAAGAATAACATCATCTGCAAATTGACTAATTTTATGGTCCTTGTCAGAGATGGTGATACCCATGATACGTGGATTGGATCTTATTCTTTCTGCCAGCCGCTCATTAGTACTGCAAAGATAATGGGTGATAGGGGGTAACCCTGCCTATTGCCGTTGCAGATAGAAGCATTCTCGCTGAGTCTCTTGTTCATTTTCCCTGACCTAAGAAATCTTTTTTGGCCAGTATTTGGAGCATATACTGTAAATTCACCAATGTATCAAGGGAGTGGTTGAGTTCACAGATCAGAATAATGTACCGACCTTGAGAGTCTGAGGGGGGGGGGGCTGTTTGACAGGTGAAAGTGAGGACATTTTTAAAGTGTATTTGTAGATATGTGATTCCTGGACAAATAGAAAATCACCCTTAAGAGAACAGGCTTCTCTCAGTAAGGAAGTACAATTCCACTGGGACCCTTAGAATTATTTAAAATAACTTTTAATGGCATGATGGAACTTCCATGTTTGCTGTGAAGTGTTGTATTTGAATGAGAAAGGAAAGTGCCATCAGTGATGGAAGCCAGCAGAATAAGGGCGAATGTTCACTAAATTGAGAATTCATCTTCGGGAGGATGAGAACAAAAGAGTGGTGGTGACTGGTCTTTAGGCGCCATAGTGAATAGGCTGCAAAGGCAGATTGATGTAAGCTAGTGACGTTGGATCCTTTATTGGGCATGACTGGCAAAAAGCAGTTACCAACAACAAAAAAGAACAAAAGAAATAACAGAATTAAGAACCACCTGCAAAAAAAGACAGGTACAATGGGCATCCATGGCTACTATGGCACCCTGGGGGGGGGGGGGGTTCAAGTAAGCAAACCCAAAAACTAGGAATCTGAAAGAGTGTGCTCTCAAGCCATAGAAATAACAGTAAGGTTATATGGAAGGAGGCAGGATAAAACATATAGGAATCAATACTATTGCATAATCAAGCCCATTCATTTTTTGGGCGCTCAAGAGTTTGTGGAGTAAATGATTAAATAAAGATAGCTACCCCTAGGGTGGACTTTTTAGGCACTTAACAAAAGTAGTTGAGTATATGCAAGTATATAATGTAGTAGAAAAAAGTAATATTTATTAAACAAGTTAATAATAAAAACAATTGCACATATGCAAGAAAATGGAATGAATACGAATCTGTGTCCAGAAACACCCTTTTCAGAAATCTACAAACATGATTCTCCTTTATCTGACGCGTTTCAGAATATCTCCTTCCTCAGGGGTGTTTGTTAGGAGAAAAATCACATATGTATATTATGGTGGTATCACAGATGAACATTCCATTAGACTATATTAAAATCAAAGGAAACATAAACAGGACTGTGTCTCAGATCTTCCTGCTTGCAATGTCTCAATGGCCATTTAAAGAATACATGTCAAAAAATGGTCAAATATTTGTTGATGCTGAGCTCCCCCAGAGAGATCTTGGAACAATAATAGCACTGAGGTCAAAAAATTGGAAAATGACCTGAATTTTAAAGCTGTCTCATATAGAGACAAGATAGCTCTTTGGTATGGGGATTATGCAAGCTTAGAGATTTCATTAGCAACATGAACACACGTCCCGACATCCAGCTTCTCCAGAGCGGATGATCATCTGCTTTACTACAAAATATACTTGCATATACTCAACTACTTTTGTTAAGTGCCTAAAAAGTCCACCCTAGGGACAGAGGCATATCTAGTGAAAATGGCGCCTATGGCAGCCACTGAAACTGCGCCCCTGTCAAAACATTTCAAACCCATCTTTCAGATACTGCGGATAGGACATGGTTAGAGGCTGTGGACATGGTAGTTCCCTACTCTGTCCCCCCTTCATATTACTATACCTTTCCACATCAGTCAGTGTTCGTCTTCTGTTCTGTCACTGTGTCCTGTTCACCTCTCCAGTCAGGCACTGTGCACATCAGTGTACTGTCCTCCTCTGCTGGGCCGGCTTCCCCCCCAGTAATGTCCTCCTGAGTCCTGAGTTCTCCTGTGGTCTGTGCCTCCTCTGCACTGTTGCGCCGCTGTGGCACCACCGAGAACGAGTGCCTTACATTTAAAAATGGCGCCAGGCGGCGACATTGGGTTACTGCACATGCGCTGCCCGGTCGAGCCTGCACGATCTTTCCTGAGCCCTGCAGGCTTTGAAACGGTTGCATGGCCGGCCCATGGCCATCTTTCTACAGGCACCGCTGCCCATAACAGGCTTTTACGGGCAGAAGAGACCATACCTCCCAACTTTTGAACTTCAGAATGAGGGACACTTGAGGGAGGAAATGTCCAACGGCACGCTATGTGCACTGTGGCAAAAGTGGATGTGATCAGACTCTTAACAGTGGGGGGGGGGGGCGTAATGGGCAAGGCTAAACAAAACCCAGGTTTCCTTGTACCTCTAAAATATGCTTTGATTGCTGTTCCACAAGATAAAGTCTCATGGACACATACAAACCCCAGCACCACCATTAAAAAAAAAGAGGAAAAGCTTCCATTACAAATGGTTTTGTATAAACTATGAAAGTGCGCGTTACACAAAGTGTGGAAGGATTCAGGAATGCATTGTGTACAGAGTTCAGGGTTCAGAAGTGTGCTATGAACAGAGTGCCTTGTTCAGGAGTGTGATATGCACAGGGAGTAGATTTCTGGAGTGCTTTATTTACAGAGTGCAAGGCTTGGGAGAGCACTAGGTACAGACTGCAGGTTTCTGGAGTGCTTTTTGCACAGAGTGCAGGTCATCCATCCACATCTCACTATTGCCCCTCTCCTCTGCCCTCATCTCCCCATCCCCTCTCTAAAGCTCCACCATCTTCCACCTGTTTATCTTTGTAAAAGCAGCTCCTTTCTGTAGATGGCTCTTCTATCCACTGCAGAGAGAGCTTCCATTCACCTTTCAGTGCACTGGATGCACACTCATTTTCAGCTCAGAGAGATCCCAGACTTTACCTGTCAGATCCAAGCTGTGATGTCGGATATGGGCGGGACTGCTACATAGACCCGCCCCTTTGTCAAACAACCAGTGTAATGAAAGAGTCACCAAAAGCTGTCAGTTTTTTTTCATTCAGCCTGCTGGTTGAATGAGAAAAAATGAACAGTGTATGCCCAATTCGATTTTCAGGTAAATGTAAGCTTTAGGCTACTTTCACACTGAAGCGTTGCGGGCGCTGGCGGTAAAGCGGCACTATATTTAGCGGCGCTATTCGGCCGCTAGCGGGGCATTTTTAACCCCCGCTAGTGGCCGAAAGAGTGTTAAAACTGCCTGCAAAGCGACGCTGCAGCGCCGCTTTGCAGGCGTGTTTGGAGCGCTGCCCCATTGTTTTCAACGGGAAGGGCTGCTTTAGGAGCGGTATTTACACCGCTATTACAGCGCTCCAAAGATGCTGCTTGCAGGACTTTTTAGACTGCCCTGCAAGTGCACCGCTCCAGTGTGAATGCCCTCGGGGCTTTCACATTGGATTGCATTGAGCGGCTCTTTCAGGGCGCTTTGCAGGCGCTATTTTTAGCACTTTAGTGCCTGCAAAGCGCCTCAGTGTGAAAGGGGCCTATCTGTCTCCCCACATCAGGGATCGGCCTTGGCACAGAGCAAAGCATTCACCAGGTGCCTTACAGACAGATGGCAGGAGAGTGCAGGGATGGTGTCAGCAATGGAGGCGTCCAGCTGTAGTGTTTATCTTTTAGACCCCTTTCATACTGAGGCGTTTTTCAGGCGCTATAGCATTAAAAATAGCGCCTGCAAAGTGCCCTGAAAAAGCGGCTCCATTCACTCCAATGTGAAAGCCCGAGTGTTTTCACACTGGAGCGGTGTGCTGGCAGGGCGTCAGAAAAAGTCCTGCCAGCAGCTTTTTTGGAGCGGTGAAGGAGTAGTGAACTCACCGCTCCTCCCCATTGAAATCAATGGGGCAGAGCTGCTATATCACCGGAAAAACACCGCTGCGGCGGCATTTTGTGGGCAGATTTAACCCCTTTTCGGCTGCTAGCGGGGTTAAAACCGTCCCGCTAGTGGCATGAATAGCGCAGCTAAAACGACGGTAAAGCGGCGCTAAAAATAGCGCCGCTTTACCGCTGACGCCCGGGGTGGCACAGTGTGAAAGGGGTCTTACTTTGATCTGAATGGACAATGACAGGTTCTCTTTACTGTCTGACACCCCTAGGTGCCTGATCCCCCTCTCAAATCTCCTGTAGGGGGCCCCGGAGCCCACACACTGGACAGATCCAATCTCCAGAGAGATATAGTATCTGCAACGAGAGATACCACCAATACATACAGAGAGCTAAGAGGGGGGGCAGCCTGACACATCATTCCCCCCCCCCACCAGCACAGTGAGTGGATGGAACATCAAACAGCATGTAGTACCCAGGAAGTGATGTCCTCAGCACTGTACATAGTGATGGCATAACAACAGACCTCCCCAGAAAGCAGCTGACATGCTGGGACCTGAAGTCACTCCTTTGCATGTCTGATACCCCACTGTCCAATCAGAGCTCAGCCTCCTCTCACTATACACTCACCTTACATTCACCTGCAGTGTTCTCCCTGTCAGGGCCGGTGCTACCACTAGGCAGACTAGGCAGCCGCCTAGGGTGCACTACTGCCTAGGGCGCCCGGCCGCTGGTGATCCTACTCCCTCTCTCCCTCAGCAACTAACTTAGCAGGCAGCCGCTCCGCTCCCGAGTCCCTCCGTACAGTTTCAGAGGCACTGGTGCAGCAGTGGCGAACTGTATCCATTATGTAGGAAAGGAAAGGAAACATCCCCTGCACAGCTGCGCACCCCTGATCATCACAGTGCCACAGCCAGTGAGTGTGACCTGTGTACCACCGCGCGCGGTCACATCATCACTGTCTCTAATGTTACACTCTGCACATCTGCCCAGTGCTGTGTACGCATGATCCCCCCATGGAGGCCACTCTCTCTCCCTCCTGCCGAGTACCCAAACACCGCACGATTCCTCCGCTGCCGCCCCCCGTCGTGGAGACTCAGATCGCTCTCCCACCCAATGGCGACCCTGGGGGGGGGGGCCAGAGGGGGCTCTGACCCCCCAAAATTATGCTGGGCCCCACCATGTGCCCCCCCCCCAAAAAAAAAATATTTTTTTTTTCATTTTTTTTTTTACAAAAAGGCAATTTCTTTTTGTTTGTATTCATATCGGATGTGCCACATCTTACCCGGGCCACCGCTGGGGTAACACAGTCTCTATTGAGAGGGAGAACATCCCCAGTCAGCTCCTGTGGGTGATTCCTCCCCCCTCCCTCTGCTCGCTGTCACTGCATAATGCGAGCGCTCACACAACCACGGCCGCCCGATCTGCTCCTTCCCCTGCATCCTCATTGGCAGGGAGAAGAGCGAGTTGCAGGAAGGACTCCACCAGGACTCTGTTACTGAAAAAACAGACTGATTTCTCCCGTCCTTAGGACAGGAGAAACAGCCTGTAAATTCCAAGAAATGCTAGACCAGCGCTGTCAATAGCATGGGCAGGACAGCAAGAGGAGGCTAGGGAACCCCACAGTGGCAGAACACCAGGGCCCGGTGGCAAGACAACCTTTTCAACCCTGATAGTTCTCCCACTGCTTTGGACCCTTATCTTTTCTTGGTATGCTGGTGACATATATCTCTTGTTCTCTGTCACCCTGGGGGGGCCCCAATACAGTAGAAAGGGAGCTCACTGCAGAACATGTGAAAGGGCCGCTGTGGGATCGTAGTAAAGGGGTAAAGGGCCCCAGGATATATCTATCTATCTATCTATTATATATATATAGATAGATAGATAGATAGATAGATATATTTATTTATTTTTTGCATTGTATATTGCCCCCCTATTTTTGTCCCTGTCCCCCCATGTGCCCCCCTAAATATGAAAGCTGGAGACGCCACTGCTCCCACCTGACCTGGTCTGTCCTGAACTACGGCAGGGGTCAGAGTGTAGTCACTGGCGGCGCTCCAGGCTTGGTGACAGGTAGAGCCTGCCTGAACTCACGGAGGTGGCCAGCGTTTAAATTTGTT
Organism: Lithobates septentrionalis; assembly: GCA_037952835.1. Classification (NCBI taxonomy): domain Eukaryota; kingdom Metazoa; phylum Chordata; class Amphibia; order Anura; family Ranidae; genus Lithobates; species Lithobates septentrionalis. The sequence goes on along the minus strand of JBBDGP010000271.1, from coordinate 8,403,704 downwards.
AGTTCCCCGCACTGGCAGCGGCAGGGTCAAGTCATCGGATGCAGAGAGAGCTGCAGAGGAGAACTCCAGTCACAGTAAGACCGTCACCTTTGAGTGAAAGTTTTCACTGTCACTGAGAATCTCACCCTGCATTATCGCATTTACATGTATACAGATATAGTATATGTATAATGATCTGCCAATCACTCTGATTTGTGTGTACCAAGGGGTCGCCCCCCCCAGTAAGGTTGCATTTTTGGGGGCTGGTAAGGCCGCATTTATGGGTGCTGGTGAGGCCGCATTTATGGGTGCTGGTAAGGTCGCATTTATGGGTGCTGGTAAGGCCGCATTTATGGGTGCTGGTAAGGCCGCATTTATGGGTGCTGGTAAGGCCGTATTTATGGGTGCTGGTAAGGTCGCATTTTTGGGGGCTGGTAAGGTTGCATTTATGGGTGCTGGTAAGGCCGCATTTATGGGTGCTGGTAAGGCCGCATTTATGGGTGCTCGTAAGGCCGCATTTATGGGTGCTGGTAAGGTTGCATTTATGGGTGCTGGCAAGGTCGCATTTTTGGGGGCTGGTAAGGTTGCATTTATGGGTGGAGCCAAGGGGGGGCGGCAAAATGAGGTTTCGTCTAGGGTGTCAATAATCCTTGCACCAGCCCTGCTCCCTGTATATACTAACAGAAGCTGCTCATGCTGGAAAGGATGTAGGGAGAGGGGCGGGGCTTAGATACAACCTGCTAGAGCTAGAGGGGAGGAGCTGCTGTGCTCTGTGTAAGGGAGGAGGGGGAGGAGCATTACATGTAATGAAGTACCATATGAGTCGGCTCTTTCATTACACTGGTTGTTTGATAGAGGGGCGGGTCTGAGTAGCAGTCCCGCCCATACCTGACATCACATCTTGGATCTGACAGGTGAAGTCTTTCATCAGAACTGCACAGCGAACATCCACCTGTCTTGCTCGCCAATCCCTGGATGTGCTGGATGTTCACACTGCTGCAGGTCCTATTCAGCCACAAGTTGACATATAAGCAACATAATTATGCAGGATAAAGCCTTGCTGCCCAGCCACTCAGCAGGGCCCACTTCATATTGCGCCCATGGCACTTGCCATATGTGCCATACCCTGGATACGCCACTGCCTAGGGGTATCTATCTTCATTTAGAATTTTTGGATGTGGCACTATTAAAAGGATATATTCATAGACACAAGCCTTTATGGAGTAAATGATTGGGCATCTGGTGGGATAAGTTTCCATTCCTTGAATAATTGTATGCCTTTTTCCAGGCTATAAGTGGGAACAATTTTACTATTCCATGTCACAAGTAATTTGGTAGGAAACATCAATTTGTATTCAATCTTATTTTTTTTCAGAAATTTGGTCGAATGTGCAAGCTTTTTTATTCAGCACAGTCTGTTGAGACAGGTCTGCATATAGTAAATAATAAAAATAAGTGCAGCGCAATAACAAATTGAGAGATTAAAAGTCCTTAAATCTCATGGACAGTATCAATAATCTTGATGGAGTAAACACCGATGTAGTTCTTCACAAGCACCAATGATATTCAAACCAATAGGAAAATGCGCTTACCGGACGTGATGGACCTCTAAATTATAGGAGGTCAAATAAGCCTGGTTCACAAAGACTTGGTAACGGCCTGGATCTCTTGGACAATATCCACATCCGCCAGTAATCTCATACAAGCTAGAAACAGTGAATCAAATCACTCTGTAGATTCCTTGTAAAGTCCTCAGTGCGGTGTATTGTAAAATATTCGGTGAAGTTCCCCAAGAATAGAAAAAAGGAAGATCCTCTAAGTGTATACTGTTTAACAGTTTATTAAAGGATTCCAAAGCAGAGTTAAAATTAAAACAGCGCTACAGCGCAACTTGGAAAAATGAAGCAGTTCAATGTATTAGGTCATCCAGTTAAAACCCAAACTGTTCGCGTCCGAACAGCTGAGAAGGCTGCGGGTGACGTCACAGGTAAACTCCGCCCCCGTACGCGGTGTTGCGTCCATACGGACTTATGCCCCATACACACGGTCGGATTTTCCGATGGACATTGTCCGATCGGAGCGTGTTGTCGGAAATTCCGACCGTGTGTGGGCGCCATCGGACATTTTCCTTCGGATTTTCCGACACACAAAGTTGGACAGCAGGAGATAAAATTTTCCGACAACAAAATCCGATCGCGTCAATTCCGACCGTGTGTGGCCTGTTCCGACGCACAAAGTGCCACGCATGCTCAGAAGAAATTCCGACACGGGACAGCTCGTTCTGGTAAACTTAGCGTTTGCAATGGATACAGCACTTTCGTCACGCTGCAATGTTAAAAATGGTTTTATACAGCGCACTCTCTTCTTCTTTATAATGTGACAAGAATGAAGTAGTTTTGATGCTCATATTCACACAGACTTCTCACAAACTTCTTTCGTTACTATTTATTGGGATTCCCTCAATATATTTAGATTTCTCACATCTGACAACATATTTTTTGGTTTTTTTTTTTACTTTAATGTAGATTTTTTTTTGTGTTTCTCTTTTTTAATTTTTATTTTTGGTGATTTTGATTTGTACTCCCGAAAATGTTTGTGTGTTTTTTGTGACAAGTTCCCACAACACCATTATATGTTGTTGTATTTAATCTGTAGGAGATTGTTTGGTGTTGTTGTCCCTTGTTATTTTCACATTGTACTTTAGAAATGTACCTGAATCGTTACCAACAAACTGTCCTTTTTGGATGAAAACACACACAGGAGAGTAGAATTTCCAGAAATTTTTTTTATTAAGGGGTCACAACTCTAAAAAAAACAAAGAGGGAGGCAACGCTGCAGAAATTGGCGAAGCCTGGGACCCCCAGGGCAGACATCAATTATTTAAAAGCAAAATTGGTGGCCTGAGGAGTCCATATCTTAGGGAGGACAGTCTGGTCCAGAAGTCCCAGAGATCCGGAAAGCAGCAGATGACATCTGTGTCCCCAGGCTGTGGTCATACGAGAGACCGCATCTTCTGTCAGACCAGACTGGATCCAGGGCCATCACTCTCAGGTCTTCCTTCCACGCTTCCTTCCAGGCTTTGGCTGTGGTGGTGGAGTTGTGGCAGCAGAAGGAGGAGGAGGAGGAGGATGGTCCATCTCCATGACATCCGTCTTGGGTGTCAGTTCCCCACTCTCCCCCTTACGAAGCACTTTATAAAGCAGGTCCTCACAGAGCCTGCGTTGGCCCTCCTGCATGCCCTGCAATTTGGTGGCAGCCATGCAGGCAAAGGCCTCTTCAGGACTGGGGAAGGCTCGGAGGGACGCCGAAGCCTCCTGGATCAGCCTGTATGCTGAATCCTGCACAGGACTGGGAGCCATCTTCCTGGCCCTTTTGTATGGCAGGCGGAGGGGAGGAACCTGAGACTCAGTCAGGCTGCGACTGGTCCCAGGCTTCTCTTGGCTGACACTTAGCCCCACCGTCTCCTGGCTGCCACTAATCCCCGCCTCCTCCTGACTGCCACATTCCACAGCCTCCTCCTGGCTGAGGTCTTCCTGTGTATGAAAAAGGGACATAGTTTTAGTATTTTATTCATCAATCACACACAATTTTCACCTCCTCACTGCTGCCAATTGAATGTTAACAAATATAACAGATGATCATTCTGAGCCCAGCATTTTTCATTCTTGTCCCAATTTTGGGTGCCCACTACTGTCTATTGATATGTAAAACACTTTCAAGCAGCAATTAGTGATCAATAATAACATCTAGTAAACATCATTTTTTTATTGACTAGAAATCTGTAGAAGAATGCTATACCTGACTCCAGCTGGGCTCCTCCACTTCTTCCTGGCAGGAAGGCCCAGGTTGGACATCAGAAGCCTCAGCTGGTATGGAAGGAAGTGTGGAAGGAAGAGTGGAGAGGGATTCCCTGACCTCAGTCTGGTCTGACAGAAATCGCAGTCTCTCGTAGTACCACAGTCTGGGGACATAAACGTCATCTGCTGCAGCTCCGGACCTCTGGGAATCTGTGACCTTCTTGCGCTCCCTCAGATAAGTGCTCCTCAGGTTACCAATTTTGGCTTTTAAATAAGGGATGTTTGCTGTGGGGACCACCGGCTTCACCAACTCCAGCAGTTTCTCCAGCGCTGCCTGCCTCTTCTGTTTGTGGTTATAGTGAGGGTGTCTCACCTGCCACAGACAGGGCAGCTCCCTGTACTGGTCTATGAACAGGGGAAGGAAGTTGTGGTCATTGAAGCCATCCATTTTCTCTGCAAGACACAACACAAGACAAACCCTAATGTCAGGCCAAACTCCCATAATCTTGTTACAATATAGGCTTCCATTTCGAAGCAGTATAGGCCCAAGTTTAGATCTTACCTTCGTTAGCACGATCGGCGTGTCCGATGCTCCTTCCTCCGCTCACAGATCGTACGTAAGACGCGCGCGTTACGATTTATACACACTGCGCATGCGTATAACTCCGCCCGCCCCTGACGTTCTTTCTAGTCTATTCCCCGCCCCTTTTCATTTGGCGCAGTGGGGGGAAGAGCACATGGCGGATAGACAGCAGGATCGTGCTAACTGTAGCAACGAGGAGGAGGAGGAGGAAAGGCTGGAGCCTGAAACGTCCCAATCCAGAAGGAGATTTAAGGACTCAAATATGTCCTTTGGGGAGATGTTGGAGATGGTGGACATCCTGAAGAAGGCCGACTATGAGGGAAAGTATGGGCCTTACCCCAACCCCAATGTCAGAAAGGCCAAGATCATGGCGAAAGTGGTCAGGAGTCTGCACCGGAAATTCGGGGTACGACGATCGAAAGATCAGCTCAGGAAGCGGTGGTCGGACCTGAAATTACGAGAACATGAGCAGTACAGAAAGATCCGGGGAGTGCTGCAAAAAAGTAAGTAGTTGTGCTGTGTTCCTATTTTTTTGGTGTTTATTACGTTCGTGCTGCTCCATGTGCTTTTAGGAATTGTTGTACAGTTTAAAATGGCAACTTTCATGTTCATGGGCACATTATTCGTTCGGATCACACATTTTTCTTTCGGACTATAAAATACCATTGTTTAGGCCATATGCATTTGGCCACCATTTTGAGGCCCTATACTTGTCTTCAAAGAATTGGGTTGTGTAGATGGCTTTGTTACTAGAATGAAATGCAAACTAGATTGTGTGTAAGGAGAGGACACTGAGCAGCTGTTTTCACATCTGGACACTGGAGCACTAGTGTGGGACACAAGAACACCATTTTTATTAGGGGGGCCACACAGGTGCTCCAGTGTATACTATAGGGGGGGTCTCCATCTGTGAAGCTTGTACCAAACAGGTAAAGTATTGCAGCTTGACAAAGGGCAATAAAAAATATACATCTTGGAACTCGGCTAAAACAGACAATTGTACCCCACTTCCAAGCAATGTTTCATCTTTATAGTTCTGCCATCAAATATCTGTGTGCTAATTATACCATTTTTGTTTTACATAGGGGATAAAAGACTCGGAGGACAGGGGGCGTGGCCTGACCTCGGGAGAAGATGGCAGCTTGAAGTCTCTGCTCCTGCTGACAGAGAGGATAATCTGCCTATAATGGAGGTATATCACTTGCCTTCCCACTTGAGAATCATGGGGACCTCTTCCCGCAGCTCGTCAGCATCTCGCTCCAGATCCCCCCGAGATCTAACAGGCAGGATCAGCCAAAATATCCCCGAAATGTTCCAGGCACAATCCGGCAACATGGCGCCCACACGAGGCCCCCCTCAGTCTGCAGGCCTGACGGCAGGAACCGACACCTCCCCAGACAATGGCGCGGTAATCCTCACACCGCACTCACATCCCAGCCTACACGATCTCCATTCAGTAGCAGCTGATATCAAAAACACCCTCACGGCGGCACTAACAGCCGCAATTACAGACCTCAGGATCGATATACAATCGATTGCAGGCAGGGTTCAAGATGTGGAAAAGACTACCACAACCCACTCAACTGTGTTGCGCCGTACCTGTCAGGTCTTAGACACCCACACCCTGCAGCTCAGAGACCTCAACCATCACATCGAAGACTTGGACAACCGCGGCAGGCGCCACAATAACCGTGTACGCGGCCTACCAGAAACGATTGAGGCGGACCGGCTGCACATAGAAGTGACCCGTATATTCAACAACCTATTGGAAAAACCCCCTACAACTCCTATAGGGATGGAACGAATTCACCACGCCCTGCGTCCACGGGGCAGAGAATCAGACCCACCTAGGGATGTGATTTGCAATATTATTGATTACCAGCTGAAAGAGGAGATTCTGAGAAAGGCCCGCAATACTCCTCAGATATCACATGATGGGGCGGACATTCGCCTGTTCCAAGACCTCTCTACCATAACACTACAGCGCCGAAGAGAATTGCGCCCCCTTCTGGCAGTCCTGCGCACCAAGGGGATTCCAAACAGATGGAAGTTCCCCTTCTGCCTGTCAGCTTCATCACAAGGCCGCTCCGCACTCCTCAGAGTGCCAGAAGACCTGAGGTATTTCTGCGAAACCCTTGACATACCATTCACAGAAGTGTCCGAGTGGTACGCGGAATTCTGTCCTCCAGCCTCACGAAACACCCCTCCTAACAGCGAACCCATGGAGACCCAAACGCACCGCTAAAGGAGACAACGCTCCCCGTCTGAATCTCGACCGCATCATCCAGCGCCAGGATCGCACCAGAGCTCCAGCCCATCGAAAACCCCGCAATCCAGAAGAGCGCGACGAGACCGCTGAACGGCACTGCTTCTGCATTACCCGACTGACCTAACTCTCAGCTTCCCCGCAATCCTACCTGTCCCATCCACTCTCTTCAAAGGTCCTCCTGGTTACTGATCTCGCTCGATCATCACACAGACTGTTAACATGGCCTCCCTTCGTACTCGGATCCCACCTCTGCCTACTGCACGGCATGAAGAGCCACAAGCCCTTGAAAGTCAGCCCTTCCACATGGAGCAGGATACAGACCGATGAACTGATACCATACACAGGAGATCAACACGCTTCATTGATGTTCTTTCCACAGGTACTGATCACTACAAAATAGCAGACAGACCCCCTTACGCTTTACGGGACACTCGCCATAGAATCCTATGTGCTTAACACTTATCCTACCTTATTCTTACCCCCTACCTACCCCTCCTCAAGAATGAAGGAAGGGGTCACTATTGTAAGTTTTTATCTAACGGTACTATTTTTTCCAGTTTTTTTTTTTTTTTGTTTTTTTTTTGTTTTCTAATGATCAAGCACTGCATGGTGGGTGGTGGGGGGGATGGAGATCCGCAGGAATACAGGGCTCCTTACGCAATATCTCAAAACCCCGATTCAGGACGTAACAGTGCCTGTAGACAGACACACACATTTCTGGTATGGCATGGGTTGACTGGATGTCAGTAGCTGTCCTCACACAAAAATCTATTGACATGAGTGTCTACACACCTAAACGAGGCATTCATCCCAACCCCTAATCACACATAGCCACCCCCTAGTCCATAGTCGGGGAGGTTTAGCCCCTGCGGGTCTTCATCACCACCACCGTCTGTGATATTGTATGGGTCAATGCATGCTTCTGGATTGGACGTAGAGGTTACTAGCTTCAAGCTCAAATTTAAAGTATACCCTAACCTACAGATCTGTGACTACCTCAATACACCTATATCTCCACACGACGGGGGCTGCGAGATGGGGTACACAACACCCATATCCTCCGCTGCGCCATTTACACACAACTGGGACTACACCCTTACGACAGCAATAAATCGCCCCCTAGGTTTCGAACTCCATTTAGAAACCTCCCAATTATACTGGGGCTCGCCGCCCCATGTTAATACTCTATATGGGTGTCTGATGTGTAGACCAATTCCACTACACAGAGCGCACCCCAGTAGAAGCGAGCCCTCCTCTTTCTACTCCCCCTGCAAAAGGATGGGAGGGGAAAATTTTTTATTTATTCTGACAAAGCGGCCCCCCAACAGCTTCTCTCGCGTTACAAAGAGAGTCTATGCACACACTCTGCTGGTATAGATTGAAATGGTAGGTAGATGTTACAACATGAAGTCACCGACACAGATCCATGCCACACACTGCATTCTCCTATACCAGCTAATACCAAAATGACCGGTTAGCGGATAGATACCCCAGCTGCACCCTGCCTGCTCAAATTGCGTAAAGCAACGCCCGTGAAGAGCCTGATGTGCTTAGTAGGTGGCACACCCACTCTCCCACATCAAAGTTCTCGCTCCAGTGCCTTCCTACCCAATACTGAAGGGAAAATAGGCCTACTCAGCCTCAGATACCCTAACCGCTTTTTGATCCTCCGCAGGACAGGACACAGGACCCTTACTCACATACCTCATGATTAAGAGGAATACCTATATCAAGCACTATTAGATAGGACAACAACAAGCGCAAATCTTTTATAAGTTTGAATGTGAATGGAAAAATGTGTTGCGCTTAGGTATATATTCACTTTGTCAATCTAAAGGCGCTCAGTGTGTGTGCTTCCAAATTCAAAACAATAAATATAAATATAAATAATATTGCTATATGCCACATTAAAGTGCCAAATATAGATAGTGATATAATTAAATCCACCGTGAATTTAACAATACCAGTATATTGCGCTTTATGATAAGCGACCTATTCGTGGGTAAAGAACATAGCTTAATAAAAATCAATCAATGCGCCTGAAATTTACATCAAAGTGCCATGCGTATATCCAATCTAAAAGTGCTACGTGCAAAGAGAAATTACTTATATACAATGGTGACAAGTGAAAAACCATGCATTATAAATATGGTAATTAGCATACAAAATGTGAAAAAAACTCTATAAGCAATAAGTGGTAAAAACACATAAAAACCATATATATTAATTAAGTGATAATAGTCCTTTAAATGTGAAAAGCAATCTTCCAAATCTGTATCCCGTAACAATGTGTGGCGGAAAGGAATCCAATAGTGCATAGAGGTGCTTCACATGGGAGACGGATCGTGGAACCACAGTGCCCAAATGTGCCCCGGTGACCCCCAAAGTAGCTGCGCTCACCTCTGAGCGTGTGACACAGGGTTTAGCTGTGTCCAAACACGCTTTGGAGCCACCCCTGGGCTCAGTAATCAGGATACCAGCTGATCTCCCATCAAGCTCTTTTAGGACTCCATAGGCATCATACCAAAAGAAAAAGAAGGGACTGCATAGTGTAATAACGCCAAAAATTTAATAGTAACTAGAGAAAACAATCCCCACACCGGGGTACTCACATTGCATAGGTGCTTAATGTGCACCAAACAGTACAGGCAGAATGTACATCCAGAAACGCTATTTAGATGCGCTGTGGGGTGTTCAGATCATTCCAGCCCAGCTCAGTGCTGCTCGCTCCGTCCTGGCCCCTCCCCTACGCGTGTTCGACACAGGGAGTCACGTGTCTTCATCAGGGGGCATATCCCCCTGATGAACACTAAATAGCGTTTCTGGATGTACATTCTGCCTGTACTGTTTGGTGCACATTAAGCACCTATGCAATGTGAGTACCCCGGTGTGGGGATTGTTTTCTCTAGTTACTATTAAATTTTTGGCATTATTACACTATGCAGTCCCTTCTTTTTCTTTTGGTATGATGCCTATGGAGTCCTAAAAGAGCTTGATGGGAGATCAGCTGGTATCCTGATTACTGAGCCCAGGGGTGGCTCCAAAGCGTGTTTGGACACAGCTAAACCCTGTGTCACACGCTCAGAGGTGAGCGCAGCTACTTTGGGGGTCACCGGGGCACATTTGGGCACTGTGGTTCCACGATCCGTCTCCCATGTGAAGCACCTCTATGCACTATTGGATTCCTTTCCGCCACACATTGTTACGGGATACAGATTTGGAAGATTGCTTTTCACATTTAAAGGACTATTATCACTTAATTAATATATATGGTTTTTATGTGTTTTTACCACTTATTGCTTATAGAGTTTTTTTCACATTTTGTATGCTAATTACCATATTTATAATGCATGGTTTTTCACTTGTCACCATTGTATATAAGTAATTTCTCTTTGCACGTAGCACTTTTAGATTGGATATACGCATGGCACTTTGATGTAAATTTCAGGCGCATTGATTGATTTTTATTAAGCTATGTTCTTTACCCACGAATAGGTCGCTTATCATTAAGCGCAATATACTGGTATTGTTAAATTCACGGTGGATTTAATTATATCACTATCTATATTTGGCACTTTAATGTGGCATATAGCAATATTATTTATATTTATATTTATTGTTTTGAGTTTGGAAGCACACACACTGAGCGCCTTTAGATTGACAAAGTGAATATATACCTAAGCGCAACGCATTTTTCCATTCACATTGAAACGCACGGCTATGAATACGTGACCTGCGGTTGCAGCTGGGTATTTTTAGATTTCTACAGTAAGGCATAGGGTCATTGTGGCTCGCAAGACTTCTTCTCTCTTTTATCTTTTATAAGTTACCAACAGGTTGAGTTAAGTTTAGCATAGCATGTTAGTCCCTAGATGTTGTTAAGGGTTATTTAAGACGTTCTAGTACATTCTATGGTTAAACACTCTACAAGGCCTGCAATATTACTGTTGGGCTATAAAGAGGCCTATAGGGGGCCCCGAATTGACTCCTACACCGCACATGTTCGACGACGGGTCGCACAGAATTCACTCCAAATCCAATCTGAATCCTCCACCCCATACATACATCACCTCACACTACTTAAACATCACCTACCCCCAACCTGCAACATATAAACCGATCACCTCACCCCGAGGCTTCCAGACTACACCTCAACACTAGTCTGCTAACTTCGTTGACCTCCTCATCTTGCTCATAACACTTCCCTCTCTGTCTAGCAGACAGCACCTCCTATTCGAACCTCACCTGTTACCACCGACTTCAGCTACTCCCCCACTCAGTGGCGTTCCACTTCACAAACCTTGATAAATACACATACATCTGACCTGTCCTCGCGCCACTGAACCACTCCGGGTATACCTGACAACAGGTTTATACTCCCTGCGGACTAGCGAGCAGGCTCTCGCTATTCACCGGAAAAGAAAGCCCACACACACGGGCACATTTCTGTACCTTTGTCCACAGTCATCCCCTGACTAAAGAGTGATACACATACACAACTTTCTCCCCCAACTCCTTTCCTTGCCCTACACCTCTACCAGATAGCGTAACCTTCCTACACAGGACACAAATCCTTTATAATCTAGTCTCCACTTCCTTACTTCTTCTTTCCTCCTCCGACAGACAAACACAGCGATACACCAACCTCCCCTCTCTATTTGCCAACACTGCAAGACCTGAACCATACCTACAATATGCCACAATTGCCATGCACTAAACATAAAACAATCAAAATAACATCCCTAAATGTACGGGGACTTAACCTACCAGAAAAACGCTCTCAATTACTACTATCTTTACAAAGAAATAATGCAGACATTGTCTTTCTTCAGGAGACCCACTTCAGAAAAGGCTCCATCCCAAAACTCTACAACTACCGATTCCCTACAGCCACTCACGCTCCTAATCAATCTACAAAAACCAAAGGAGTCTCTATTCTGTTCGCAAAAAACTGCCCATTTCAGATCAAAGACACCTGCGTAGATGAGGAAGCACGCTACCTTTTTGTGAAAGGCACGCTAAATGGTACACGCATTACCCTAGCCAATATATACGCGCCTAACACGAAACAGGTCCCTTTCTTCAAATCCACTTTACAAAAACTCTCCTCCTTCCAAGAAGGCCTTCTTGTCCTAGGAGGAGATTTCAACATCCCTCTAAATCCCCTACACGATACCTCTGCAGGGACCACAACCATGCCATATAGCGCGTTAAGAGCCATTAAAACACAACTAAAGGAGCTGTCATTACATGACTCCTGGCGCACACTTCACCCGAATGAGAAGGATTTCACATTCTACTCGGCTCCCCATAACCGATACTCTAGACTCGACTACCTATTTCTATCTCAAAGGGACCTACCGATGTTAATCAAAGCCACCATTGACCCCATGTTTCTTTCGGATCACCACCCTATATCCATGACCCTTAAATGCACTGACGCCCATCCCAGATCCCGAATTTGGCGCCTGGACCCTTCACTCCTCACAGATGCCGCCGTAACGACTGACGTACATAAACGCCTCTCGCTTTACTTCCAGGAAAATAACTCCCCGGACGTTTCACCCATGATACAATGGGAGGCCCATAAAAGCACCATCCGGGGAGAACTAATAGCAATTTCGGCGAAAAAAAGGAAAGAAAGACAGGCACACATTACTGAATTAACCTCCCGTATTCAAGCACTGGAAAGTGCTCATAAAAATTCCCAAGCACTAACAGCCCCTCCAGAATTACTCCAAGCCAGGACTGACCTAGAGGTACTAAACAAACAAACTAAACGAAACTACATACTATCCCAAAAAGTATTCTACGAATATGGCAATAAGTCGGGTAAAATCTTAGCTAGAGCGCTCCGAGCCAAAAGAGCATCCACAACAATCCACTCCATAACGGATGCTAAAGGAAAAAAAATAGTATCTAATGATCAAATAGCAGACCAGTTTGTACACTACTATACACAGTTGTACAATATACACCCCAATAACATACAAAAGGACAATTCTCATAGAACAAAAAACATCAGAGACTTCCTCACGCAATACAGCCCCGAACCCCTATCTACTGAAGCGGCGACCGACCTAGAACAGCCTATTTCATCAGCTGAAATGGACATTGTACTCAAACATCTGAAACCAGGCAAAAGCCCCGGTCCAGACGGTTTGACAACAGGTTACTATAAAACGTTCATTGACATTCTCAGACCACACTTCCTGACTGCGTTCAACTCACTATCTCCTGACAACCCCCTACCTAGAGACTTACTAACAGCTCACATAACGGTAATACCTAAGCCTAACAAAGATACATCCATTGTCGCTAATTACCGCCCAATCTCTTTGCTAAACGTGGACCTGAAAATCTTTGCCAAGATCTTGGCTAACCGTCTCTTGCCCTATTGCCCAAACTCATCTCATTAGACCAGGTAGGCTTTATACCTGGTAGAGAGGCTAGAGACAACACGATCAAGGCAATCAACATTCATAAATGGTTAACTTCTACCCAACAACAAGGGTTTTTTCTATCTCTGGATGCGGAGAAGGCATTCGACAGGTTGGCATGGGATTACATGTCGGAAGTACTTAAAACAATTGGAATACGAGACCGCATGCTGCAATTTATAATGGCACTATACGCTGCCCCAACAGCACAGGTCCGGGTCAATGGTCACCTGTCGAATGCCTTCTCCATATCAAACGGGACGCGCCAGGGATGCCCACTTTCACCCTTAATATTTGTCCTCACGCTGGAACCACTCCTCCAGCGACTAAGGTCTAATCCAGACATCAAAGGTGTGTCCGTCTCCAATAATACATACAAGCTGTCTGCCTTCGCAGATGACATCCTCCTATTCCTGACAGATCCACACATTACATTACCCAACTTACTTAAGGACTTTGCCACTTTTAATTCACTAACCAACCTACAGATTAACTTTGCAAAATCGGAAGCCTTAAACATTTCTTTACAAAAAGAGACCCTTACAACCTGTCAATCTAACTTCCCCTTCAGATGGAACCGAGATGCAATTGCATATCTCGGGATCCGCTTACCGGCTCACCTATCGGACCTCTATTCCAAAAATTACTTACCGATTCTCCAACATATTCAAAAAGACCTAAAGTCCTGGTCATCAGGAATGTTTTCTTGGTTTGGGAGGGCATCGGTAATTAAAATGAACATTCTACCGAGAATATTATATGTCCTGCAAACAGTCCCCATAAAATTACCACAAGCCTTCTTTGCCTCGTACTGCAAGGCATGCAGCAGCTTCATATGGGGCAAGGATCGCCCTAGACTCAGCTTTGATAGGTTAACATTACCCAAATTGAAAGGAGGCATAGCCCTCCCAGACATTACTAAATATCACTGGGCCTGCCAACTATCAAGAATAGTCGACTGGAATGTCCACACCCACACAAAAGCCTGGATACAAATTGAAAATGAATTCTCCCCAATCCCTATCCGACAACTACCTTGGATTTCCCAGACAAAGATACCTCTGGCCTGCAACCAACATCCCCTGATCTCCACCACTCTAAATTCCTTTAAAATAACATGCCGTAAACATCACGTCTCCTCCACTCCAGGCCCAATGACACCACTCCGAAACAACCCAGATTTCCCAGCGGGTCTATCGGCTACATTCCTTGCGGACTATTGGCCCCACACTGATCCACGTGCAGAACATTTCTTCTCCGGAAGAACCTTTCGAACCATTCCTAATCTACCCACGCATACATCTGGACGTCCCTTCCCGTTATGGACATACTTTCAAATACGTCACTTTATTAACCACCCTCTCGAGAGCTCTAACTATTCCAGACCACTCACACCTTTTGAAACATTGTGTACCCAGACGGAGCCACAACGACATGTGATCTCAGAGATATATGCTCTCCTTTTCTCTGACCACAATCCTAAATCTAACATAGCCACTCGCAGTTGGGAAAGCGAATTGGCATTAGACCTATCAGAAGAAGAATGGGAAAACATATACACCTATATCCACAAGGGATCTATTAACGTGTCGACGCAAGAAAATGGCTTCAAAGTATTCTCTAAGTGGTACAAGACCCCACTTAAACTTCACAAAATTTCCCCCACGGTCCCCTCCACTTGTTGGAGATGCTCAGAGGGAGAAGGTTCCCTTCTCCACATATGGTGGTCCTGTCCATCCATTCAACCTTTCTGAAAAGAGGTCCATCGCATCACCTCTAACATAACCACCTATCAAATTGAATTCACTCCAGCCCAAATGCTGCTACACCACTCCTCCATCCCAAAAAAGGAATACCATCGCTCTCTTGCTCTACACCTAATAAACGCGGCAAAAATGTGCATACCGACGCTCTGGAAGTCATCCAAACCCCCTACTATAGCTGATTGGCTCAAACGAATAACTAGAGTAGCAGAAATGGAGGAACTGATCCACCAAGCCAAAGATACACCATCCAAATTCAGGAATACCTGGTCGTGCTGGCATCATTTCCAAACAACAGACGAATACGCTGATCTAATGTCTTAAAGGCTCACACTGTCTTTCCGAGCCTAGTCGGAGGAGGAAACATTAAAATCTATACTACTCTTCTAACTCCCGTACCCTCACTATTCCCTCTATCCTACCCTTCGTTACGCTCCTTCCCCATCCATAGGGTTGCTACACGATGCCAAAGATGACACGTCCACTCCCGCCTACCCACTATAGACCTTCTCACTGTATCTACTCGTCCCAAGCCCACAATTTCCGTATCCCACTCTAAATCATTTTTATGCCTTTACGATCAACCTCTTAAAGGATTGCTAGTGGTCCGGTGACCGCAATCCTAACACACATTAACCTATTTAGAGGCAACACACCATCATCAACAGAACTCCACTCATAGATAACACACCGAGCCCAAACAAACGAAAGTCAATTTAGCTTACGACTAAATGATCCTACACACAGTCACAATTATAGATATAACACCAGGAGATCCCAGATCTTTTACTACAGCAGTAGAAAGATTACTGACTCAAAAACAAGAAGCCAGACAAACACAATAGAACACACCATTACATTAGGTTACGCCATTAAACACACAAAACCCTAAAAAGACCCCAGTTAATACGCTGTACTCACTATATTAATTCAAGATATAGATACCAGTGTTTGACGGTTCATTACTTGTTTATCATTAATTACTTACTGTTATACCGTACTTCAGTACCTAAGTTGCATTAATCAGAGCAGATAATACAATAAGGATGATTACTGTATGTAGCACTCTATACTACTGCATTATAATACTCCTTGTATCTTATCAATCTGTATCACTATAGTGTACTATGACTTTTTATTTACAATAAATAACAATCTGGAAAAAAAAAAAAGACTCGGAGGACACCCCTCATCCGAGGAGACCAGAGCCCCCCCCCCCCTCTGGAAGAAGGGGAAATACCCCCAACACAAGATGAGCAGGAGGAAGAAGACGTGGTGGAAATAGTCACCACAACAGGTGAGTGTCTGCAACCACAGGCTCAGATAAGAGATGGATGGCAGCATTGTTTGGCAAACCAAATTTATTTTGTGGT